>WBMV01000146.1:45476-128842 GCA_013396655.1 Campylorhamphus procurvoides | reverse complement strand
TGCCCAAGGCTCTCAGGGATTTGCTTACACCAGTCCAGGAGCCCGAAGGACAGGAATTAGTGACAGCTCCTTTTGCAGAACAGTTTTGGTTATTCTGGAACACATCAGAGTCACCTGTTGACAGGGGAGAACTCTCAGTGCTTTGCCAATTGGTCTGAATCCTTCCTGCTTGGAAGGGCCACGGAGAGGGCAAACCCTGCAAAGCTCTGGGAAGCAGCAGAACAGAGCCTGCTCACACCTGGGAAACAGTGGTCGTTCCATGGGTTTTCTGGGAGAGGTGTCCTGGGGATGAACATTATCCCTCTGTGTCCTGTTCGTGGCTCGTTCAGGGCCTGCAAAAATCAGCTGCTGCACCTTGTTTAGTAAAAAACTTTGGCACCAGCACTGGTTGCCCCCAGATGGATGGGCTTAAAAAAAGAAGGGGTGGAATGGTGGGGGTTTTAGTGCTGAAATTTGTCTGTAGCACAGCTGATTTCTGTTTCCACTCCTTACCGTAGAGGATTCCCTCCTGTTGTGTTTCCTCTCCCTCTGCTTCAGTCTGGCTCTGACTGCTCCCTCCATTGTGTTTGTGAGTGGGTTTGATCCATTGCAACGCCTGCAAAACTGCTTTATAACTAATAAAATATAAAACCAAATAATTGCTTTAACTATTCCCTACTGCCAGTCCATAAGGGTTCATGGAAAATTTGTTTGGGGTGTGAAATCCCACTGTGGTATTTTCCTCATGGCTTTTCCAGTGCAACTTCTGTTTTTTTAATGAAGACACAGTGGGATCCAGGGCACACTCAGGGAGTTTGCAGGGGACGTGAAGCTGAGTGTAACCTTTTTTACAGTGAGGGTGCCCAGAGAAGCTGTGGCTGCCCCTGGATCCCTGGGAGTGTCCCAGGCCAGGTTGGACAGGGCTTGGAGCACCCTGGGCTGGTGGGAGGTGCCCACTGGGTGGGCTTTAAGGTCCCTTCCCACCCAAACCGTTCTGGGATTTTGTGGTTTTTTTCCAAGAAGCATGTCCAAAAGTGCTATTCCTCCCCCAGGCAGTGTTTCTCTTCCCCAGATCTCAGTGGTCTCTGTGTGTGGTTGCTTTGCAGGGTCACTCAGCCCACGGGTCCCTCAGGCCCCACCTGCTGTGGAGCCCCCGGCACGGGAAACCCCCCAGAAGTTCTTCCTGCGCATCAAGCAGAAACTGCAGCAGCAAAAAGGTACTTGGGACTGCTCTGGAGAACACTTCCCTTCCTTCCTGAGTCCTAGAACCAAGGAATTGTTGACGTTGGAAAAGCCCCCTGAGCCCATGGAGTCCAACCATCCCCCAGCACTGCCAAGGCCACCACTGGCCCGTGTCCCCAAGTGCCACATCCACAGGGCTGTTAAACCCCTCTGGGATGGGGACTCCACCACAAGCCCATTCCAGTGCTAAATGTCATTAACTTCTTTGTTATTCCTTTGTATTTTTTTAATAAAGGTGCACATCCAACACCTGCAAACCCCATCCAGCAGAACATCCCGTCTTCCACAGCTACAGAGAAGCCTCCAGTCAAACCTGCCTGTGCTGAGCAGCCGAGGAATGAGCCTCCAGAGGATGAGGACTCTGATAAGGATGATGTGGATGTTTTCCTTGTGGAACCAATAGATGCTGATGGTGAAGTGTCCGAAAATACAGTGACTAGTTTTGTGAATGTAAATTCCACCCCTTTGAAAAATGAGGATGGGGTAAAAGGAAAACAGGGAAGCAGAGAAGCAAAACATGCAGAGCTTCCTCAAGACAGAAGGGAGTTGCAGCCCAGTAAAAAACAAACTGCTCTGGGAGTGGAAAAGACACTGGAGAGTAATTCCCAGAAGCCCTCACAGCACCTGTGTAGCATTACACTGTCTACTCCCACCGTCCACATCCCAAGGAAGCAGAAGCTGACAGAAGATCCTGAGGTCCTTTTGGATAAACTTCATACTGATGAACCTGCTGGCAAAGCAGACAAAGAGGTGGGAGAAATTAATCCTTTAGGGAAAGGATAAATTCCTCTGGGCTGCATGTAGCTCATTCTTGTGATGTTTCTTGTCAAAAACAAGGAGCACTCAGAAAAGAATAAGCCATTATTTCATTAGATTTTACTGGTAAATTCTCCCATCAGAAGGATTTCTTTTTTTCTGTATTCCAAGATGTTAAATGTTCAGGTTTTGGGGTGTTTTTTTTTGTGTAAAAGAAGCCTTTTGTTTTAGTGTGCACAAGCCACAGTGTGGGCTGAAAGGGTTCCATATGTTGGTTCCAGCTCTTGGCTGCCTCCTCAAATCCAGGGAGGAGAGACCTTTCCCACCTGTAGGCTGGGGATGAATCTGTTCATGAGTCTGCCCAGCTGATGAGGAGGTAAAAGGTTGAACATGTGGCCTCCTGTTGAATCAAGTGAGACCAGAATGTTTTCCTAGGAGCCTGGCAGTGCTCCCACCTTTCCAAATAACTCCAGGAAGGCAATGCATTTGGAAGTGTGCTGCATCCCTGGGACTCCCCAGGAACATGGCACAAGCATACCTGCCCTAGGCTTGAGTTTCCCTTTCCTTTCCTGGAAAAATCTGGGTTTGCAGTCCCTTCAAGTTAAGCAAGTGAATTGTTCTGTTCTCCCTTACGTGGCCAAGTGTGTCTGATGTGTTTCCTCTTCTAAAAAAACAATTCACCTTCACGGTGAGCTTTGACTGAGACAAGGATCAGGTGTCCTTTAATAGTCAAGACTGGTAGCCAAGTAGAAGATGCTGAGAGAGAAGTTGTTATTGGATCTGAGCACTGAGGATGTGTTGGCTAGTAAATAGAATTTTAAATGCTTTGTTTTCTTTCTTTCTGTAACAGAAAAGCATCTGCCTGAGCAGCTGGAGGATTAAAGTGATGGGTGGGAACACGGCCATTTGTGTGGAAGGAAAGCGGAAGTAAGAACCAGTTTTGTGGTTGGAATGCAGTGTAAAACAGGCTGCTTTGGTGCAGCCCAGGGCACCAAACACCAAGGGATGGTGGAGCTTTTAAACTGTTTAAAACAAGGAAGAGAGCCACTGCTTGGTGTGGGCAGGAGCTGGAGTGTCAGCATACAGGGCATTTCAGAGTCTGCTCCTGAGATACTGAGCTGAAGAGGAGTAAATCACAGTGTGGAATAGCTCTGAAGGGTTTGGGCTGGCAGGGACCTTGAAGCCCATCCCATCCCATCCCACCCCTGCCGTGGCAGGGACACCTCCCACTAGCCCAGGGTGCTCCAAGCCCTGTCCAGCCTCACACCAGGAGAGCTGCAGTGCTGAGAGGCTGGAGCCCTTCAGTCCCTCCTGCTGCTGCAGCCTCCTGTCCAGCTCGTGTCCCCTGCAATGCTGGCAGCAGTGTCAGGGTCAGTTTGTCCCTGCCCAAGGATCAGACAAGGCCAGAGCTGTTCTGTTCCAGGCTGGGAAAGGAAACAACACAGAGCACATTCTGTGTCCCTCAGGAAACATGTATCACTGCCACTCCCTTGTGGAATATCTGTTCCAGAACAACAACCCGTCTTTTAGGTAAAGGATATTTTATGTTTGTGGTGTTCATGCTCTCTCTTTTCATAGGGACATGCAGTGCCTGCTGTGGCACAGCAATGCCATCACAGAGCGTGTGGCTCACAACCAGGTGAGGACATCCTCGGGCAGTGTGTACGTGCTGCAGGGCAGGATAGACTCGGCTGCCATGAGGAAACAAGGTGAGCTGCTGGGTCTTAATGGACACTGCAGGCTGCTGCTATGTGCGGTCTGAAAGGAAATGGAACTTACATGCAAAGTTAGGCTGGGCTTTATCCCATTTTCTTGTTCCATGTGCTCCTCTGTCATGTTCTCTAATAATGATCTGCATGTGAGTGCTTACAGGCAGCTCTGGGGACACAGATCAGCTGAGGTGTAGATGGAATAAATACTTAGAATCACAGCATCTCCTGAGCTGGAAGGGACCCCCAAGGGCCATCCAGTCCAACCCCTGGCCCTGCACAGACACCCCAACAATCCCCCCCTGTGCCCCAGAGGATCATCCAACCCCCCCTGGAGCTCTGGCAGCCTTGGGGCCGTGCCCACTGCCCTGGGGAGCCTGGTCAGTGCCCACCACCCTCTGGGGAAGGACCTTTCCCTGAGATCCCACCTGAGCCTGCCCTGGCACAGCTCCAGCCCTTTCCTTGGCATTCCCCTTAACACAGTGTGTGATCCCAGTTTTTAATGGAACACACCTGCACTCTGCTCTTTCAGCACCAAAGATGTGTCTGGGGCTTCAGTGTTTCCTTTTCAGTTCCTGGGATACCTGCTGATAAACACCTGCCCTGGCTGCTCAAAGTTTTTATGAGTTCCTCTGCTAAATACTTATATTTGCTTTTATTTTAATATTCTGAGAAGAAGTAACTGTAAGAGGGTTGTGAGCAGAGTGGCTCAAGTGCTGCAGAGGGTTCCTAAGCCAAGAGTGAATGGACTGTGCTGAGATGGAAGTGGCTGGGTCAGTTCCTCTCATCTTTGGAGTGCCTGTGCTTGTCCTGGGTATTTGTTCTACCCTTTGGGTATAAGTGTTGCTGAGCTGCTGTTGATGCCCCTTCTGTTCCCCTCAGGATTTCCATACCGCTTCATCAAACGGTTCGCATATGGGTTCTCCAGGAGGTGGAAGGAATATGTCCAGGAGTTCCTTGAGGAAAGGAGAAGGTAACTGCTTTGGAGATTCTGCCCATTGCAATGTTGTTTAAGTATTCATTGAGATTTTGGTTTTTAAGAATATTATACCAGAGGAAGGTGAAGGTTGGAGATGTGTGTGTGAAGGCACTGCCCTGCTGTGCCACTGGGCTTCTGCCCACATGAAAGCTTCCCTTTTACACTGTTTGTTAAAGAACAGCTTTTTCAGGTGTTTATTTGCTCCTTTCTTAAACTCCAAATGCTTAGGAAAGAACGCAAACAAAACAGTGGTGTGGATGAAGACAACAGTGACTCTGTGGTGGAAGCTGATGTGCTGGAAACCACAGGAGGCTCAAGGAAGAAATCTGAAAGGAGGAACACCACCTATGAAGTATTGCCAAGGAATGATGAAAACACTTGTGAGTGTTTAATAATCCTTTGCTTTGGAAAAGACAACTGGGGGTGGATGGAATGGATTGTGGAAAAGTTCATTATGATGTTTTGTTTCCAAGGAATTGCTGTAAAGACACAACCTCTTGAGCCACCTGGTTTTGCTCAGCCTTAGAGAGCAGTGCCAGCCTTGTGGACAGTGACAGCTTGGGGGTCTCTGTCCAGTGGGGCTTTGGCCAAACTCCCTTGAGCTGTTTGTTAATGCTGCAGTCAGATTTCCTTGGGAGCACTATAAAATTTTTTCTCTCATCACTCAAAATAGAAGAGCACTTCTGTTTTTTCTCTCATCACTCCCATTGATGTTGCTCTCATCATTCATGTTTATTTTTCACTCTCATGTCTCTCAGTGTGGAGCTGCCCAGTGCAACAACTTCTCTCCTATTCCCTCAATGACTTCCACCATATTTATAAAGCAAAGTAAAAGTAAGAATTCCCAATAGTAAGGTTTATAATCTGTGAAGATGGTTCCCTCAGGCCTGTTATTTCCAATCAGAGCACTTTTCAAAGAGCAGCTCGGGGGGTGTGTAGTCTGTTGTAACTCCCACGGTGCTGTGAGCTTGTGCAGTGCTCCTGCCGCGCTCCCAGCCCTGCCCAGGCTCCATGTGCTGTTTGCTGTGCTTGCAGACACGCCCCCCCGGCTTCGCCCCGCCCGCGACCCCGGCAGGGTGTACACCCGCAGCGGCCGCCTCGTCAAACCCCCGCTCAGCTACTGGTGTGGCCAGAGGGCCTTCGTGGATCAGAACCTCAACGTCACCATAGAAGAAGGGGGAGTGGATTACCTGAGCCTGGTAGGAGCCCTTTGTGTGTTGGAGCTGAGGTGTAGCTCAGATAAACTCAGCAATGCTGGCACAGAGTGGGTGCAGCTCTCTGGAGTGCCTGAGGAGGAGGGAAATCCTGGGGGCACCATAAAAACAATGTCAAACTAACAAACAAAACTGCCTCATCTCTGTGTTATCAGGTAGTTGTTGTCTGTACAATGGGGATAATGGCCAATTGGTTCTGGAAAAAGAATGGGGTTTTTGGACAGATAAATGTTCTTAGGAAGGTGGTGAGGTCCCACCTCAGATCTTGGGCTCAGTTCTGGGCCCCTCAGACAAGAGAGACACTCAGAGTTCAGGGAAGGGGCTGGAGCAGCAGGAGGGGCTGAGGGAGCTGGGGGGGCTCAGCCTGGAGAAAAGGAGATTAAATTACTTAGATTAAATTGCTTTATTTTGAAGATGCTCAGCAGTGAAAAATCACGAAACACCAGTTTCTTCTCTAAGAAGAATAAACCAAAGGAAGTCACGAAGACAACAGAGGAAATGCCAAAAAGCCAAAATAAAGGTAAAACTTTTTTTCCCCTATTTTCAAGTTTTTGTTGGAATCAGTGGGCCTGTGAGTTGGGTGGTGGAGCAGTGGGGTGGGGCCTGTTAATGCAAAGAAATCTTGTAAGTCTTGTAATGGGCAATTGCTTTTTCTGTGAAGAATCCAGAGTAGCACTGAGGTATAGTTTTACAGCTCCAAATACCAACTGCATTTGTAAAGCAATTCTTTAATTGCATATTTAGAACACACACATTTCTTTCTGCAGATAGAAATGAAGGGGTTAGGATTTGTTTGAGTTCGCCAATCCAGTGACTTGGGGGCCTGGCTTTGGTTTTTAGTGTGGATAAAATAAAGGAAATTAAATGCCTGTGTAGGCATAAGAAAAAGTCTATTAACAGAGGTTTTAGTAAAAATTTGATGTTAATAGAATTTGGGCAGTATTAGAACCCTGAAAACCATGTAGAATATCAAGCAGAAGTTTCTCCCCTAAAGCAGTTGGAATGTGTCCTGCAGAACAGCTCTTTGGAGCAGGAGCAGAGCTTTTGGGAAGTGTTTGGTATTGTGCCAGCCAGCCCTTGGGGCAGCTCGGAGCGTGTGGATCCCTGGCAGGGTCCCAGCTGTGCCAGGGGCTCCCCCTGCCCTGGGGCTCACATGGCACTGTCTCTTGCAGGGAGAGGCAGTGAGGGCAGAGGCAGCTCCGGCCGGGCCCCCGAGGCCCTGGGCAGCAGGGAGGCCCCACGTTCCCTCCCTGCTGGGCGTGCAAGTGCCCCTGAAAGCAGCACCACGAGAAGGAAGGCACAGCCCCCTCACAGGGGGGCTTCCTCCAGTGCCAGAGTGCCCAGCAGGCACAGCACCAGGGGGGCAGGGATGGCAAAGGAGAGGCGAGGGGCAGACTCCGGAGAACTGCCTGGGTATGAGCAGCATTCCAGGTATTCCCTACGCTCAGCCAAGCAGCCTTTTCCAGACAAGCATTTCACAGAGGAATCCTCAGACAAAGATGAAGGAGGGGAATCCAGTGAGGATATCCCACTGCTTATCAAAAGGAAAAATAAGTCTGTATTGAAACCAGAGCCTCAGAACTGGAAGTCTCGCTCTGACTCTAGAAGGCCCTGGGCCGATGCAAACAAGGCATCAGGTGAGCCAAGGACAGGAAAAGCTTCCCAGAAAGTGCTGGAGAAGCCAAGTGGGCCCAAGTCCAGCGACAGGTCTTGGATTCCCATGGAAGGAGACACATCTTCTGGTGAGTCCCCTGCCCCCCGTGTGCCCCAGAGGGCCCTGAGGGCGCGGAGCAGAACCAGCCCCAGGTACCGGCTGGACTCCGACACCGAGCCCGAAACCAGCGAGAAGGAGCTTCCTGTCAAAGAGAGGAATGTGAAAGTGCCCGGGGAAAAGGCACACAGTGGAGCTGCCAGCACTGCCCTGCCTGCACCAGCGAAACAGAGGGAACGTGAGACAGGACACAGGCAGAAACCTCTGGAATGTTTTCCCAGGGCAGCTGATGGTTGGTCTGAGAAGGAATTACAGAAGCTTTACAGGCAAGGAGTCACTCTGTGTTAAGAGGGAAAAGTTTCCCTTGGGCAGTGGGAGGGTTTGGATGGTCTGGATTGGGGCTTTCCAGTTTCAGTCTCTTCTATGTGATTTTTCAAGGTTTCCTTTATGTTTTAGTTCCCTTTTCTTCACAAATTAAACATTAGTTTAAGTAAAGGAGACAGCTGGGTATTTTCTAAAATAACTGGAGATGTGTGAGGCTGCAGCAGCTCCTGCCATGGTCACCAGTGTGAAGGGAGAAGGGCACTGAGATTAGGCAAAATTTGGTGAATCTACTCCACTACTGGTTTTCAAAACCATGTATTTAATCTTGTTAAAAACTTTTTCCTGTGAGTAAAACTGAAAACTTTAAGTAAATAATACTGTAAAAGTATTCATGCCCATGATATAGACCATAAGAGCGTATGTCAGAGGGGGCAAGTTCTCTCCCCACACTGGAGTGACATGTTTAACATGTCATGTTTATGTCAGCAAGGTCAGTAAAGAGGAGATTCACTGAAAGAATGTTTAATTAATCCATCATCCAAGTACTTAAATCACTGAGCAGTATTTAATACACACATTGAGTATAAAATGGCCATGTTTGGGTTTATTTCCTTTAGATGAGCAACCTGAGAGGCACCAGGTCAGGTCTCGGGGTGGGGGGACCTGCTGCAAGTGGGGAGGAAAACGATCTTGTAGCACACCTGTCAGCTTAAGGGGTTCACATAAGTCTGCATGTTCTAAAGTGTCTGGGGAAAACACCACAGGATCCCAGAGAGGTTTGGGTTGGGAGGGACCTCACAGCCCACCCAGTGCCACCCCTGCCACGGGCAGGGACACCTCCCACCAGCCCAGGGTGCTCCAGGCCTCATCCAGCCTGGCCTGGGACACTCCCAGGGATCCAGGGCAGCAAGAGGAGAGCCCAGGTGGTGGGTGCAGCCCCAGGGCCCTCTTGGGGCTCAGGGCTGTGACTGCTCTCTCGGCAGGGCCATCGCCGCGTTCCCCAAGCACAGGAGTGGCTTCTGGCAGGAGGTGGCCATGGCCGTGGGGTCACGTTCTGCTGAGGAGTGCCATGGCAGGTACCTGGAGGAGCAGCAGGCCAGAGGCTCCAAACCACAGCCCAAGAAGGGCAAGGCAGGAAAACCTGAGCAGAAAGGTATTGCCATATTGTTTCTGGGGGTTTGGGGGTGATAATTAATGTTAATTGAGACATTGAGGGGCTGGAGCCTGCCCAGGGAAGGGAAAGGGGCTGAGGAAGGGGCAGCTGGGAGGGCTCAGCCTGGAGAAAAGGAGGCTCAGAGGGGACCTTCTCACTCTGCAGATCCCTGAAGTAACAGTGAGAGAAATGTCACTTTTAGAGTTTTTTAGGTTTTGGGACGATGTGGGATATCCTGAGAGGCACTTGGAGGCCCAGTAGGATAAACTTCATCTGAGCATTCCCTGAGCCCCACTGGAGGATGCTAAAGGTGTGTCTGTGCAGCAGAGCCCTTGTGGAGCTCCTGCTGCCTCCTGACACAGCAGTAAATCTGTGGGTTTGCTCTCTGGAAGGCAGAGTGAGCACAGTTCTGTCACAGCTGTAATGAACCAGCTGGAGTGGGACATGGCAGGGGCTGGGGGAGGCTCTGGAGTGACCTTCCTCCAAGGATGGAGGAGGGAAATTCCTTTGGAGTGCAGAAATGGTGTAAGGATTCAAAGGATCCCAGAGAATGGGTAGGAGATTTGCCCAGAGGGTGGGCTGGGCTCTGCCCTCACCTGCAGGGAGTGACTGTGCTGGTTGTGCAGACAAGGAGCTGGTGATCACTGCCAGGGTGGGCACCCTCAAGAGGAAGCAGCAGATGAGGGAGTTCCTGGAGCACCTGCCCAAGGACAACCACGACGACGTTTTCACCGCGACACCCTTCCAGAACAGGAGAGTCAAGGTAGGCTGGGGGAAGCAGCACAGGAAGGAGGGGGGTGTCTGTCTGTGTCTGTCTGTCTGTCTGTGTCTGTTCTGGGTGTGGGAACAGTCTGGTCTAGTTCTACCAATAATGTCTTGTGGATTTGGGGGAAGAGGCTTCTTTCCTTGATATGCTGTTGTAATCCTTGCTGTGGAGAAGCACCAGGAGCTCTCTAGGGGTTAGTTAGGGCTCTGTTTTCACTTGGCACTTATTAATGGAGAGAATCATTCATCCTCCTCCTGCAGAGAGTTCTGGGGATATTTCTTGCTCCTCCTGGGGACTCCTTTGTGGCAGCAGAGCATTCCTGGCCCTGGCACACACCCAGCCATGGCTCACGGGGAAGGCAAATCTCACTGTAACTGGCAGTGTGGGATGGAGGAATCCCTGGGAGTAGGAAGAGCAGTTGGCTGAGAGGGAATCGATGCTTCCATGTGTAAGGCACCCTGTTTCTGCAGTGGGGTTCTCCAGAGATGACACTCTGGGTGTCCTATAATTTCAGCCAGTGGTTCCCAAAGGGTTCCTTTTCTTTTTCCCCCCAGATTCATTCTGCCTGGCTTGTGCTGGGCAATAGAGCCTGGCCTCCTGTAGTGTGCAGTGGGACCTCCAGAGAGAAATCTGCAGATATGGGAGTCAGGAGTGGATTGCCCCTCCCTGAGCCAGCCCAGCCCTGCCTTGAGCCAGGCAGACTCCTCCCATCTGCAATTGCCTGAGCTGAATCCTTTGCTGTTAAGAACAATCACCTCTTGTCTGTTCTGAACTTGCATCTGCTGACTTTGTGCTCCTCTCCTCATGGACCCTGTCCTGTCCCTGCTCCCAGTTTCATCTCTCCCCCCCTCGAGACCTCTGTTCTTCAGATCATCTGCTCCTGCTCCTCTCTGAACCTTTCCAGAGCTCCTCTCTCTTCCAAATGGGAGGACCAGAAGTTGCTCAAGTAAGCTCCTTCTGAGTAGTCCTGGTCAGCTTTGAGCTTGGGAGTTTTAATCAGCTGTGTGGTGGCATCAGATCAGTCAGCCAAGTGCTGGGCAGCACCAGGAGTGGGACAGGCTGGTTTGACCCCTGTGCCTGTGCCCTGTCCCTGCCCTCGGGGCTGGGGCTGTTTGTGGGGACAGTGTGGAGTCACATCCATGGGAGTGAGGAGGGGATGGGGGGAATGTTGAGGAGAGTGGAGAGGCCAGGCTGTGTCTGTGTGGGGACAGGGACAGGCCTGGCTCGTGTCCCTGATGGCTCTGGGGTGGCTTTGCAGCTGCCAGCACTCCGGGACGATGACAACGAGGACTTTGCCCTGTCGGAGCTCCCGCTGACCCCCAACTCGTCTGTGCCCCCGCTGGACAAAACCCCGCAGTGCGAGCACATCAGCCCGGGCATGCTGCTGCCCATCAACAGGTAGGGGAGCTTGGCTGCCAGCACAGCTGCCCCCCATGATCCCTCACACACTGGGGACACCAGTTCACATCCAGCCTGCCCATGGTTTGGTCCCTCTGGCCCCACATGCTGGTGGGAGCTGCCCCAGCCAGTGTGGGCAGTGGAGCCTCTGCCAGGGGCTCGTGGGGATGGCACAGCCCCAAGTCTGAGCCTGTTAACCCAGGGCTTTGGGCTCTGCTGAACTCCCTGGCCTCATCTGGAAACCTGGAGCCAGTGGGGTTTGGCTGAGGGACAGAGCCCCATGTGGGAAGGGGATGAAGCCTTGTCTGGCCCTCCTACTGGGATTTCTAACCCAGCTGCTCTGGGCTGAGCTCCCCAAGCAGCCCTTGTCTTTAACCCCCGTTTTCCCTGAGCAGGAGCTGGGTGTCATGCTGTGGCTGCCCCCAGCAGGCTCTGTGACCCAGCCACACTGACCTGCTCCTTTGCACCCCAGGAAAGATTTGGACAGGCACGTGTTCCGGATGCAGAAGAACACGCAGGGCAGCAGAGGCACCTGGCACAAGGTCCACAAGGTGGTAACACTGCTTCCCTCCAGTACTGCCCACTGCCCCCTTAGCCAGGCACAGCTGGGCCTGCAGGAGAAGGGATCCCAGGATAGAAGGCAGGAACCCCCCTCAGCCTCCTCCCAAACCCCTGCGTTCTGTCTCTACTGCTACGGAGAGAAGTCCCTTTTGTTAGAAAGGAGCTGCTTATCGTCAGGATTAAATCCATTGCTTTTGGTCAGGATTTGGAACTGCAGTGGAATTCTGTGGTCTTTTAGGTTCCTGTTACATGTTCTGAATAGTGGGAAAACCAACCAATAACCATGGAGTATGCAGGGCTGGAAGGGACCCCTGGGATCATGGAGCCCAGCTCCAGTACTGGCATAGCAATGGCCACCTTGTCCCCTACTCCCTGCATTTGGGTGTCCCTCCTGCACCGTCCCAGGTTTTGCAGGTTCTCTGGCTTTCCCATGAGAAGCTGCAATCCCAGGAGCAGAAATAGGGGTTGTGCCCCTGGTTCAGAGGGAGCAGTTGTGGCAGCTGAGCAGTTTAGATTTGGGGAAAATAGAGCACAGAGCTCCAGTGGTTCCATCCTGGAGCCCGGGCTGAGCCCCTGTCCTTCCCCTCAGACCAGAGCCGTGCTGGGGACTCCGGCCTCGCGCAGAGCCAAGCCCAGGCTGGAGAACAGTGAGTATCCTGCTTTCCCCTCCTCCTCCTCCTCTCCCCTCCCTGCCTCCCTCTCTCCTGCCCTGCCCACAGGGGCACACACTGACCCTGCCCATTTCTCCCCACAGACGTGGCACAGGCCCCAGAGATCAGGACACTCTTCGGGGCTGAGCCCCCCGTCCCGTCTGACGAGGAGCAGGATTCCTATTTTTCCATGTGATGAGCCTGGGGGATGTGTTGGTTCAGCACTGCAGTGCCTTGTTCAGCCACCCCTCCGTGAGGGAATGGCTGCAATCATAAGATTGATTTGTAAAACCTTCCCTGATCTCGTTTTTATGTGTTTTAACCCCATTCCCACCTTCCTGGCAGTGTTTGGCTTTTCCATGTGTACAAAGTGGCACTTCCTTGCCCAGGCTTCTCCTCTCTTGGGAAGGAGAAATTTACACAGATACCAGTGATGGGCAAGGTCTGATTCATTTTAAGATAAAATATCTTCTGGGATATGAATGTACAATAAACTCAGGTAAAACCTGGAAGTAACTGAAATGGCTTTTTAATATGCTGTAGGGAGAGTTGGAATTTTTACATTTCCTTAATGTAATAAACAAGATGAGCTTATTTTACTCATGGATCAGTTGGACTTTGTGGGGCAACAGAATCCATGAGCTGTCCAGCTTGGGATGGGGCCTGCAAGGCTTCCTCCCCTTCTTTTGAATGGACTGGTTTGGGTTGAGAGGGACCTCAAAGCCCACCCAGTGCCACTCCTGCCATGGGCAGGGACACCTCCCACCAGCCCAGGGTGCTCCAAGCCCCGTCCAACCTGGCCTTGGACACTCCCAGGGATCCAGGGGCAGCCCCAGCTTCTCTGGGCACCCTGTGCCAGGGCCTGCCCACCCTCCCAGCCACCAATTCCTTCCCAATATCCCAGCCAGCCCTGCCCTCAGGCACTGGGAAGCCATTCCCTGTGTCCTGTCCCTCCATGCCTTGTCCCCAGTCCCTCTCCAGCTCTCCTGGAGCCCCTTCAGGCCCTGCCAGGGGCTCTCAGGTGTCCCTGGAACCTTCTCTTCTCCAGGTGCGCCCCCCCAGCTCTCCCAGCCTGTCCCAGAGCAGAGGGGCTCCAGTCCTGCAGCATCTCCGGGGTCTCCTCTGGATTCACTGCAGCAGCTCCATGTCCTGCTGTGGTCCCAGAGCAGGAGTGGGAGGTCTCACCTGAGCGGGGCACACACGGCTGTGAAAGGCTGAGCCCGGCCCGGCCTGTGCCGACCCCGACACCTCCTGCCCAGGAAGGGATGGAATGACCACGGAGGGGCGGCAGAGGCTGCCCGGGCGGGGCTGGGGAAGCAGCACCGGAGCTCCCGCGGCCCGGGCGGGGGGGCAGGACGGGCACGAGAGACCCCCGGGATCAGGAACTGCCCCGGGCCCACCCAACAACCCCCCGCGTCCTGGAGACAGGGACATCGGGCAGTGCCCCCCTTTTCCCAGGTAACACTGGTCCCAGCGCCGCAGTGGAGGGCAGTGCCTGCCGGGACCTCCTTTCCCTCTGCCGAAGCGCTGGAGCCATGATTCCAGTTTAATGGGAATTTCGGGCTGCTCCCAGCGCCGCCCCTGCGGACACACGGCACCCTGCCTGATGTTCCCAAGAGTTTATTCCCTCGCTATCGGCTGTTCCCGGCCCGCGGGAGCAGCGCGGGGTCGCAGCCGTGGCGCAGGAACCGCACGATGTGCTCGGCGCGGGCACGGCCGATCCGCCCGGCCGCGGCCAGGGCAGGCGGGGAGCTGCAAGAGACGGGAGGGAGAGCTGTGAACTGCAGCCCCGGGGACAGCCCGAGCTGCGGCTGCACTGCCGGGCACGGAACACGGGGCAGGACAAAGGGAAACCCGCGTGGGGACGGGACGGACGGGGGAGCTGGGACAGGGAAGCTCCTGGGAGCTCCAGCAGCGACTGAAAGGATCTCCCCGAGCAGCTGTCCCAGCTGGAAAGGTGCAGGAAGGGTGGCCCTGAGAATCTATCCCAGCTGGAAAGGTGATGAAAGGAATTTCGTGAGCAGATCCCACAGCAAGAGGTGCAAAGAACGAGCTCCCCCAGCAGCCATCCCAGCAGGAAAGGTGCAGGAAGGATCTATCCCAGAGCAAAGGTACAGGAGGGATCTACCCCAGCAGAAAAGGTGCAGGCAGGCTCTATTCCACAGGAAAGGTGCAGCAAGGATCCATCCCAAGGGAAGGCTCAGGAGGGTCCCATCCCCCGGGAAGGCTCAGGAGGGCCCCATCCCCAGCACAGCCAGCCCCGGGGGGTACCTGTTGGCCACGGCCCGGGGGCAGCTGCTGTGGCTCAGTGCCAGGGCTGCCGGGTAGCTGAGGCCGGGCATGCTCAGGTAGAAGCCAAGCAGGGCCCGCCGGGGCCCCTCCAGCTCCGTGGGGACATCGATGGCAGTGCCTTTCCTGTGTTCCAGCACGGCCAGGTCCTTCAGCAGCACTGCAGTCTCCTCGGGGCAGGAGCTGAAGAGAATCCGGATCCCGGCCTCCACCAGGGCCGAGAGCACTCCATCATAGTACTGAGTCCTCTGGAAAAACCGGGATGTTTCTCCTGCAGAGGGAAAGTGCAGGAAGGTCGGTGAGACCTCAGTGCTGAATCCCTGTGAAAACCTAACATGAGAACAGCTCCAGGATCCCCTGCACGGAGAACTCATAGCCAGAAAACATGGTGAGAGAAAATATCCCAGGTTGGACGGGGCTTGGAGCACCCTGGGCTGGTGGGATGTGTCCCTGCCCATGGCAGGGGTGGCACTGGGTGGGCTTTAGGGTCCCTTCCAACCCAAACCATTCTGGGATTCTGTGAAATCAGGAGAGGTTTGGTAAAGCCACCCAAGTACAGAACACTGTTAAATGAGGGACCAGCAGCACTCTGGAATCAGGGTAACGAGAGAAACTGGACAAATAGGATAGAAATGAGTGACCCCCTCAGCAGTGGGATAAACAGGCAGCTCCAACACAATCCACTTTCTACAGCCCCCTCAGAGAAGCTGCATCTCCAGTGACCAGTTCCATCAGTGTTCCCATATCTAAACTATCAATAAACGAGATTTGTCCTGGAATCAATGCTGAATCCCCAACTGCACTGCAATGGTGGAGTTTCGTATCCCAAAACACCAGTAATGAAATCAGGGATCTGAGCTCCAGTTCATCTGTGGAGCAGGTACAGCAAGAGTCCTCATTTACTGCCTAGATGGCCTTGGGAATGGACAATTTGGATTAAATTGGATTGATTGCATAATTTGGATTAAAACAAATGTCTCTGCACGGACAAGATTGTGCTTGTTCCTTTATCACAGAATCCCAGACTGGTTTGGATGGGAAGGGACCTCAAAGCCCACCCAGTGCCACCCGTGCCATGGGCAGGGACACCTCCCACCAGCCCAGGGGGCTCCAAGCCCCGTCCAACCTGGCCTTGGACACTCCCAGGGATCCAGGGGCAGCCACAGCTTCTCTGGGCACCCTGTGCCAGGGCCTGCCCCCCCTCCCAGCCACCAATTCCTTCCCAACCTCCCAGCCAGCCCTGCCCTCTGGCACTGGGAAGCCATTCCCTTGTCCCTTGTCCCAGTGCTGCCCCCTGGGAGCACCCACCTGGCCTGCCCCTGTCTGTCTCCACGATGACACAGACCCTGTCGAAGAGGCTCTGCAGGCGCTGCAGCCGCTGGCCCAGCCTGTTCCTGCCGCCCGGGCTCTGCAGCTCCCCCTGGAAGGTCCTTTCCACGGCCAGCCGGTTGCTGACAACGTATCCGGAGCAGCCCAGGGGACAGACCTGCACCCTCAGGCCGTGCAGGGCCCGCAGGGAGGAGATCACCTCTGCTCCAGAGCACACCTCCCTGCTGTCTGCCAGCACACTCAGGCACGGCCCTTTCCCCGGGGGCTCCTGGGCTGAGGCTGAGGATGAGGCTGGGCAGGGCTTGGGGGCAGCAGGACATGCTGGGCCCGACGTGCTCCCACCGGGGTCCTTCTCACAGCTCTTCACCTGTCAGTGTTGGAAAGCACACGTGACTCTGACAGACCACGGGGGGGTTGAAATCAAGTTAATAAAGTGATATTTTGCAATATTAACACTTTCACATTGACACTTTAATGCCCTGTATCACTCTCCCAAATGAGCTGATCTGAGTCTCCAGGAGGTTGAATGACAAAAGCAGCACTCTCACTAAGGAATTCAGCAAAACATTCATCATATAAAGGACAGAAGTCAGGCTGGGAAGTGTGAGAAATCAGGACTCACACCTCAGCCTGCACAGGGAGTTAATTTAGGGTGGGGGACAAGTGTTTTGTAACTACAAACCCAAAGCAGCAGTGGGCAGTCTGCTGTTCCACACAGACCCACGTTCCTCCATGACTGTGGGACCCAAGAGAGAATGCAACCCCCAATTTTTAGTTACTGACTGCCAAAATACTCCAGGACACCTTGGCAGTACAAAAGCTTCCCACAGCCAAGGGAAGGGAGCTGCTCTAACACAGCACCAGGAATGGCTCTGTTCCTGTGCCCAGAGAAGCTGTGGCTGCCCCTGGATCCCTGGGAGTGTCCCAGGCCAGGTTGGACGGGGCTTGGAGCCCCCTGGGCTGGTGGGAGGTGTCCCTGCCCATGGCAGGGGTGGGATGGGATGAGCTTTAAGTCCTTCCAACTCAAACCATTCCATGATTCCATGCCTCCTGCCACTGTGCTGGGACAGTCCTGCCACAGGAGTCCTTCCATGCAGTGTGGGGTTGTTTTGCCTGGGCACTGACCTCACTGGGAGCCTGGAGATCTGCCTTCCCCCAGCCAGAGCCAGCATCAGCTCGGGGGAAGGACGTGCTCCTGATGGGGTGGTCTGAGTGGAAATCCAGCATGCCAGATGCTGAAGCTTCCAAGCCAAGCAGCACCTCCCTCTTGTCCCCACCAGACTGAGGAGCTGTGACTGCCCCTGCACTGCTCCTGTGCTGAGCTGAGGGCACTGAGGGCCAGGCCTTGGGTGACTCTGTGTTTCCCTGTTCCACTCTGGAACAGTCTGTTTGCAGGGGTCTCTCCCTGCTGCCACCTGTTTCCTCCTCACTGGAATCACTGGGGACAATGATCCGGGATGGTTTCTTCCTGTGCCCCAGGCCCTGCTCTGGCCTGGCCTGGCCCAGCCTCCTCCTGCGCCGAGTGAGGTATTGCTGCCTCCCAAGGCAGGGACTGTCCCTGCTGAGCAGATCAAAGTTCACACACAGCTCCTCCTCGCTGGGCTCGCTCTCTCTGCTCGGCTCCTCCTCCTTATCCCCCACACAGAAACTGTCCTCTGCATAAGAGGAGTCTTGCTCTGGGATCTGTGGGGAAAAACACACCCAGTAAGTTTGGGAACACTGGAATGATTGTGCTGCTGCTCCCCATAAAGGCACTTGGCTCATCCAACCCTCTCTACACACAAATACCAGGGACTGAGGGGCTTTTCACACATGGAATGCTTTGGGTGGGAAAGGACCTCAAAGCCCACCCAGTGCCACCCCTGCCATGGGCAGGGACACCTCCCACCAGCCCAGGGGGCTCCAAGCCCCGTCCAACCTGGCCTTGGACACTCCCAGGGATCCAGGGGCAGCCACAGCTTCTCTGGGCACCCTGTGCCAGGGCCTGCCCACCCTCCCAGCCACCAATTCCTTCCCAATCTCCCAGCCAGCCCTGCCTCTGGCACTGGGAAGCCATTCCCTGTGTCCTGTCCCTCCAGGCCTTGTCCCCAGTCCCTCTCCAGCTCTCCTGGAGCCCCTTTAGGCACTGCAAGGGGCTCTCAGGTGTCCCTGGAGCCTTCTCTTCTCCAGGCTGAAGTCTCGTGCTAGAACTTGTTATTTACCAACAACAGCTGCCAACTACACCTCAGAGCAGGACCAGAACCTAAATGTGGCCCCACAGAATGGGAGTTTCCAAGGACAGAGGTCACTTCACTCCACACCTGTGAGAAAATGGCCGATCTGTTGAATTCCCGATGAACCATCTTGTACCTGCTGCCAAGGGCTGGACTGTGCACAGACTCCAGGTAAACTCTTTTCATCTCAGTGTCTGAGTCAAAACAAGAACACAGAATATGGTATTAGTACAGATAGAATGTTTCATTCATTGTTGCTTTATAGTCATTCCTTTATAGTCTCCCAAAAACCTGTATTTCCCAAAACAAAAATGTGCAATTCTCCAGCCATCTCTGAAAATCCCAAAGCACAGCCCAAGGGCTCTAAGATGAAGACTGGAGCGGCTGGCTGGGCTATTGGGAAGGAATTGGTGGCTGGGAGGGTGGGCAGGCCCTGGCACAGGGTGCCCAGAGAAGCTGTGGCTGCCCCTGGATCCCTGGGAGTGTCCAAGGCCAGGTTGGATGGGGCTTGGAGCACCCTGGGCTGGTGGGAGGTGTCCCTGCCTGTGGCAGGGGTGGCACTGGGTGGGCTTTGAGGTCTCTTCCCACCCAAACCATTCTGGGATTCTAAATGCACCCATCTTGCTGTCACAAAAGCTGCCAAGGAATCCCAGAATCTCCTGAGCTGGAAGGGACCCCCAAGGATTATCCAGTCCAATCTCTGGCCCTGCCCAGGAAATCCCAGCAATCCCTCCCTGTGCCCCAGAGGATCATCCAAACCCTCCTGGAGCTCTGGCAGCCTTGGGGCCGTGCCCACTGCCCTGGGGAGCCTGGGCAGTGCCCACCACCCTCTGGGGGAAGGACCTTTCCCTGAGATCCCCCCTGACCCTGCCCTGGCACAGCTCCAACCCTTCCCTCTGGATGCAGGAGGTTGGCCAAGCAGGCAGAGCTCTGGCTGCCGTGGCAGGAGCAGCAGCTCAGCCCCGGTGAGGAGGTCACTGCTCATCCCCTGCCCCCTGGCCAGACCCATCCCAGCCCATCCATGCCCTGGTGGATCTGGATCACATGCAGCTCCTCACCCACCGTTCAAGGCCTGTGTGGGCTCCCCCTCGTCGTTGAGGAACTGGGCCATGGAGGAGCTCAGCTCGCCCTCAGACCCATCACTCTCATCTGATGACAGCCCTTCTGCGCCGTGCTGGGACAGCTCTGCCTCCTCCTGCAGGAACTGCCTGGCTGCAGCCTGCAAAGCACAGCACACAGGGCTTGTTAGAGAGCTGAGAGCAACCACTGACCAGGCCTGCACGGGGCACCCCCTGCCCTGTTTGCACCTGGAGGAGAGAACAGCACAGGCAGTGTCACCAACACGTGGTGGCAGAGCTGCCCAAAACCACCAGGTGGCTTCATAACTCAGAAATCCAGTTTTACTCATTTCATTTGCTTTCAAAACTCTGGTTTGATTTTGAAGCGCTGGATTGCCCCAAACCCAAATGCAGTCAGAATTCAGACACAGACCCTGCCCCAGATTTGGCCTTTTCTGCTCAGGATTTAGGATCTACTGTTTGATGGATCCATCAGATGGTGCAGCTCTTTAGTGAGGAGATGCTTGTCTTCCAGGGAAGATGAGGCACTCTACACATCACTGCAGAGCAGGAGACATGATCCTAAACTCCATCAGAACCACACACCAAAACACTCCCAAGGTCATACATAGAAACAAAACAGGTTAACTGAGGAAGATGTTTTGTCTCATGTACTTTTTATTAAGCTAATTTTTTCTCCTATAATTTCAGTTGTAACACGTAAAAACAGCCCCCAAATATTATGTATCCCAGTAACTCCAATGCAATGGCTTGTGTGCCTTCGAAACACTTGGAATAGGAAGCACAGAGCTGCAAACCTGGGTGTACTTAGTTGGTGGAACTCTGAGGCAGCTGGTGCTGCACTGACAGCCCTGATGGGCACTCAGATCTGCCCAAGGCTCTCAGGGATTTGCTTACACCAGTCCAGGAGCCCGAAGGACAGGAATTAGTGACAGCTCCTTTTGCAGAACAGTTTTGGTTATTCTGGAACACAGCAGAGTCACCTGTTGACAGGGAGAACTCTCAGTGCTTTGCCAATTGGTCTGAATCCTTCCTGCTTGGAAGGGCCACGGAGAGGGCAGGCCCTGCAAAGCTCTGGGAAGCAGCAGAACAGAGCCTGCTCACACCTGGGAAACAATCAGGTGCCAGCTCCTTACATTATTTACTGGATTCAGTGCCAGGGGCTGTTCTGGTCACAATCTGTGTTGATCTAAGTGCAGATCTCTCCTGACAGAGCTCCCTGACTGGTGGTGGACTGGTCAGAGTGGTTTGAATGCCTGGGATCTCCTGTGGATCTGGAATTCTGATCCAGCCACCACTGAGGGTGTTTGGGTGAGGTCATTTGTGAAGGCAGAGTAGAATTTCCTAAGCAGACACACTCTCTTTCTATGACCCTTTTGGTCTCACATTAAAAAACATGTTTAAATCAAACTGAAAAATGGATTTTAATCCACCTTATTCTTTGTATTGCAGAACATAAAACTGTAGGGAAGTCTTACTAATGAAGATTATTGTTAGAACATGGAAAATATCCAACAAAATGTTCCATGGAGCCCTGATTATGGCAATTTCTGTCCCGTGGAACCACAGCCACAAATATTTCAGAGCTTTTTACTTACAGTGATTCTGGCCTTGCCTCTGCTCCTGCTGCAGTGCTGAATTAAAGTGTCAAATACTTAGCCAAGACTCAAGATTTAGGGCTGAGGGCCCATCACTGTTTCCAATCCAAAGTCGAGGCCATTAGAGCAGGGGGTGAATTCATGATCAGGTGTCCCAATGCTGAAAATAGTAACAATTTGTGGACAAAAACCTGAGCCCCCAGAGCTGACTAATCCTTGAGTATCTCTGCTTGTAATGTCAATTGTTATTTGGCCTCACAACTGTGTTACCAGTGGCCAGGAAATGGATGGGAGGTTTAAGATAATCCAGAGTTCCAAGATTTCAGCCCCAGTGTTTGCAATACCATGGTGTGAAATAGCTGGGCCAATGTTCTAACACCACAGAGCTGCCCTGCTCCATGGACACATTCCAGCTCCAAGGCCAACTGCTGCAAACACGACCTTCTGCAACCAGGAGAGACATGTGAGGTCACACACCTTGGATGTGAAGCTGCTCCTGACCCTCTGCCTTTTGGCACGTGTTGGCTGCTGTTTGTTCCAGGCTGTGGAGCTGCTCCTTTTGGTCCTGCTCCAGTTCTGGTGAAAGTCCCCACTGTCATCGCTGGACTCTGACTGGGAACAGTGAGCACACAGCTCAGTGAGGAAGAGTAAAGTAAGAAACACTGTACATACAGTCATAAATCATGGACTGGGTTGGGTGGGAAGGACCTCACAGCCCACCCAGTGCCACCCCTGCCATGGGCAGGGACACCTCCCACCAGCCCAGGGGGCTCCAAGCCCCGTCCAACCTGGCCTTGGACACTCCCAGGGATCCAGGGGCAGCCACAGCTTCTCTGGGCACCCTGTGCCAGGGCCTGCCCACCCTCCCAGCCACCAATTCCTTCCCAATCTCCCAGCCAGCCCTGCCCCCTGGCACTGGGAAGCCATTCCCTGTGTCCTGTCCCCCCATCCCTTGTCCCCAGTCCCTCTCCAGCTCTCCTGGAGCCCCTTTAGGCCCTGCCAGGGGCTCTCAGGTGTCCCTGGAGCCTTCTCTTCTCCAGGTGAGCCCCCCCAGCTCTCCCAGCCTGTCCCAGAGCAGAGGGGCTCCGGCCCTGGGATGAACTCAGTCACTCTTCAACATCATGTTTTAAGAAACACCTGATTTTTTGTGTTTGATTTTTGATGGGGCTCGGAGCAATGTGGGCTAGGGGAAGGTGTCCCTGCCCCTGTCAGGGTTGGCACTGGATGAGCTTTAAGGATCCTTCCCACCCAAACCAGTCTGGGATTGTGTGATCTTTGAGACCTTGGGAAGCACTGAAGAAGGCAGGCAGGGCTGAGTTTCCATTATTGCCCCCCATTTCCCCAGGCACTCACCGTGGTCAGGGGGTGCTGACGTTTCCTGGTAACAGGACGCTGCGGTGACTCAAAGTCGCTCTCATCCATCCCCTGTGGGAACAGGAACAAACAGCATTGCACAGAGGATTGGTTTGCTGCTTGAATTGTCATTTTGCTTCTCCTGCCTATTTTCTTTTGCTAAGACTCACATCAGGAGACTTCAAAACATTCTTTTTTATCCTGTTTTTTCTCTGGAAAACGATCTCTTCCTCGCTCTCACTGCTGGTTCCTGCAGCAAAGACAGTAAGCAACAACAGTCACTGGGAATTGCACAGTTCACAACACAATATTGCTATAAGTGAGCAATCAAAACCTGCCTCTCTCACAAAAGTACCTCCAAAGGAGATTATTTATTGATCCACAGGGCAAATATTGTTCTCTTTAGCCTTGTTAATCAAAACAGATAATCTCCAGCTGGGATGTACAATAAATCCTGCTTCCCTGGGGAGTCTTGGAGTGGAAGTGATTACCCTGGGCAGCAGAGAGATGGAAAAAGGGAGGGGAATCATGAAACCAAGATCAGAAGCCCTTAAAAGTTGAGCAAGAGTTGCACTTGTGGCAGTATTTTGTGACACAGATCCCTCTGGGGGCACTGAATGGAGCCAAGGAACAGTCAGTGTTTGTGAGTCCAGGGGAGTCCATGGAGATGCTGCAGGACTGGAGCCCCTCTGCTCTGGAGCCAGGCTGGGAGAGCTGGGGGGGCTCAGCTGGGGAAGAGAAGGCTCCAGGGACACCTGAGAGCCCCTGGCAGGGCCTAAAGGGGCTCCAGGAGAGCTGGAGAGGGACTGGGGACAAGGACCTGGAAGGTGTCCCTGCCCATGGTAGGGGGTGGGACAGGATGAGTCCCTTCCAGCCCAAGCTGTTCTGGGATCCTGTAAGAGAATCCAGTTTTCTGCTGAAGTTGTGATCAGAAAATTTTCATTACAAGTCAGTTGTCATGTGAGTAAAGGGAAAGAAATCCAACAGCGGAGTTTCTATTCCTTGGGAACAGTGACAGGAAAATATGAAGGCATGGATTCAGGGATCAACAGATCCAGGTGAGTATGAATCCGACCCTGAGGAGATTAAGAATGGGCTTTGAAGGCAGTTGCAGCTCACACAATTACACCTCCCATGGGTTTAACACTTGTGAGGAGGTTCAGGAGGTTTAATTCCAAGTCCTTCCCCCACATCCATCACCCTGGATGCAGGGTGAAGTCTCCTCACCCACCAGTTTCAGTATTATGGCCACTATTCCTTTTCCTTTCAACCTCCCCACCTTACCCACAAAACCCAGTGGAGGATCCAAAACATACTGGATCCTGTTTGCTAAACATGAAGGCATTAACACCTGTCCCCCCAAAATGCCCACCTCCAGCTGCAGACACACGGGATCCACAGAGCTTGGTGTCTTCCACGCTTGCAGCTCTTCCCAAAGGAGAATCCATGGCTGAATTCCCAAAGTTCTGCCCACGTGGGCTTTTATGGACTTCATCTCCAAGAGGCACCTCTGGAGTTTCCTCCCTGGCACTGGAGAAGGCTTTCATAGGAATTCTTTTGATAGCTTTGACCTTCACCTCCTTCCTACTTATTGGGGTCAAAAGTGCTGAAGGCAAAGGTTCAGGTGATGCCCCTCCTGTTCTCCTGCCTCCTGACTTCAGGAAAGGCACTGCAGCAGGAGCATCCTCTGCCCCTTCCCTGCCATTCACGCCCCTGCTCAGGAGTGACAAAGGTGTGGAAACGTTTCTCCTCTCCAGACTTCTGCAATCCCATCCTGGTGAGGTTTCCTGCCTGGAACTCAGGAATATGTTTCCATCCTCAGTGGATTTCCCACCTGCATGACTCCCCAAGGCACCCTGTGGTTTGCTGGGGTTACCAGTGTTCCTGTTTTCCTCAGGCATTTCACTGTCACTGTCTTCAATGGAAAACCCCAGGTCGAAGGTAACAGAGAACAGCTCCTGGGAATAGTCAGAGAGATCCTCGTCCTCCAGGCCCTGCTTGGCCACTCCTGGGATCTGCATGGAGTTACTGCTCTGGGGCTGCTCCCTGCAGGTGTTGGTGTTCACACAGGACACCTCTGAGGGAACCCCCCTGGATCTCTGCTCTCCATCTGTCCCGATGACACTCCCACCTGGATCTGACCTGGCTGGAGGCTCCTTATTTATGGACATCACACTGTGCCCAGCATCATCCACAGGCTCATCCTCAAACAAATGGATACTCTGCTCTCCATCAGCAGGCACCTTCTTGTGGTTCATGGCAACTCCCTCTGCATCTTTGTGAACAAAATGCTTGTTTGAAGGATCATTTAGCACAGTGTGGTTTGTGGTTGGAGTGTTCTTTTGGCCTTCAAGGAATTCCTCATTGTCAAACAGGCCATCAAAGCTGTCATTCCAGACATGTTCCTCCTCAGTAACAGCAGCCTTGGAAGATGATGCAGTTTTGGACAAACAGGAACTTCGTGGAGCACAGAATTCCCTGGGGACTTTCAGTTTGGGATCTTCCAAGGGCAGCAGTGAAGGACCAGGTTCTGAGGATGTGGGGCAGGCGTTGTCTTGCAGCCCCTCTGAGTGACCATCAGGGATAACCTTTGGGACAGCACATATTGTTTCTTCATCCCTCACCATGTTCTCCAAGTCCTCAAGTTCATTCCAGGAGGGAACAGGGGGAGGGGACTCTGCCAAAAGCCTCTGCACATGGGCAAATGTTTGTTCTAAGCCAGGAGGCTCCTGGGAAGGTGTCCCGAGTGAATCCACATAGGATTCAGGGAGATAAAACAAGTCCGAGGATACAAGTGATGTCTCGTACCCCGAATCCCTGTGGAGCATCCCCAGGGAGCCAGGGCCTTCACCTGCAGGTTGGTGTCCATTTGCTGCTGGACTGTCAGGAATGTCAGTGCTGTCACTGCTGTCACACAGGTCAATAACTGCAGTTAAGTCAAATGTCACCTGCAGCTCCTTGTCCCCCTCACTGCCCTGGTCAGGCTGTTCATCCAGAGCAATGCCTCTTCCTGAGGGAGAGGCCGAAGGGTCTGGGGGCAGTGCAGGCACTTCCTCACGGAGTCCAGGAGGCCTTTTGGGAGCCTTTGGTTTGGCTGTTTTAAAGGTGGTGAAGAGGTCCCTCTCGTCATCACTTGTATCAGGCAGGAATGGTTGGATTTTGGAAGTGTCTTTCCTCCGTGCTCTGTGATCCCAGGTGGAGCTGCCCATGGAGACATGCCCTTTAGTCCTTGGAATATGGACATCTTCCAGGCACAGGTGAGGCCGGAGCTGCTGCTCGTAGCTGCAATCCCCCTGGGGACAGAGGCAGGGCAGGGTTTACTGGAGAGACACAGGGAATGCACCCAGGCTCCCCAGCACAGGGAAACATTTACTGACATTGAAACAAGTCACAAGGCTTTCATTCTCCTGAAAAACTTCTCACTCACAGACTCTGAACTCCTTCTTTCACTGTGCCTATTAATCCCCTATTCCAAAAGGAACCAGCTCCTTTAACATACACGTGGGAAAAGCAATGGACTTGGACCCCACTCCCAGTGAGGGAACCACACAAGGACTGCCTGGATGGAAAAGCTGTTTCTTTTTGCCCTTCTCACCCTCTCTTTTAAATTAACATTTCAAAATTAAGGCATGCAAAGGAGCAGCAAAGGCCCAAGAGGGTTCTGAAAGCAATGGTTTGAAATGCTCCTTTGAAGTTCAGACCTGTTTCACTAACAAAAACACAAATAAGGATGCAAGAACTAAACAGAAGGAACAATTATTATATTTTGGCAGTTCAGTGAAGTGAATCCCCAGACTCCAGAAGCCCTGGAAGGAAACAAGGTCCCTTGGGTGATAAAACTGACTTTTACAATACGAGATCATCTGGATTATCTGCTTCCTATACAAGTAACGGTCTCAAAAACTTTTATCATGTATCGTATAAGAGTGTGTATACATATATATAAATATATACACACACATATGTGTCCTATCCATTCCTTGGAAGACCAGAAGACCCCCAGACTGCACCACTGACTTGGGAAAAACCTTAATTCCCAAACAGTGAAGAAAAGAATTGTCATGAAGGGGTTAAAGGATGATTTTGATATGGCAGGTTCCAAACAATTTGTTTCCCTCAAGCTCAGTCAAAACACAGAATGAAGCTGTGGACTTGTCTGTATGAAACCCAAGAGGGACAACAACCAACAGCCAGCATGACCTGGTCCCATTAACTCCCCAAATGTCCCCAGAGGAGAGGAGGGTTTGGGGATGAGATAATGGGGTTGGATAATGGGGTGTTCAGACCTGCCTACTGACCAGCTCAGCGTTGCACAACCTGTCAATTACAGTATTTAAGCATCACAAAACAGACCTATATTAAATGGATTAAGGATTAATTAGCTGCCAAAGTACCAAAAATCATTGAAAGAGAAGTAGGTGCTGTTGTTGCCAACCCCACACACTGCTGAGAGTGCAGAGCAGATCAGCCTTGGCCCTATATTATTCTGCAACACAAAGCAAATCCAACTGCACACCCCAAACCTACAAACTCAAAACTAATCAAAGTACAAACCCCAAACCTACAAACCCAGGACTAATCAGGCTGCCCAGAGAAGCTGTGGCTGCCCCTGGATCCCTGGGAGTGTCCCAGGCCAGGCTGGACGGGGCTTGGAGCACCCTGGGCTGGTGGGAGGTGACCCTGCCCATGGCAGGGGTGGCACTGGGTGGGCTTGGAGGTCCCTTCCCACCCAACCTATCCCATGGCTGTGGGACTGTGACACAGAAAGCAGGGGCAGTGAGGGGCTTCCAGAGAGAGCCTCCCCAGGCCCCTCCACCCCCCATGGCTTGTTCTGGCTTGGCACCACAAGCCCTGGAGCCTGGCAGTGCCAGTGTGTGCCCGGCCAGCAGCCCAGCAGCCAAATTTAGCATGTAGGGCAAACTTCAGTAACCTGATTGCAGGCTTACATGGGCTTATGTAACTGCTCCACTTCCACTTGGCCATTCCAAACACTTTCTCCCACACAAAACACTGTGTCCCAGCGAGTCCAGCTAATGCTGACCGAGTGAAAGGGCACATTTATTAATTATCACATTTTAGCCTGAATGTGCCCAAGTTGTGGAACCTTAAAGTACCTGCTCAGCCCCCCTGTAACCCAGTAATCCCCTAAGTGTACCAGTCACCCTGTAAATAGGTCAGGCAGGAGCAGGAAAACATCTTAGATTATTGGACTAAATCAATGACGCTGCTTCAGTTTAAAACGCAACATGTATTTTAAAGTAGAAAATTAAAAGGGAAAGAAACTTTAATACTTCAAAATTTTCATGTTTAATCTATAAATCTATGTGCAATTATACAGCATTTAAATTTAAGACACCAACTCCCAAAACTGAAATTACCCTCCCTTCTCATAAGCTGCTTTGGGTGGACATTTTCTAATTGAGCTCCCTGCCAAAACCCCTGGTGATTTTGCTATTTGGAAATTAGGAGATAAGTCTGTGGGCAGATACAATGCAGATTTTAACAAGTAAAACTTCTTTAATTGACAGCAGGAGTGAAACCATCCAGAATTTCCACCCCCTGGTGCGTTGTGGACAAGCAGGTGCTGCAGCTCAAACACTCCAACCATGTCCATTCTCCCCCACTCCCCAGAAACACTTTTGAAGGGAATCCTGTAATTCCAGTGGGAAGTGTCCCTGACTCCCTGAGTTCTGTGGGATCACCCCACAAATCCCAAATTTCCTGCTGTACAAGCGCTCCCCTTCCCAGCCCACTCAGGAACAGGCTGAGCAGTTCGATGCCCTGTGGCTGCCCCTCCCTCCCCTCACACAGGCCATGATTTATTGCTGTCTTCCTGGAGCTGCTTAATGAGCACAGCAATCAATCCCTACTCCACAACTGCCTCATTGCCAGAAGACAGTTCAGGGGAAGAAACACTGCCAAAACCTCTTTTTTGGGGATTGAAGTACATGGTATTAGGTGATCTTTAAAAGCAGATGCAGTTGAGCCATGGGAGAAGCCTGAGGGACAGGGAGCCCTCCCTTCCTTCTCCAAAAGCCCTGGTAATTCCCCTCCTGATGTATTGATGTGTCTACTGACTCTGTTGCTTTCTGCAGAAGAAGATTTCAGACAGAGACAAACACTGGGGGTCTTCAAGAAAACACACAAAACTATTTCACTGCCCTTATCTGAACCATTTGTAACTCTGCACTCAGGGGTTCCTGAGAAAATAAGTCCCACCTGGCTGGAAATGCTGCATTTTCCCCCAAAACATGTCTGGTTGAGAACTCCAAAAGCATGGAAAGCCTTTTCAGGTTCAGTGGGAGTTCAGGGTCTCCCAGGAATGTTTTCCCTGCTGTCAGGGAGTTCACCTGGAAAATCATCAAGGCAGCCCAGGACTGATGACAAATGACAGATGATTTCAGTTGTTCCAGGTTCATCCTGGCTCTACAAGAAGTGTCTCAAGGGGGTTTTGGAGTGCAAAACAGAGACAAACCTCTAATGGGAGAATTTGGGATTTCTTTTGTGAGTTCCCACTGCCAGATTTGGACTGGAAAATATCCCCAGTCACTCACCCACTATAAATGAGAATTAATAATCAATAAAAGTAAGCACTACCTGTCTCCCAGGAAAAACCACAGCCCTCCACTATTGCCTGTCACTTACCCTCAGAAACTCGGACAAATACCATTGCCATAAAAAGGATTACTCTGTCCTGACCTTGTTCCCAAACAGCACAGTTTAATTTTCAAAAAGTGCTTAAAAGCAATGGAATTATTCTGCATAAGGCCACGGTGATTGGTTCCCTTGTCCCCCCAAAATCCCCCTGGGAGGAAATCCCCCCCATCTGCCCCGTGGGCGCTGCTGGGCAATAAAGCCACGGGCATTAAAGGCTTTGCTGCAGTGGATGTGCCTTTTCCAGGGATCACAGCTGGGCTTTCTTTATTTTCTTTTCACTGGGCCAACTTCTTCTTGTACATAAATACAATATAAATTTTTCCCAACCTTCTTTATTTTCTTTTCACTGGGCCAACTTCTTCTTGTACATAAATACAATATAAATTTTTCCCAACCATTTTCACATTATCTAATTGAAAAATAAGCGTTAAAATTGACTTTTTTTGAATCTATTACGCAAAATTCAACTGTTCGAATCATTGAATGAGAACAAGTAAAGGAAAGGAAAGCCACATATCAGTGAATTTCTGAGTGATTTTCTTCTCTAACAGAAAAAAACCCACTCAAAAAAGCTACACAAATACCTCCTGAGCTGGCTTTGTGTTAAGTTATGACAAACCTCTGAACGAAACAATTAGCTGTATCGGAACCTTCCCAATCATGTGTTATTCATAGGAAGATTTTGTCTCTCAGTAAATAAATAATCAACAGGTTTGACATTCACTGTCTCAGGTATTTAAGAAAAAAGCTTTGACTTTATTGGTCCTTATCCCCTTGCTATTAAGCACCATGAATAAACACCAGCCAGATCAGCTGGGCTATATCGAGCCAGGGAATACTTGGAGTGGGAATCTGGATGCACAGCACACCCACACAAACCCCTTCAATCATGGAATCCCAGAATGGTTTGGAAGGGACCTCACAGCCCACCTAGTGCCACCCCCTGCCATGGACAGGGACACCTCCCACCAGCCCAGGGTGCTCCAAGCCCTGTCCAACCTGGCCTTGGACACTCCCAGGGATCCAGGGGCAGCCACAGCTTCTCTGGGCACCCTGTGCCAGGGCCTGCCCACCCTCCCAGCCACCAATTCCTCCCCAATATCCCATCTAACCCTATTTGTCACCCAAGACTAACATAACAGGGAGATCTTTTTACAGGTTCACTCCTGCTTGAGGTGAATGTCCCAGAGGCTGGAGGAATATCTCTTCCTGCTGAGCAGCTGGAATTTCTCCCATGCAGCACAGCCAGGAATGGAGCCAGGACATACCCAACCATAGGAACAAGCCTTGGTAGGTGTGCAGAACCTCAAACACTGCCTACAAATCCCTAGATTCCTCTCAATTTGCTCTTTTTCTGCAGTTTTGACCAATACTTTCTCCTAAGAACAGGCACTCTAGGAAAAAACCCAGAGTATAGTCGTTCCCATGGCTCCCTGTGGGGCTGGTATGTGTGCCAGAACCACGTATGGAAAAACTTTCCCTAATTTTTTTAAGATCCTGATGTGAACAACCTTATCTGCAATAGTGATGTCTAGAGGGTCCTCAGTGGGATGACAGAGCCCTGAGGACAGGAGAATGAGGGGGCAGTGAGGCTGCAATTCCTCCCGATGCACAGCAGGACAGTGCCCAGCAGGGACAAGATAATTCTCTCTCCATGCTCTGTGTCTCCCCCTGGACAATTTGGTTTGGTTCTGGGCCCCCAGGACAAGGAATATTCTGGGACTGGACCAAATCCAGCAGAGGCAGCCAAAAGTGTCACAGGGTTGGAGCACGAGGAGGGTGGAGAGACAAGGGAGCTCTGTTCAGTGCCAGGAGGGATCTGCTCAGCAGCTGTGGCTGGGGGAGCAGAGGGAACACCGAGCCTGGCTCCCTGGAGCTGTGGGGATCCCAGAGCTCCTGGGCACAGGGCAGACTTGTAGTCATGGAATGGGTTGGGATGGAAGGGACCTCAAAGCCCATCCCGTCCCACCCCTGCCATGGGCAGGGACACCTCCCACCAGCCCAGGGTGCTCCAAGCCCCGTCCAATCTAACCTTGGCCATTCCCTGTGTCCTGTCCCTCCATCCCTTGTCCCAGGTCCCTCCTCCAGCTCTCAGGTCTCCCTGGATCCTTCTCTTCTCTAGGCTGGACAGCCCCTGCCCTTTGGTGAATTCCAGTGAGAACATATCCTGCCTTGGGAGGAGTGTCAGTGCCTTTCAGAGAAGTCAAGGATGACTTCAGAAGACTTCAATTAGCCTTGCATCAAGAAGCCCCCATCAGTGCGGACAGAGCAGACAAGGGCATGGTGCAGATAAGAGCAGACAGGTGTGGTGCAGTTTTGGTGTCCCTGGACCAGGACAGTTTGGTTCACACACGAGGAAGAGCCCAACAACCCATGAAGATTCAAAGCTGGGTGTCAGTGCTGGTCCCAGGTCCCTGCCAGTGCCCTGTTTTCCCCCAGAAGGATCCAGCAGGGTGGAGTGCTGGGTCCTGCTGTAACCTCTCATGTTCCAGGGAGGCATTTTTGGCACAACAGGAACATCCAGCCAGGATTCCTCCTCTCACTACTGGGACAGCTCAGCATCCCCACCTCAGACTAGTCAAGACAGCTCAGACAAAGCTGGCTGGGAGTCAATCCAGATAATGCCTGGAACTTGCACTGAGGAGCAGCAGGAGCAGCTGAGGGAGCTGGGGGGGGGTCAGCCCAGAGAAAAGGATGCTCAGAGGGACCTTCTAACTTTTGAGCCATTCCTTTGCCTCCTGATGCCCTTCCCTGCTCTATCCCTGACCTCTCCCCAAGCCCTCTTTCTCTGCAGTGTGTCCTTGAGCCCAGCTGGGAAGAGAAGTCAGGAATGTCATTGTTGTGTGAAGGAGAAGCTTATCTGAGCTCTACAAGTCTATTTACAGCCCCTTTTTCATGCTCTTTCCTAGCAAGGAGCACAACTACAATGTCTCCATTCTCTTCCTTGATTAGTCCTGTTACTCTGGAAGCTCTGGCAGCTTAGCAACAAATTCTGATGACCTAAAAAACTCCCACATACTACAAGGTAATATTTGGGCAGCACAGAACAGCTCAACTGGAGGGAAAAACAGTGTGGTAACAACTGAGGTCCCCATGCACTTCCACACCCATTCCAAAGGGTATCTGCTATCCATGCCAGTCAGCAAACAAAATTCCCATCTCCCAAATGGCTTTCATTCATGTTTGTTTGGCTGCTCTCCTCTTATCCTTTAATTCTTAGGAACAATCAGGTTTTTAGTTAAAGCTTTCACAGAAAACAACCCAAAAAGCCTCAGAACAATCCCTTAAAACATGCATACATTCCTGCATCACTTTTGTGGGATGATTCTGATGTACATACATGATACAAAACTATTTCCAATCCCTATCAGACTCTGGAATAGCTCTGATCTCGCTCTTGATGGATTGGCTGCTTGGCATATACATGTATTTAATGTCATTCCATAGTAAATTGATACTTGTATCCATTAAAAAAGACCTGATTTAAGGGATTTTTTTCCTGTTTCGAAACAATTTCCGTGGAAAATATTAGGGATCACAGAATACCAGGGGGAGACATTCAGGAACAAGATTAAATACACCTGATTGATTTCACCATTTCAATTCTTGTAGATGTTCATTATTTTTAAATACTCTAACCATGCATTCAGTCCCTGGGCAGGTTTGCAGCCAGCCTTACCTGCTCCTGCCTCAGCTGTTCCATCATTTCCATGACACTGATGAAGTGGTGACAGCGCTCCGAGTGCCCAACCAGGGAGGTGGGGAAAGGGCAGCTCTGCCAGAGGCTCCACTCACTCAGGGAGAGCTCACGGGCTGCCCCCTCTCTGTGCTCCTGCATGGGAAATGAAGGTGGGAAAGGAGCCTGGAGTCAAGGAAGGGCTCAGCAGAACTAATGCAGAGAAGTGTTTAAACATTATCACACAGGTGTAGGTCTGGTCTGAAATGAAAACACCAGGAGTAACCTGGGAGAGTGGAAGGTGTCCCTGCCCATGGAAGGGTTGGAATGAGATGGGCCTTATGGTCCCTTCCAACCCAAACCATCCGGGGATTCTGTGAATACAGCACCTTGCATGGAATTCTTAAGAACAGGAACAGAATTTAATGGATATTGAGAGACTTCTTGCTGTATTTTCAACTTACAGACCTAACCTCAGAGACCCATTTCAAACACCTCACTGATGAATTCTGAACCTCAAAAACCTACATGTAAATCTCAAAATGCCTTTTTTACCAGACCTCCTTCAATCTCAGCTCTGGTATTTATAATACCCTTTAGGCCTCATGTCTAAGGAAATATTCCATCAAACTCACTGGTGTTTCTTCCAGGTTTTCTAAGGTTTCAAACTGAGTCCAAGGCAATACTGGTTCCTGTATTCCATCACTTTCCTTAATCCTGTAGAGTCTGTCCCATGTTTCATATTCCTCAGGTGACAGGGCCCAGCTCTCATGAGAGGACATTGGTTTGTGGCCTGTGGGGGGAAAAACAACAACAGGAAAACGTTATCTGCTTTAGGAAAAGGGAGACACAGTAGAAGAACCTTGTGTGATACCAGCCAAAAGAACAAACCCCTTCTCCGTGCCATGAGCAGAACCAGCTGCACAGAATGTGATCTCAGGAACAGTCACAACATGTGTTACATGGACATTATTATGTGTTAGAGAATCACACAAAGATAGAGGGAGACAGACAGATACAAAGCACTATCCAGAAAAATGCCAAATCCCTCAAAACAGCCATTGGAGTAAAGGGAAAAGGAACCCCCAAGGAATCAGTGGAGGATGTGGCTGCTTTCAGGCAGATGTGTGAAGCCTGGAGAAAGATAATGAAGTTAATTTGCCAGTGTCTCTGCAGACAGGATTTGGGATGAATGTGCAGCCCAGGCTCGACTGGGAATTAGTTCCAGATAAGAGGAATGAGCCTGTCTCTCAATCCTCTCAAGTGGCAGTTGCCAGTCTGTGTCTGCACAGGCTGAGACTCAAACCCTGACCCCACAGAGTCCGGAGTCCTGCTCGTGTCCTGTAGGGAAAAGGCTGGGAAAATGAACCACGACTGATGTTTTTAGGGCCTTCATTAAAAACCATCCCAGAAGATCAACATTGCTAGGAAGCATTTTTGACTCAAGTGCAGGAGATGCTACACCCCTTTAGAGAACACCCAGTTCAAGGACCTGGGAGAGGATGGAAAGAGAGAGACCTGAAAGAAAAGCAAATTAAGAACACCTTTCAAAGAAGCACAGAGAACCACGGAATATCCTGAGGAACATCCTGAACCCCAAGGTCCATCCAGTCCAATTCCTGGCCCTGCCCAGGACACCCCAACAATCCCTCCCTGTCCCTGAGAGCATTGTCCAGACATTCCTAGAGCTCTGGCAGTGACCACTGCCCTGGGGAGCCTGTTCTGAGGAACTGTTGCCATCCAGACACATCCAGGGAAATTCTGGGAACAACAGATGACTTCAGCACTCTGTGTTCCAGCTCCATGTGACAAAGACAAGATGAACCTGTGATATCATCAGCCCAAGTAACACATGGTGCAACACTACCAAAAAGGCCTCCAGGAGCTGGCAAAATTTGGGAACAGAAGCTTCCCAAAGCTCTGGGCTTCCTGCTTCTGAGCAGGATTTTGACTGTCAAGAACATTTCCTAAGCATTTTCCTAAAACAACAGAAAGAGGGACATGGATACAAGAAGAACATTCCCATCCTGACAGAGTGATAAGGCTGCTTGGGTACAGAGCTGGGAATGACCATGTCCTGTGGAATTCAGTCCCTGGCAAAGCCTCCCTCCTTCATGTGAGGCAGCACGAGCTCATTTCACGGGTAATTATCTTCCAGAACATTTTATGAGTTATGGATGCAATGTCCTACCAAACACAAACATATCATTCAAATCATCCCTCTTATTGTCCTCGTTCTACTGCAGAATCAAAATACCTTCATTTTCTTGAACTGGAAGCAAGAACTGGACTGGAGGGGGACCGACAGAGAGAACTTATGGAAGAGGTTTTGAAGTGGAAGGATGGTGTAAAATTAATAGAAATTGAATCAAATTAAGAACAGGAAACAAATATCCTCTTAGGGAACAAGTGAAAGGACCAGAAGAAACGGCATCAAGCTGTGCCCTGGGAGGGTCAGGCTGGAGTCTGGGCAGGTGGATCCCCATCCCTGCAGGGATTTCAAAGCTCTGAAATGACTATTTTCATTCCATGTTGTGCTCTTCTTATTTTCTTGCAGCTGTGTCTGTTTAATCAGACACTGGAATATGAAGTTTCCCAAGGCTTTAAGGAGTTTCAAGAAGTTGCTGTAGGTCTTTACAGAAAGCACTAAAAGAGCTAGTGCCTCACAATTCCCAGGTATTTATAAAAAAGGAGGGCTTCTTTTCCATCTTAAAACTGTCTTCACTTTCCTGAGCACTCCAGTGCTATGGAACTGCATCAGCTAAAGAGACATTTCTCTTTTTAGATTAGTTTTCCTCCACAGATGTGCACAATTCATGAATATCCTACCCTTGATTTCTCCTTTTTGTCCCATCAAAACCCTCCTGTTTGCAAGCATTTTTGTTTTATTGTCTTTTATGAAACCATAATTCCCAGAGAAGCAGTGGCTGCCCCTGGATCCCTGGGAGTGTCCAAGGCCAGGCTGGGCAGGGCTTGGAGCACCCTGGGCTGGTGGGAGGTGTCCTTCTCACCCCAATTATTCTGGGCTTCTGTGACTAACATTTCCTCTCCTGTTTGTAGCTGGAGTGGTTTTGCAGAGCCCAGAGCCCTGTGAGGGGCAGGCTGGATGTGCTGAAACATAAACATGCCATGGCAGCTTACGCAGCGCTTCGAGAAACACCATAATCCTCTTACCAGTGACACAGGAGAAGAGAGCAGATTTGTGCTCCAGGGAATTGGATCTTCTGTCTTTGGAAGGCATGCTGGAGTTGCTTGGCTCATATTTCTCAGCAGTGATAAACATTTTATGCACCTTTGGAGTGATGCCTTCTGGAACCATCCGTGGGCTGCGCTGGTAGAAACGAAGTGTTTTGTTCCCTGAAATAGCTTTGTGGATGCTCCTTTTGTTACACTGGCTTTGGTTGTAATTCTGGAAAGAGAAGAGAAAGAGATAAATCATATGTTGATTGCTTGTTTTGTCCCAGGACTTGATCAAAACCAAAGAGCAATTGGGCGTCTGTGGGGTTTCTCATTATTTTCTGTTCCCTCATCAAGGTGTTTTTTGGTTTGGGGTTTTTAGCCAGACCAGAGGCAGGCACAGCACTGGGGAGAGAAAGGAGCACAGGGGGCCTGGGGGAAGCTCCAAGCTGCCACTGATACAGGGGTGATGCAAATGAGATTACATCAGAAACTGAGAAAGGAGGTCAAGCACAAAAAAGGCACAAGATGCTTTATTGATGTCATACATGCCCTGAGTCCTTTTAATTACCCTCCATTTTATTGTGCAACAGAGAAACCAAGACAGAGATGGAGAAAGTATGGAAAGAGAGCAGTGCCCCACTGTGAGAGTGTCCTGTGCTCTCCACTGAGTCCCTGTGCCAGGTCACTGCTGGAGAGCAGTGCTCTGAGTGTGACAGTGTGGCAGCTCTGACCTGGCAGAGACCTTTGGGAGGCAGGACTGGAGGAGACAGACACAGAACACCCCCTGAATACACTGGAAGAGGCCAACAGCCAGCTCTGATAAACAGCCCCTCAGGCATACCAGGAGGTATCTTTTTAATTCTAGAACATCTTAGAAAATCCTGTAACAGTCCTAGGAAAGAAAGGTCTTTCTATGGCAAAAGAAATGTGTTACCAAATTCCTTAGCAGCATTGTTACTGTGCTGCTGTTTCCCTTCCCTGTTCCCAGGGCCAGCCTGGCCCCAGAGAATCCATCCCAGTTCCCTTCAGCCCCCAGTCCTGCTGGAGCTGCTGCCCCAGGACACCAGGGAGCCCAAATCCAAGCCCAGCACATCCCAGCTCCTGGCCCAGGACACTCAGGTGCTGTGGGAACTGAGGAACCAGCACTGCCACCACAGGGACCCCTGCCAATGTCACACTGCCAGGCCTGATCCAGTAAAGTGCCTTCAAAAGATCTCTCATGGCCTTGAAGTGCTTTGATTTAAAAAAACCCCACAAACCCCAACTAAACCAAGCAAAACAAAAAGTAAAAAACCCCAAACACAATCAAACAAAAAAGCCCACAACCCCCCTGACGTTCCCACAGATTACATGGGACCATACTATGACCATTAATTATTCAGCTGCCAAGTTATGTCATGGGGAAGAATCTCCACATTAGCAGAATTGGAAGGAGACTCAACCTTAAAAAATCCAACAACTACCCCAAAAAACACCCCCCAGCAAAAACAAACAAACCAAGCCAACATTGTTCAGCAATTAAATTTACTGCCTGATCTCAAAATAAAATATAATAATAAAAAAGGAAAATTACTATTCTACCTGGGAAAGGTTCTGCTTCAGAGATTTCTGAGAAAATCTGGAAAACACAGTAATCCAACTACTTAAGTGAAGCTCCAAGGAATTTAAGGGACTATTTTATATCCCATTACAGAGCAGAGCTTTCAGCAGTAACCAGGCACCATAAGCAGCATGAGAAAATATTTATAAACACTACTCAGGTTTATCATTTTTAACTCTCATCCCTTCAAAGCAGGTTTTTTTTCCCCCCTTAGGCAGGATCCTTTGCAGTCTCATTTAGAATTAAATCCCTGCCACCTACAAATTCAAACCAGAGCTACACCATTAACTGAATAAACAAAACAACACCAAGCCTTGGGAATTTTGGGTTTACAATTGGCTTACAAAGACCTTGGGCTTATTAGTCTGCATGCCCTCTCAAGAGAGAGGCAGCAGCAGGGCCGGGCTGTGCTGTCCTGCCCAAACCCTGCCCTCTGCCATGGCTGGGATGAGCCCAGGCCCTGCAAGGCTGTGGGTGCCCCTGGCACAGCCACCTAGGGTCCCCTGGCTCACAGCTGGCATCTCAGAGGGCCGTGGGTTCCCCAGGGGACAGCCTGCACTCAGAGATGATTAACTGTGCTCCAGTGAGTGCTGAGGGCCAGGAACTCAGCCAAAGTGGATTTCCCCTAAGCTGATCTCCTCAGCCCTCATACGCAAGTGCATGGCCACTAAACACTGCTCTGAGCACAGAGCTGTCACCAGCTCAGAGCCAGCACTCCCAGTGTCCCCTCCCGGCGTCCCCCACAGCTCAGCCCTCTCTCCACACTCTGTTCTGCACCCATGGCAAAAGCCTTGGATTTGCCAAGTTTCAGTTTACCATTTGATGACATGACAGGCTGGGAGAGATGGGGGGGCTCACCTGGAGGAGAGAAGGCTCCAGGGACACCTGAGAGTCCCTTGCAGTGCCTAAAGGGGCTCCAGGAGAGCTGGAGAGGGACTGGGGACAAGGCATGGAAGGACAGGACACAGGGAATGGGTTCCCACTGCCAGAGGGCAGGGCTGGATGGGAGATTGGGAAGGGATTCCTGTCTGGGAGGGTGGGCAGGCCCTGGCACAGGGTGCCCAGAGAAGCTGTGGCTGCCCCTGGATCCCTGGGAGTGTCCAAGGCCAGGTTGGACGGGGCTTGGAGCACCCTGGGCTGGTGGGAGGTGTCCCTGCCATGGCAGGGGTGGCACTGGGTGGGCTGTGAGGTCCTCCCCCTGCAGGTCAGGGTGCCCCTGGCTCCCCACTCACCCTCTCCTCGCGGCCCTGGGCGAGGATGACGACGATGCGGCCGTGGCGGCGCCGCCCTGTCCTGCCCATGCGCTGCACGAGGCGCACGGGGCTGCGCTGGGCGTCGAAGCACACGATGAGATCCACCTCGCCGATGTCCAGCCCCTCCTCCCCCACGCAGGTGGACACCAGGGTGTTGTACCCGCCCTCGCGGAACCGCCGCACCACCTGTGGGAGCCACAGAAACCCGGGGCACCGCCTCAGACACAAAGGGCCTGCGGCTTTTCCAGGCTGGAAAAATCCATTTCTATTCTAAAATGACAAAACCTAATCCCCCTCAGTTTGTCAACTGCTTCCTCATGATCAAATCCCACACACATGACCAACATCAGCACTTCAACTCCTTAATTTAAAATAAAGGAAAGAAAGCACACCTTACTCCGACTCCAACCATGGCTGATCAACCAACTGATCTTCCCAACTCTGCAATTAAATATCTTTGGGGTTGTCTGCTTTTTTTTAACTTGGCTAGGTCAAAATTTAAGGACAGATCCTATCTTTCCTACCTACAAGAAAAAAACATTCCCTAAGCATGTATTTGAAACCCCCCCCAGATATTTAATACATAAAAGTCGACAGTTGTTAATAGAATGCAAATATATAAAAAAATTATGTATTCTGTTCAGTGAGTATAATTTTTGGATAGTCTGAAAGACACTGAACTCCACAGGGATTTAGTAATGACATTTAAAGCTCAGCCACTGGCACACCGTGTGCACTCATGGAGTCATTTCCACAGTTAATGCTCTTTCTCACAGTTTCCTGGTCCCATCTCCTCTCTGAGGTACCTCCAGCTGCTCCTTCTGTGTGAAGCCTTTGCTGCTCTTCCCTGTGGAGTGTCCCACGAACATCATGGCCCGCACAGCCGGGCGGAGCCGGGACAGCATCTCTGCAATCTCCTGCACACTGTCCCGGAACGAGGAGAAGATCATCACCCTGGTGTCCCCACATGGGCTGTCACTCCCGTCCTGCTCTGCTGGATTCCAGAAAGAAGCATGATTTTTACAGAATTACCAACAAAAAAGGACAGGGCACCCCACAAGTTACACATTCACAGCTCTCATCTTACTCAATGAGAAAACAGACAGAAAATGCTCCAAGATACATCTCCTAGAAACATTCCTCTTTGGAACTGACACAAACATGGTGAGAATGTCTTACATCTGAGGTACCATCACTAATGTTACCTGGGAAAGCTCAGGCTGGATGGCAAGTGTCTTGGAATGAAGTTCAAGACTCTGTTCTTCTGGCCAGGCCCTGAAGAGGCTGCCTAGGGAAGGGTGGAATCACCATCCCTGGCAGTGCTCAAAAGGCCTGTGGATGCACCACTTGGGGACGTGGTGGTGCTGGGTCAGTGGTTGGACTCGATGATCTTAGAGGGCTTTTTCAATCTTAGCAATTCTATGGCTGTTCCAAACAGAATCACTGACTGGTTTGGGTTGGAAGGACCTCAAAGCTCACCCAGTGCCACCCTTGCCATGGCAGGGACACCTCCCACCAGCCCAGGGTGCTCCAAGCCCCATCCAACCTGGCCAATGACCAATGACACAGGACATGGACACTCTTCAATCTCAAATATAGAGGTTTTCAAGGAAAATACTTTGCAGAATTAAGTTTTTGATTTTAAAACTTACACAGGCATGAACACAGTGAATTATGACTCAGAGTAGTTCAGTGATGCATAACTGGAACAAGGCAGAGTAAGTTCAGGGCATTGTTTGCCTGTGGATTTTTTCCCTGGATATACCACACACTTGCCTGAGTTCCCAAAGCAAATGCTGAGTCTGTGTCCCACTGCTCCCACAATGATTTAGGCTTTTCCTTTGGAGCCTTCTGATGCAGCAGTGGTATTTGCATAATGTATGGAATGATAACAAGTACTCCAGGTTTACTGACAGACTCATGACAATTCCTGTCTGGAGGGAGGAATCAGGACACCACTGTAGGCTCCATTCTCCCTTGCTGGGCTCCAGAGCAGAATTTAGGGTGCAGCTACTTGTATGTGTGTGTACTTAGAGTTTGCCTGCAAGAACTGGATCAAGAAGCTGAAACTTCCCAAAACCAGAGGGATCTGAATAATGTCTTCATCAGGATGAAAAGGAATGAGAGACAGGTGAATGCAGCTGAGGGTTTGAAACTTCTAACTGATGTCTCCAAGTTTGTAATTCCTGCCCTTGGGCTGGATATCACAACTTTTATCCTCATGTATGCTCACCTAACTCTGCAGGAGGCAAAGGTAGCAGTGCCCTGAGGGAAGGCTCCAGAACAGACTGTGAGACACTAGGAGTGAGTTTACCATGACTGTTCTACTCAGCTGTTAGAGCATTTTATAACAAATTAATAATGAGAACTCAGAGAACGTTTTATCCTACAGAAATCTCATAGTAAAGCTCTTCTAGAGAGGACTTTTCCACACAGAAGATTACACAAACATACAGATTAGCAAATATCAAGAAATAAATCAGTAGGATATCACTTGTCTCCATCCCCAGGCTCTACTGGTCAGATACTTCTGGAGTTGTGGATACTTACCAGAACATCCCTTTTTCCAGGATTGGAAGTGTTCTATTACGATTTCCTCCAGTTTCCTTAATTTTGGATGGCTGTAGATGAATTCCTTTTTCTTATCCAACACTGCAAAGGAAATAAAGCAGTGAAAGGCATAAGTAAACCTGCAACAAGCAGGAAGGTTTAATGAACTTCATTTGCTCCCACTGTAATTATCCAAGTCAGACACACAAATTCCTGACACTAATTCTAATGGCATCAACCTAAATAAATTAATAAACTGCTGACACAAGCACATTTGTTAAACCCAAGTTTTTGAGAAAGGGCTGTTAATTTTGTTACAGTCACACAAGAAGAGACATCGAGTAAAAACGTAATATTTTAACCTTGATTTTAAATTAAATTTAAAACTTCAAACATAGAAAACCTTGTTTGAAAGGAGCTAAAACCACAGAGGGAAGAGAGAGGGGGAGTGAGAGATGGGAAGCCAACCTGGAATAAAGAGTAGTAGACAAGTGTAGCACAACTATTAAACAGGAATCCTCTGTCCCTGTGCAGGAAATCCTGACCTGCTGCACTCCTGCAAACACCTCCACTCTCTGGGGCCACAGGAGTGTCTGAGAACATGTCTCGGAGGTGCTGGTAGAGCTTCATGAAGTCCTCGTTACGCCCCAGCTCGTTCTTCGTACGGGTAAACCCTTCGGAAAGAGTTGGAATAGCTCAGGATTTCAGCTGCTTTCCCAAATATATCTTTATCTATCTTTAACACTGCTAATATATTTCCAGTTGGGATGAAGGGAATAAAACACCGATTCCATTTGCAGCCCATTTATTCCCTGAGTTGTTTGGTGCAAAAGCAGCCATAGAGACGAGGCAAATGAAATGGAAGGAGTGGAATGAAAGGAAGGATGTTTCTGAGGACACCTCACCTTTGGATCCATCCATAATTCCCCAAAGGTAGATAAATAACGACCGTAATCCCATCTGCAGCAGCAGCTCATAACCATGGTATAAACTGATACACAGGGCAAAGTCTCCTTCAATGACGCCCGGATGGATTCCCTGTGGAAGAAAACAGGCTCATCACTAGGTTAGGAAGTGGCTAAGGAGCAGGAATCACACTGCACTTCCTGACAAAAGCCAGGCTGGTGTCTGGGAAGCAGAGCCAAAGCCCCAGCTGATGCCCTGTGAGTAGTTTGTCTCTCACAACCCTCAAGGAACAGATTTCACGATGACCAATGAAGACAATTCTTTTCCACCTCCAAAATGCTCTCCAAGACACCTGTATTATCTCCCGAGATTAGCTCATCTAAACTAATCTAAGATTAGCTCATCTAAACATCATCAAACTCTGAGAGCTGAACCATCCATCCACCCAGATTTGGCAAAACAAGGGACTTGTGGCACACCTACCCAGGCTATGGAATTAAGGCAGGAAGGTTGCCTTGCTTACTGTAAAGGGGATTTCCCAATGTTCCTTTTAAGGCATACAGTATTTTTTTGGCAATGTTCTTTAAGATTATAAAATTTGACCATTCCATGACAAGGTACAGAAACACAGAAGCAGGACTGTAGCTTTGAGGGGAAAGCATAAACTTTGCTGTGAGTAGAATCTAAGTCCTCAAAACAATTTCACTTGGGAAATTCTTTACCTTTTCCTTAACTTTCCTATATTACCATCAAGAAATGAGGAATACCTTACAGATTTCATAGATGATCTTTAAAGTCCCTTCCAACCCAAACCATGCTATGATTCCATGATATTTTATTCCAGGGCTAAAACCAGAAATGTACTTACAATGTCTCAGGAAATTTTGTAACTCTGAATTATTACCATTTGTTCACAACTTCAGTGACATGAGATAAATAAAAGACACTTACCACATGTTGTGAAGATGGGTTTTTCCTGTACTGATCTCTTGCCAGGATGATCTGGTACTTGGTCAGGTTGGGAATGTCCTTCCTGGTTAGAACTCCCAATCTGGTCAGGCGGCCAGTGAATGCCTCGAGCACCTGCAACCAAAACACAACTTGGGCCTTGGTTCCCTGAGGATCTGTGCCTCCTTTCCACAAACACCCTCCTGCCTCCAAGAGAACCTGTACCCACCCAGGAACCGAGAAGGGGAAGCACACACTGAGATCTGTCATGGCACAAGGACTGACCAGGCAGAAAGGCAAAGCAAAGGGATGGACAGCTGGGCCTGGATCTCAGGCTGCAGCTCCCTTTCTCACTGGTCACATGAACTTCAATGGCATTTCGGGCACAGGAACACCTGTATTTCTCTTCAAGAAGACTAAATCAGCTGAAGGACTGGCCAAGAGTTTAGAAAGTTGTGTGTGGAAGGGATGGGAGCTGGGAGATGCCAGCACAGAGGAATGAGCACGGGCAGAGCAGCCAGCACAGCAGCGTGTCCCGTTCCCTTCAGAATCCACACCAAAACACACTTTGTTTTCACACATCACATGTACCTGCTTTCCACATCGGTGCAGCCAGGAGAATAACCTGCACTAATGCATCTTAATCCTGTTTTTCCTCTTTGTTTCTCAGCCTTAGGTGGCCAGGATTTTTCCACAGACTTAGCTTTGCATGAGCCCTGCCTTGGCCATAATCGCAGTAATCAGATTTGTCCCACAAACACTGTTTACAACCTGTTGGCCCCCTTGGCCACTGGCACCAAAAACATCCTGGTGCACCACAAGAGGCTTGCCCAAAGGCTCCCAGGCAGTTCCCTGTGCCTGCTGCCATGCACACCATGTTTCCCAAGTTTTCCAGCCACTCCAGCACCAGCACAGCTGCCCAGCACTAAGAGGGCTATAATGGAACAAATTCCTAATCCCTTTAGTGTCCCTTCAGCCCACTGAAAATCATCCAACTAAACCAATAAAACCAGGCCTAATTCAGGCCTCCAACATTGATCCAAGAGAGCCTGGAGCTTGTGAGGAGAAAAACAAAACTGGATCCCAGAATGGTTTGGGTTGGAAGGGACCTTAAAGCTCCTCTCATTCCAATTCCCTGCCATGGGCAGGGGCACCCTCACATAATCATGGAATATCCTGAGGTAGAAGAGACCCCCAAGGATCATCCACTCCAACCCCTGGCCCTGCACAGACACCCCAACAATCCCCCCCTGTGTCCCAGAGGATCATCCAAACCCTCCTGGCGCTCTGGCAGCCTTGGGGCCGTGCCCACTGCCCTGGGGAGCCTGGGCAGTGCCCACCACCCTCTGGGGGAAGGACCTTTCCCTGAGATCCCCCCTGACCCTGCCCTGGCACAGCTCCAGCCCTTCCCTGGGTGCTGTCCCTGCTCACAGAGAGATCAGTGCCTCCCACCAGCCCAGGGTGCTCCAAGCCCCGTCCAACCTGGCCTTGGACACTCCCAGGGATCCAGGGGCAGCCACAGCTTCTCTGGGCACCCTGTGCCAGGGCCTGCCCATCCTCATTGTAAACAATTTCTTCCTAATACCTAATCTAAACCTAATTTAATATCCAAAGAAAAGGAGTGGGAATAATTGCCATCATCAACTACAGCAGCATTAATCCTCCAAAGAATCAGAAATGCAGGAGAACTTTAAAAGGTGAGGAAAAACGTGTGACAGCACCAGCCAAATGGGGGGAGCACCGTGGCAGGGAATTTTCACCCTGCCCACTCCGTGCCCACAGGTCATTCCAAACCAGCACACTGGAGCCAGCAGGATAAGCAGCTTACAGCAGATAAAGGGAAATCATAAAAATGGAGCCAGATTTCTGAGTGCCTTTGTGCATCTTAGGTTGTTCCTCTTCCCTGTGAGGGTGGGCAGGCCCTGGCACAGGGTGCCCAGAGAAGCTGGGGCTGCCCCTGGATCCCTGGGAGTGTCCAAGGCCAGGTTGGACGGGGCTTGGAGCACCCTGGGCTGGTGGGAGGTGTCCCTGCCCATGGCAGGGGTAGCACTGGGTGGGCTGTGCGGTCCCTTCCCACCCAAACCATTCCATGACTTTACTCTGGGCCTGGGACAGCTCCTCACTGCCCACTCCATGTCTCCTGGGATGCTGGAGTCAGACCAGCTTTGGGCACTGAACACCCACCTGAGGTCACAGCGTTCCCAGGCACTTCCAACCCCATTTCCAGGTTCTCCTGTGTCCCCAGGGAACCTCAGCCATGGCCTCACACACTCCCAGGTAAAGCAAAGCAAGATGCTCCATCCTGAGGCATTCCTTCTAATTTAGGCTAATGGATTCATTGGGCCAAACAAGCCACAAACACCAACAACAGGCAAACATCAACTGGAAGCTACAAGAGTGTCACGAATTTCTGAAGAAAAGGGGGGAAAAAAAAGAAACCAAATGATGTTTTCTTAAAATACAGTCAAAAGCATTCACCAAGGGACAGGGAAGGCTGAATGTATAAGGAATTTGTTTCTCTTACTCATGAGGACAAAAGCAAAGATACGGTTTGGTTTTAGCAGTTTAAAATCCAGAGCTTTGTGTTTACCAAAGAGTTTGTCATTGTGCTGTTGTTTTTCAAGCCAGGCTGTACAGGTGACAGTCTAATGGTACAGGCTAATGGTGACAGTCCCTTTAACAGGCAGAGACAGGAATGTCTGTGCCAGCTCACAGAAACAGGTATCTACAAAATAAAGAGAGATGCTGACCATGCAAGGAATAACTCAGCTTTTTATCTGAATGGATACCACTGGAATAGCTCACTGCCCTCCCATCAAACCCTTAACAGTTGGACACAAGGACACTTGAAATGGCAAAGGTGAAGTTTAAACTATGTTTCAAGTAGTGGAAATGAAGTCAGCCTGAATACGAATGTTCCTCTAGAAAAGCAATTAATATTTCCATTAAAGAGTAATGCCCACTAAGTACAAGAGTTCACCACTGGTTTATTATTTCCCATACTTGTTGCAGAGCTGTTTTTTTGAAAAGAAATTCTCATTACATGTACTTTAGTGTTTCATCCCTTGACCTAGTTTATAAGGTGTCAGAAAATGATATTGTCTCCGTTTGCTCAATGTACACCCCTGTCTGATTTAATCACCTTCTGCAAAACAAACCCAGGCTGACTGTTATGAAAGACAGCGGGATCCAGTCACCTGGAGCTTCAAAACTAACAGGGAACAGTAAACATAACCTACTTAGGAGAGACACAGGAGCAGGCTCCGCTCAGGCAGTACATTTATCTTGCCTCCATACCTTTATTTTTAATTAAAAAGATAATACTTCTGAAAAAGTCCCCTCAATCTTTCCAAAACATGGCAGTGTCACGTTCCCCATTTCACAAACAGAGCCGCCCAATTCATTCCAATTAATGGCTCAGGAGGACTCGTGGCTTTCTACAGAACACTGAGTGGAGCCCGCAGAGCTGACAGATTTACAGTCAGCACATAAAAGACAATTGGCAGAGTTATCCCACTCTGCACTCGACTTGCCAAGAACACAAAGATCTTTTATGCTCTGAGGTATCTCCCACAGCAAACCACAGTGAGCTCCTGGAGCTTGTACCCAAGGTGAGCTTAGAACCTGTTTTTGGAGCTGAGGACTTGTGTTACAAGACAAAGAACTGAGGCTGTGCCAGCTACACCTCACAAAAAATTGCTTTTAATCTGTTTTCTGTTGGCACAATAAAAACCAACGGCTCTAAACTAATGCCCTGGCCTAATTATTTTATTCAAGATTTGAAGGGTTCTTTCCCAAAGGAAAACACACATAAATAACTGGTTTTGTGGCACTTGTTCCCAAGTAGAGAAGGAGGGGTTGGAGAAACCAGCCACTAAGCAGGTTGCACCTTCACAGACCCAGGGCTCCAAAGGTCCACAGCACAACCAGCCTCCACTGACAGACCCAGCTGGGTCTTACACACCACACTGGGCTGAAATAGAGCTGCCCCTCCCTTCATCCCCTTCTGCTGCTTCCCCAGCTCCCACAGACCCAGCATTTTCAATGCCCAGTATGGAATCACAGACTGCTTTGGGCTGGCAGGGACCTTAAAGCCCACCCAGTGCCATCCCTGCCATGGGCAGGGACACCTCCCACCAGCCCAGGTTGCCCCAAGCCCCATCCAGTGTGGCCTGGAAGACTTCCACAGAGCCCTTCCCACCGTGCTGGGGCAGGAGCTGAACTGGTGTGAAGGAAATGAGCCCTCACTGCCCACGAGGCCCCACCACAGCCATGGCTGTGTGGCAGTGTTGATGTGCCCCCAGCACACTGCTCTGTCTCAGTGGGACCACTCAGTCCAGGAGCAGAGAGGTAACACAAGCAGCTTCAGAGCACAAGCAGAGCTGTGTTGTGGCCATGCACCACAGGGACATCACAGTGCTCCTGCCCTGCCCCACATTTTCAAGGAAGAGAGTGAAGGAAGACACAACAGGGCAAGGGGAGACTTCTCCTAGCTCTGCCAGCTCAGGAGGTGCATTCACCCCGAGGATCCCAACACATGCTGTCCTAAGGGAGAGCAAACAGATCCTGCAGGAAGGCACGAAAGCAACCAGGGCCTTGCAGGGCTCCAGGGAAGGTCAGATGATGATCTAGAGCATTCTCTGCCTTGTTTTGGGACTGAAACCAGGAAGGTTGGGGTTCACAAAGTGTGATACCTTGAGGAGTGCCCGTGCTGTAACCCAGCATTCCCAAAAGTAACTTCCAGAAGGAAGTCCCAGGAACAAACCGTGTTTAGTCTCTCCCAGCTGAGGAAGGCTCTGGAGCTCTGTCTGGAGTTCAGCTTTAGTTGTTCTCCCTGTAACACTTCAGAGTCCTGACAAACAAACTCTAACCCAGGGAGAAAAGTGCTATTTTGGTTGAGCTTTCTACTGCCACTTCTCACCTTGCCAGTAACAAAAGGAAAACAACAGGGACACAGCAGGACACGGTGTTTCTAAGCTGATGTTGCCATTTTCCAAACCCAATAGTGACCAGCCCAGTAATGACCTTGGCACTGCTCAAAGTTTTGTTCCAAGCTCATATTAACTCACTCAGACCCTCCACAGTCTCACAGGGACCTGTTACACACTGAATATTCACCATTCTCCCCTGGAAGCTGAGATCCATCAAAACATCCAACACTTTGTCCTCTTCTAACATCGGAGTTTTCTCCTGTTGCAGCATTTTTTAGTCTTAAAAGATATAAAACAAGAAAAACTACAGTTTCTACTTTTTGACTAATTTCAACAAGACCAATTTTCCTGTCACTTAAGAAGTTGTAAGAAAAAAGTGGCTTCTCTACGTCAGCATGCCATTCAGTAAGAGTGACTGTCAGCCCTTTGCCACGGGACAGAAAGGAGCATTCCACTGAGGATGTCTCAAATCCTTAATTTTTAAGGCAGAATATTAGCTCCTCTGTTCTAAGCAGAGATATGACTGCCAGGAAAGCACCAAGAACACAGCACTACTAAAACCATGTTGTCTCAAGAGCGGCTGTTTATACACAAAATTAACAAGTTTGGTGAAAAAACAACAAATACAGCAAAAATCAGCTTTGTTCACCTCCAGTAACAACGAGCTACTCTGTTATCTGAGCAGTGTCCAAATGCAGGCCATGACACACCTTCAGTACTCCATCAAATGCAGCAACTGTTAAACTTGTCAAAATCAGAGACAAATTAAATAGGGAATAATTTGTACAGATGGATCTTTAAAACACAGTTTTAAATTCCTCTCTTTCTCACACAATGCTTTGTGGAATTTTTCAAATTATTTTACAAATAGAGAAATTTGTGATAATTTCTGAGATTTTAAACACTTTGATTTTAAACAATTTCTTTGGTTGCTGTTTTTTCCATTTTCTTTTCTTCTCTCTTCTCCAGCAACGATGCTTGACAACCCTCTGAACAGAAAGAACTTCCTTTAAGTGATTAATTTTCATCACTAGAACCTGAACACAAGAGTTGGGACTGTTTTCCACGAGAAAGTGCTAGAATTATTCCTGCAGGACAGGCAGAGGAAGAACCTCCACACGTTGCCTCAAAAAGTCACTTCTTCTCAGAAATAACAGTTTGCTGAAGAAATCTCCAAGAGCCAGGGTGCCCTCACTTGGTAGGAACAACCCAACTTCCAGAAGGACATGGGGAATTCCTCAGGCACACCATGGAGCTGTGTGCCATGGAAGGAACCCGTGGGTGGCTGGATGTCCCCTGTGCCTGCCCTGGGGTCCCTGCCCATGGCACTGCTGCCCAGGGAGGCTCAGCTGGCTCTGTGGCAGGAGGAGCTGGGGCTGTGGAGCTCTGCCCACAGGCAGCTGACCGTGAAATCACATCAGCACACGGCCAGCCACTCAAACCCAGCCCTCCCCAGGGATTTGCCTTCCCACTGAATTCCAGCTCAGTGTGCTGTGCTGATTCACCACCCCCAGCCAAGAGGCAAACACCCCACGGTGGGGCTGTGCCTCACTTCCTGCAACCACTGCTCTGCAAACATCCTGCCCAGGCCATTCCCACTGAGAGATGTTCCTCCATTTGCAAATTCCCAAAGGAGCACTTTATAGGAACAGCAGGATTGTGGTCTGTGCTGTCAGGGGCACAGTCAGGACTTGCAGTTCTTACTTCTGAGCCAATTAATAGTTCACTGTAACAACAGGCTCAGCCCCTGGGGTGGGGTAACCAAAGCTGAGCCTAGGAGAAAGGTCCTGACCAGAAACTGGGAAAAAAGTGGGGGGTGCAGATCAAGCATCACATCACAGAGTCAACAGGCACACCCTAGAGCCCCATCTCTAACCTCTGGCTTCTCCTGTAAGCACCAACAGAGCACGGGAGGGGAGTGTTTCCTATTATTCTAAAAGCCTAAATGCCCCGAGATTCCCCTTTCCTGCCGGTACAAAAAGGGCCACAACACTCATTTCACTTTAAATTTGGAATGAAAGGCAACTACACATAGAGCCACGTGCTCCAGAGACCCCTGATGGAAACCCAGCTCCTCTTTAATTGCCATAACCATCCCAAGCAGGGTTCCTCATCCCCCTCGCACTCACAAAGCCTTCTCTCAGCAAGGGCAACATTCTGCAGTTCAAAACTTTCAAAGCTGGACTTCAGTAATAAAATATCCTGTGGCTTTTGCACTCTAACTGGAATCAGCTTGGAAAGACCTCGCAGAACTCCTGAATAAAATGATCTGTCTTTAAAGTGTGGTTTGAATAACCACATTAAAATAAAGTCATAATAAAGAAGGACAAATAGCACATGAAGCACAGTGAGGAAAATAAATGATGAAGAGAACAGCTGGGAAAGAGGGAATGAGTGAAAACACATGGATAGCAGGAACTCGTGTAAGTTTGGCACTGCTCGGACCCTACAGCACGGGGGGCTGTCGAGGAAAGTGGCGCTGGCTGTGTGCGGGGACCGGGCGTGCTCCCTCCTTCCCTCCCTCCATCAATCCATCCAGTCTATCTAATCCCTCACCGTCCGTGCCACCCTCCCACGGCCCTGCCCCGGCGCGGGGCGGGCAGAGGCGGGTCCGGGCAGGGCGATCCCGATAAAGCGGGGCCGGGCGGGTGCGGGGGCGATCCCGCAGCGATGGAGACGGGCGGGTGCCGCATGGGGGGCGCGGGGCCCGCGGCGATCACGCTGGAGGAGCTGGACGGGCTGGAGGAGAGCCCCGACTCGGCGTACCACAGCCACGGCAGCTCGCTGGAGGAGGAGGCGGCAGAGCGCATGGAGGACGAGGAGCAGGAGCGGCTGCTGAGCTACTGGCAGAGCGTGGGCAGGGGACACCAGGTGGACGTGCCCCGCGGTAAGGACGGGCAAGGGATGATGGATGCGGGATGGGGCAGGGAACAGCGCTGGGAGCGGGGTGGGGAGGCAGGGCAGGGCACAGGGCACGGCACCGGGCACGGCAGCAACACCCACTGCAGTTCTGCACCTCTGCAACACCCAAAGTCTGCGTCTCCAAAAGCTGAAGCTTCGCACGGGGCGAGGCAGAGGTTTCTGTAACTTAGAGAAGAGGTTATAGCAGCACTAGGGTGACTTTTTCATACTAAAAGGGATCCATGCGAGTTTTCAGTCTTCATTAAATATTAAATTGGCTACCTGCAAAAGTATTCTCCTCTAGAATACCTCCTGTACCCATAGAAAGGTCAGTTCTTTACAGAAGGATGACTGTATTTAAAGACAGCAGAGTAAACAAGTAAAAGGCAGAACTTCCCTCTTTAACAGTGAGCATCCTAAGCTTATCTTAGTTAGAAATTGCTTATTTTCAATTTTAAAAAAGTCTGGAGAATCTGAAAGACCGTAATGAGTCAGATAATTCAAAACAAGCAGCACAGAGTCCCTGCAAACTCAGCCCAGCCAGGAACTGTAACAGAGATCTGCACCATCTCTGCACCCCGAGGTGGGAACCAGCAAAACCTTGAACAAGACACTGCTCTAGACACCACCAAAATGAAATTACTGCTTTTTAAAAACTCTTTCTATATTCCAACGCAGCAAAGAGACTCCAAGCTCCTTTTCAAGTCATAGCTTGAAGTCTCAGCTTAACTTTTAACGTTTAACAATGAAAACTAACGTGCTAAGAGAAGGGTAAGATCAGTGTGAACAGTCCCCTGCCTTGCCTTGCACTGCAGAAAACTAAACTCCTTTCTCCAAACTACCTGATGTTCTGATACATAGTGAAACCCAGCACTGAAATTCCTCAGGTTGCTTAGGCAGGACACAAATCCTAGGGAACATGCCAAAAGTAGTGTTAGACCCCGTTTTAGTTACTGTGTTATAGATGGTTTGCTCTGTGACACAAAGGGTATGTTACAAAAAAATTATATAGAATAACACAAGATCTTTCTTCAGGCCCTGTCCAGGGCCCTGTGGAGGCAAAGGAGCTGAGCTTCTGGGAGGAGAAATCCCCCCGTCCCTGGGAGAGGCCACCTCTCTCAGCTCTCTGCTCTGTGAGCAGTGACAGCACCCAGGGAAGGGCTGGAGCTGTGCCAGGGCAGGCTCAGGTGGGATCTCAGGGAAAGGTCCTTCCCCCAGAGGGTGGTGGGCACTGCCCAGGCTCCCCAGGGCAGTGGGCACGGCCCCAAGGCTGCCAGAGCTCCAGGAGGGTTTGGATGATCCTCTGGGGCACAGGGGGGGATTGTTGGGGTGTCTGTGAAGTGCAGGGGTTGGACTGGCTGATCCCTGGGGGTCACTGAAGCCATGAGTTAAGCAAATACACCTTTCCTTGTCCTGCTGCTCCCAGCCAGGCTGGTCCTGTGCAGGCAGAGCCCTCCAGTCCTGGCCAACAGGAGGCACGGATTCACAAACTGAAGGATAACACTCCCCAAAGGACATTAATTAGTTGTGATCCCTATTCTGTGCATTAGTATGGAAGAAAAAAAATATAATCTCCCATTTGTCAATAAAGTGATCTAAAAATAAAGTTAACTTTTCTAGAGTCCTAAAATATTTCCTAAATCTTGGAAAATTCAATGCTGAAGGTTAATCAACTTTTACTTTCCCCTCAGCCACCAAAGATCATTTTTATATGTCAGTTATGAGTTACATTTTAAATGTTTCTCAATTACATAGTTTAAAAAGTGGTTAAAATTCACTATAATGTAGCTTCCTCACCTTTATTTTTTCCCTGCCCTTTGTTTAAGGATCTTTACTGTTCCAAATAGCCTTAAAGCCAAAGCCCTGTACTGGATGCCCGGAGATGGAGGTTTGATTCCCAGCTCAGCTACAGATTTACTAAGTGACCTCAGCCAAGTTAATTCTCCTGCAACTTAATTCTCCTCTTCCCTGGAACATGGATAATACTCTCTTCCCCCACCATCCTGCCTTTTCCACTTAAGATCCTGAGGCACTTCAAACACCCAGGAAAAGGGGTCTTCCAGTTGGAACTCATCCTTTTTCCTGTGGGTACAACACACACCATGAGGCAGCAGGGCAGAAATTCACACCCAGGCTTTCAAACACAACATAAAATTGAATTTCTAATCCTCCATCAGAGTACACAAATGCCTTTATCACTTCAGCTTTGGAAGGCAGGGGACCAACTCTTCTGGAAGAGAGGCTTCCCACTCCTAACACTAACCTTATATCCACAGTTTCCAAGCCTATGTGTCAAGGATCAACTCCTAAGCAGAATTCATTTATGAACTTCAGCCAGAATTGATGTCAGGGCAACCACAGTTACAAATGCACCTAATCCAAGTATACTGAAATGGCAGAACTGTAGGAGAACATAAGTTCTAGAACATGCCAGTATTACTTATGAAAGCATCACATATTTACTCCTTTTATCCACTTGAGCTGGGCTGGAAACAGCAACAACACAGGCCTTGCACTCAACATATGATCTGACTAATAACACACTGAAGTAGAGAGATATCAAATAGATGTATTTTACTTTTTTAAGAACTATTGAGGAAATATCTTTTTTTATCTATGCATAGAGAAACAGATAAATAAATATCAACTCTAAAGTAAAATTTTAGACATTAAACATCTTTTGGACATCAGTTTCCTCAGCAGTATCTCCCTGAGCGTGTGACCAGGAGCAGCCAACCCAATTTACCTCCCGTGGAAACTCAGGAATCCAGCACCAAGGGAGCTGCTGGAACTGGGAATGTCACCTGCACCCAGCCAGCAAACTGGGCACTTCCAAAAGCTTTCCATGGACACTTGGGGAATTGCAGATATGAGGAGTAGGAGAGGGGAAATCTGTTCCTAAGGGTTCAGAGGCAGAAGCCAAGGAACCTTTCCCAAGTTTTTTTCCTTCCTAGTGAAGAGTAAACGAAACCAGTTACAAAGTCCCCAGAGCTTAACTAAGAGAAGGAATCAACACATTTCAGTCTGATTTTCGCATGTTCAGGTCTCAGGTGGGAACTGTGTCCTTGTGTTGCAGACATGGCAGAGCCCATCCAGCAGCTGACCAGGAATAACAACCCCCAGGAGAGACAGACCATCCCCTTCACCCTGATCCAGCGCAAGGAGAAGGTACTGCTGCCCTGCCCTGCTGAGCTGGGAACAGTGGCCTGGCCATTCCTACCTCTCTTCCAGCAGGGGGGTTCCTTACAGAATTCTTGGAACTCTTTAGGGTTTTTAACATCCCAAGTGCACAGCACTGTAACTGTTTCACTCCTTTCATGTGGAACATCTCACCCCTTTAGCAAGTGTGAATTTTCTGTTTTGTGAGGTAGAAACCATCAGGAAAGCCAGAAGAGAGCCAAAGACTACAGTCTTTGTGACAATTTATAATGAATTGAACTAAAACATCTCAGATTTTGACATTTCAAATAAAATGCCCATTTTCTTCATTTAAATTCATAGTTGAGTTAATAAAACCTTAGCAAAGAGATTAATATCTGAATTTAAAGCCAAGTATGTGCTTTTGTATCACAGATCATTACCAAATAGAGCAGCAATTTGCAAACCCATCTAGTCCTCTAATACAAATCTGAAATGGATGGAAGCAAATTGCTTCCAGCTCAGGAAATGTGCGAACAAGTGTCTAACCTTAAATCAACTAACCAAAAAAACCTTTTCTAACCATCTGTGAAAACCTTTTGTCACTTTTCTTTTAAATACTACCTCACATTTATAAGTATCATAACTGCAGTGTGTTGCATCTGAACAGTTTGGGACTCCTGACTGTTTATGTTGCAATTAAAAGCAATTTCTCAGTAATACTGTAAGAACTGCAGCTAAAAAATAAGGTTGTTCAGTGCTAATTGCACATAAATGTTTAATACTGGCAATCCAAAAGATGACATTTCCCTATTTCAAAGGAGAACTACCTAGAAGGAAGTTGTGCTCCAAGATCAGCAGCCCCTTCCTTGTTGGTTTATATGAGGAAGGAAGGCAATTCATGTCTGTTTCAAGATCATGTCACTGACAGTGGAAGAGATGCAGTTATTCCTGTGCTCCAGGTATGATTGTTTGTGTGGGGGTTTTAGCTGCTAAAATTAACCTCAGAATTCCTCTCTGTGTTTGCAGCTGGGAGATCTGCTCTATGAAAAACGGCAGTATGGGAAGGCCAAGTGGGCCTGTATAAAAATGAAAGAGAAACAGTACGAGCAGAGCATCTGCCTGGGCTTCATGAAGCTCATGAGGTACATCTGTGAGCAGAACTCCTCAGGTAATGGGCACCACAATCCTGCACTGCAGTTAGAACACCATATTGCTGCACTAACTATCCTAATTGGGGAGATGCTTTTATTAGCTTTTCCCAAATCCACCACCCTGGCTATAGGGACACTTTTCCATAACACAGCCTTGCCAGAAGAAGCAGAGAATCCCAGAATAATTTGGTTTGGAAGGGACCTCAAAGCCCCCCCAGTGCCACCCCTGCCATGGGCAGGGACACCTCCCACCAGCCCAGGGTGCTCCAAGCCCCGTCCAACCTGGCCTTGGACACTCCCAGGGATCCAGGGGCAGCCACAGCTTCTCTGGGCACCCTGTGCCAGGGCCTCACTGCTACTTCCAGCTTGGAATACACAACCCCACTGCCTAAAATATCCTCTGAGTAACTCTGTGGTGCTCCCTTATAGAACTCAGTTCAGCAGTGAAGCAAGAGTGGCTAAACCTCCCTTTGTGTTTTGCACACCCTCCTGTGTGTCCCCAGGGCTGTACCTGGGGATCACCATCCCCATCGTGACCATTGTGCACACCAACGAGTCCCAGTCTGCGATGACACCGGCGGTGACAGTCGCCTACTACCTGCCCGAGGTGCTGCAGGACGAGCCGCCCCACCCCTTCGACTCCGACATCATCATCGAGGAGTGGCCTTCCACCATTGTCTACAGCAGGTGAGAGCTCAGCTGCAAAACTGGGCAAAGGGCACCTTGGCAATCTCAATGTCTTTTAAACCAATTTGTAAAAGGTAATAAATGGCAAAACTTGATTTCTGGGAATTGTAGAAACTGCCTGGAAATAATGGTTACCAGTTTATAGCAGAAGGTCCTTCCCCCAGAGGGTGGTGGGCACTGACCAGACTCCCCAGGGCAGCAGGCATGGCCCCAAGGCTGCCAGAGCTCCAGGAGGGTTTGGACAGGATGATCCTTGGGGGTCCCTTCCAGCTCAGGATATTCCATGATTCTACGAATCACTTGGCAAAATGATGCATCTGTAAATGTGTGATAAAACACCACCAGACTTCCTGTGTAGTCAGGAAAAAGCATCCAACGTGGCACAGAAAATTTCAAGACAAAACTGTTTCACATCTACCACAGTCAGCATCAACCCAATAATTTAGAAGGCTCTGGGAAAACGGGATCTTAAAAAGCACTTGCTATGAGGTCGATTCTTGCAGGAGCTTCCAAGGGATCACCAACGAAGACTCGATCATGAGAGAGATCAATGTGCTGGCGGCGATCCTGGAGAGCCCCGAGCTGTGCCTGCAGGACACCTTCATCATCGCCGGCTACACCAACCCTGCCGCCGCCACCCGCCACAACGAGGTGTGGTTCCTGCAGCGGCCCTGAGCCCGCCCTGAGCCCGCCCTGCTGCTCCCGGGCACAGCTCACAGGTGAATCGGCACAGAGCAGCTGTCAAACCCCCACACAGCTCAGGAGAGGGGCCTCCAGCCCTGCCAGCAAGGCAATCCCCCAGCTCGCTCACCAAGCCCAGGTCTTGCCCCAAACACAGTCCCCAGGTCAGCCTGGACTGTTTCTACACAATGTCAATGGAGGGTTTTAGCACTCGAAAAGTTAGTTCACCTGATCTTTTGTTTAAAAGTTGAGGCAGGCAGAGACCTCTCCCCTTGCCCACTTACTGGCATCCCTAGACTGCTTGTGGCTTGGGATGGTCCCTGGGGAATTGCTGGAGCTCCTGCTCTGGGCACTGGTGCTGCACACAGACCCCTCTGGGGCTCTCAGTGGGACACACACCAAACCCACCTCACACATGCAGATAAAGAATGTCCAGGTACAAGTTCCTAAGAGAACTAACCCATTTAGCTCTCTGGGATTGTCCCAGGGAGCAAGAGTAGGTTAATGTTAACTGCTTTAGATGTCATCACCCCTGAAACAAATTCCTAATGCTTACCTCAGAAAACACCCAACCAAAGGACTTTTAGTTTGGAGAAGAGACCAAAAAGGCACAACAGTCCTAATGCTCACTGAAGTTCTGACAGCAAAAGTTACAGGTTACCTTAATCCCACACTCCCAGGAATCCCATGACTATCTCTGGCATTCCTAAATAGCCACTGGTTATTTTTAACTCCAGTTTTCTGAACACTGTATTCTCACAACTTTGCTGGATGTTAAAACTCTGCAGTGAAGTAATTTACTCAGTCCCTCTGTCACACCATTAATGTCGTAGATGACAAATATTCACCAAATCACAGAAAAAAATCTCAGCTAGAAGTGCCCTGTGGCTGCCACCTCTGCTGAGGGAAGGGCCAGGCAGAGCTGGCTGCTCCAGGCCTCACACAGCTAAATCTTGAGCACCTCCAGGGATGAAGAGTCCACAACCTCTCTGGGCCCTGTTCCAGTGTTTGACCATCCTCACTGTGAGAATTTTTCCTGCCTAATATGCAGCTCCTGGTTTGTTCTGCCCTTCACCCATAGGATAGTTGTGCAGGCAGAGAGCTGTCAGCCTTGGCAGAAGGGCTGAGAGCAGCACTCACACCATCTCACACAGTCCAAGAGCACCTTCTGCACTTTAGAATTGGGGTAGCAAAGTTTGGCTCTCAAAGATCCCTCCTTAATGTCTCCCCATGCTGATATGAAGGTAGAGTTTATTCTTAAGAGAAGTAAAAGTCTTTTTATATAAAATTCACTGAGTACATCACCAGCATTATTTCCTGATTGCAGGATTTAGGGTTTCAACAGAGCTTTTGTGCTCTTTAATCACAGCATACAGACCAGCAACCAGAGCCAGTGGCTGCTAACTCCCAGCAGAGTGAAAAAACTCCAAACACGGATTTATGGAGTACTCCTGGAAGAACCTGAAGCCTCCTGGTCCCAGAGGGCTCTGTGTTACATTGGCTTTAAGCTGAACCCAAAGCCCCTCCCTGAGCAGCAGCATCAGAGTGCAGCTGGCCCTGGCTTAAGTGGGACAGGTGCCCTCTGGTGCTTGCTGGGCATGCAGATTCCTTGGGACACAGCAAGGGGGGGGGAAATGGAAAAAAGAAAGGAAAAGAGAGAGAAAAGCCTTAGTTTTAATGCAAATAAACCAAAAGTCCTTGTGAGGAGAAAAAAAACCAAACCAACAAAAATGCAATAAAGGATCACAGCCTGGGAAAAGGAAAATTAAAAAATGCCAGCCAGTATTAAACTAAAAGCTCTTGGTTAAAGGAAAACAATAAAAAGGTCTTAAAAATTCAGTTGAATAGAGGGCCCAAGGAGGTATTAAATAAAAGATTTTGTCCTCATCCCCTCTGCCCCCAAGACTTTTATAAGAGCAAATAAAAATAACTTCCACCTTTGACAAGTTTATGGCAAATTAAAGATGTTTCTGCAATCCAATTGCCTTTGGCAGTTTGGGAAATTATCTTAATGCTTTGGCACAACAGATGCTGAGTAGTCCTTGGGCGCAGTGAAATCCTCCCACCACGAAGCACCAGTTTGTACATAGTTTACATTTCAAACCTCCACTGCAAAAAGCATTTGCTGTGTCTGGTGTCCCTTGCCATAGGCAGCCCAAACCCTCCTGTGACCCAGCTCCTTGTGGGTAACGTCCTAGAAACATCCCTGTTCCCGAGACATGAGCAGATCTATCTGTGTGCTGATGTCCCAGCTGCAGCCAAGTGTTCTGTGGTGTTTGTGTCACACTGTGAACTCCCACATAGTATTTATTTATTTTGACTTATGTTAGATGGCTTCTGCTGCTGAGAAAACTCTATTTAACCTCCAGTTTGAAGATACACTTTATGGCTATGGAATATGGTACCAATGGCTGCAACTGGCCCTCACGACCACAGGGACCAGGAATTCCAGCTTTTAGCTGGCACACAACAATGCTTACTTAGTTGTTACACCAGTGAATGCCAAGCAAACATTACCATGACTCCAATTTGAGAACATCACATCAAGCATGATGACCTAGGAACAGATACTCATGATCCATCCGTGGCTCTACTTTAGAAGCCATTCATGGATTTTCATTCTTAATTTGACGCTATTAGATTTCCACTGCTCAAAGGAGGTAATAAAACAGCATTCACCCCTATTCCTGGAAGATTAAATGATGTAGCCTTAACAGATCAGTGTTGTCCTGCATACTGTGTATTTTCCAAACAAGCATTAGTGCCTAAAAAGTTTATTCCAGCTATTGTGATACTCAGGGCCTTGCTTCTTGTATGTAAACACATATAAACAGTTTTTCTGGCATTGTCCTTCTCGTCACTGAAATGTTGTCTTGTTTACTGGTGCTGTTTGTCAGAATTAAAGATAATGATTTTATTGTGCAGAGTACACCTGGCACTCACTCCTAGAGCACACACTTTCCCCTCATTCTCCTGCCTTTAGATGGCAACAGCAGGAGCACAAGTTGCTGATGTGATTTTACAAAAGGCATTTAAAGCCCAGATTTGAAATGGTCACTTTAGGACACAGAAACTGAGGTACAGGAGAGCCACTTTCTTGGGGCCTCCAAGGCTAAGGCTTGGCTTGTCTGCACAAGCAACCCATCCCTTCACACCCTCCGTGTTGCTACAAATTGTGTTTTCTAAGTAAATCGGGAGCAATTCAAATGCAAATACCAGGTCAAAGAAAGGAAACAGTAACCACTGAACCGACTGTGCCAACTCGGGCACGGTTTGTGCAGCCAAACAAATCTGAAGAGAAGCACCTCAAAATAAACCCCAGCACTCAGAGCCACCTCTAGTGATGCAAAACTATCTTTAAGGTTTCTCTTGAAAGCTTATGAGTGGAACTTCCTCATTTAAATGCGCTCTCAGGCCACTGGTTTGGAAATACCTATTGCACTTACAATTTGCCTTCCAAAACTCTTCACATAACTACACCAAAATCATTAAAGTTCCAGCAAAACCATACTCTGAGGCCAACAGTCTGATACTAAATTAATCCCAGGTTTTTTTATGCCTGTTACCAGACAAAGAGTACACATTTTGAACTTTTCATAGTGGTATCTCATGTAACACCACTTGCCTACAGGAACCTTCCTGAGAAGACACAGACCATTAAGTCATTATTGACTGGCCAACAGTTCAGGCCCCTGAAAAATCTCTTCTGTATTTGAACATTACATATTGGTTAAAAAAAAGAAAAATACTCTTGGAGTAATTAGAGTCAACCAAACAAAAAAACAACCAAGGAGAAGAAAGTACACTTACAGAGGAGTCAAAGCTCTAAAGAATACTCTTAATCAGATAGAATGGGAAAATGCCCCAGTCCACAGAGATTTCATAAGGCATTCTCTGCACTTTAATACCACTAAATTCAGCCAACTGTAGAAACCCTCAGTCTAGATCTGGAGTCAATTTTGCAAAGACTCCTACAAAAGGATGAGAAAATGAACTGCCATTCAAAGTTTTTCACCTGAGCTGTTTAAGTCACAAGGTACAGGTGGAGTTGAGAGCATGTTTTTCCCTTTGCCTCATGCTCAAAGACAAAGCTCACTGCACAGGGAAGTGTTGCCTTTCCAGGCAGAGATACTGAAGTATTTCCTGTCCCCAGCCACTGACCAACACAGAAATGCACCCACTCACCTGGATGTAGATCTTCTGAATTTCTCCCAGCTCTTCCCCAAGTGGAACAACGATTTTTTCCACCTGTCTCTCGTGAGAATAGGGCTGGATCTCTGGGGAGTCCTCAGCACACACCTCTATCCGAGAAATCAGTAAGTTGGAGATAACCTGCTGCACAGCCTGTTAGAGAGGCCACAAAAGAAAAAAGTTATATTTCCATATTTTAGTAGTGCCTGAATAAAATTGTAAGGAAAAGGTACCCACTGCCTGTGATGGAAAATGAAAAGGCTCTCCACTTAAACCTCAAGCAAAATGCCAAGAGTCAAAACAGGGAGTTCATGAACACAAAAAGCATGTTATGGCAGAGGGGCTGGAGGGCAGAACTCTCCTTGGCTTCAGGTGCACCATAAATTCCTGATGAGAAGTAACCTGGAGCAAGGAACTCAGACTGACTCTGGGTGTCCATCTGCCTTAGGCTGAAAACCTAAGCCTTTCAGAAAGGTCAGGAAATAGAATCATGGAGTGGTTTGGGATGGGAGGGACCTCAAAGCCCATCCATATGCAGGGACACCTCCCACCAGCCCAGGGGGCTCCAAGCCCCATCCAAACTGGCCTGGGACACTCCCAGGGATCCAGGGGCAGCCATGGCTTCTCTGGGCACCCTGTGCCAGGGCCTGCCCACCCTCACAAATAAATAACATAGAACTTATAGCATGAAAAAGACAAACATGAACAAGCAATGGACTTCAAAACTGAATGGCTTTGATTATTTAAACCAGGCCCACAGATTTGGCTCACCTTCGTGTCGCTGCCTGGGGTGGCACTCAGGGCCAGGATCCGAAACTGATCCGTGTACTTGCTTAGTTCCCTCACAACCTGAGAACAGCAAAGTTTCTGTTAATACCTTTAAAGGAGATTATTTCCTTATACAAACTACATCAAGGAAAATGCCCACTAAGAAGGAAAGGCTTAACAAAACACTCTAAAAACATTCAGTCATAGAATCATGGAATGGTTTGGGTTGGAAAGAACCTTAAAGACACTCTCACTCCACTCCCTGCCATGGGCAGGGACACCTCCCACTTGCCCAGGTTGCTCCAAGGCCCCTCCAACCTGACCTGAAACACTCCCAGGGATGGGACATCCTGGAAGCACACCATGAACTGATTTCTCACTTGATTTAACAAGAAGATTAACAGCACACTAACTCAGGAGAGCTGCCAAAAAGTAAGTCTGAAGAACAACTCAAAAAAAAAAAAAATCATGGATGACTAGTCCCATGAAATCTGAACTGCACATATAGCAAATCATTTTCCCCAATACATAAACTTTAGGTCACTTATTCCTATTAGGAGACTAACCCACAATAATCCAAGAAAATCAACATAAACCTCAGCTTAAAAAAGAAAACTTGACCTCATTTTACTTATTTAAAGACCCTTCCAAAAAAAGCCCACTATCTTTTTAATTGCCACAGTAAAAAAGGTATTTTGAAACAAAAAATACAATTTAATTCAGACACTGAAAAAATACCTTACAGGTTTTACTTAAAAATAAGGCACTGACAACATACAGGAATATTTTTTCTCTTTGAAACAAACTTAAGGACCCCAAGGACACTGCCCCCCACAGCAGTGCCAGTGAGACCTTATGGAGATCCTGATTTTGGGAGAATGGCTTTGTGACTATGAGAGAAGAGAGGAGTGACTCCAGCAATACCTGGCAGTAGGCATGATTCCCAAGGGCTTTGTGGGCTTCATCAATAACCAAACATTTAATCTCCACAGCAGGACAGGTCCCACGAGAAAGGTCATTGACCATTATCTGAGGGGTAAGGAAAAGGACTCTCTTGGTACTCCACAGTTCCCGCCGGCCCAGAGCTTGGGTTCCTCCTGGAAATCAAGGAAATACCATCAGCTGAGAACAAGGCACAGCCTGTGATCTGAGAGTGACAGCAGAGGGCCAACAGGGCTGGCAGACACATGGATTCATGGAATGGTTTGGGTGGGAAGGGACCTCACAGCCCACTCAGTGCCACCCCTGCCATGGGCAGGGACACCTCCCACCAGCCCAGGGTGCTCCAAGCCCCGTCCAACCTGGCCTGGGACACTTCCAGGGATCCAGGGGCAGCCACAGCTTCTCTGCCCACCCTGTGCCAGGGCCTGCCCACCCTCACTGAATACAACGACTAGAAAGAATCTATTCCGTTCAAACATTAAATCCAGAACCATGGAAACCAAGCTTGGTTGGGACGCTCAGGATGTCCCAGAGCCCTGAACCTCCCCTGCAACACCTGTAGGAAAGGTTTGTGCCTAAAAACAGCCTATGGATTCGGTCACTGAGGATATTCCTGCAGCGAGCAATGAACTGCAGCTCAGAGGGTCTGAAAAAACTTTATAAAAACTTTATAAAAAGGGGGCGGGGAAGAGGGGAAAAGGGAAAGATGGAAAGGGTGAGTGGAAAAGGAAGGGGGAATGTGGAAGGGAAGGGAAACGGGAATAGCAAAGGAAAAAGATGGAAAAGGGGTGGGGGGGAAGGTAAATAAAGGGGAAAAGAGCCATTATTCTTCAGCTGAAGCTTTTCCCTCAGAGCACGCTGCGTGCACAGCCAAGCCCAGGGCTGTACCCTTTGGCACAGGCAGCCTTTAACTCCCTCGAGCCCAGGTTTTACCCTGTGCACACACCTTTATTCTCCAGCCGTGCGTACCTGTGAGCTCGGCCATGTGCCTGCCGGGGATGCCCATGACGCGGGCACACGCCTCCATCTGCTGGGCCACCAGCGGCTTGGTCGGGGCGAGGAACAGCACCTTGCCGGAGGGGAACCAGCGGTAGAAATTATACATAACCACGGCGGCCACGAAGGTCTTCCCGAGCCCCGTGGGCAGGCACACCAGGGTGTTGGCCAGCAGCGCCGCCCCGGCCATGCGCTCCTGGTAGGGCCGCACGGGCAGGTTGGTGGGGTAGATCCATATGGACCCCGCCGCCTCGCTGAAACCTTCCACAGGGCTGGGATCCGCCGCTGCCGCCGCTTCCAGGAGCTCCTCATCGCTGCCACCACCATCGCCGGGCCGCTCCTGCTCGGCCTCGGCCGCCGGAGCCCCCCACACGTGAGGCAGAGTGCGCTGCCGCCCGCCGCTCATCCTCCCATTTCGGGGCCGCTTGAAAACGCCGCCGGAGGAGGAGAAAAGGGGCGGATGGGAGAGCGGTTTGCCACTCCCTTTAGCCCTGAGAGAGCTCCCGGCTCCGTTAAACCTGAAAGGAATTCCGCTCTCTCGCCTCTCCCCTCAGGGCGGCGCCATTTTGTCCCTCCCTCAGCGTCACTGCCCGAGGGTGAAGGGGAGGGATGGGAGGCGGCTTGGCCGCCTCCCGGCCCTCCCCTTCTCCCTCGGCGGTTGCCTGGCCCTCCCTTTTCCCTCATCGCCTGAGGAAAATCCCGCTGCTTCCCCTTTTTCCCCTCCCTCAGGGCGTTTCTATCCCACCCCGGGGCGGCGCCATTTTGTCCCTCCCTCCCTCATCGCCCGAGGGAGACAGTGAGGGCAGGGAGGCGACTTAACCCTCATTTTCTCCTCCCAGCGTTTTCCCAGCCCTCCCTTTCTCCTCCCAGCGTTTTCCTGGCCCTCCCTTTTCCCTCATCGCCTGAGGAAAATCCCGCTGCTTCCCCTTTTTCCCCTCCCTCAGGGCGTTTCTATCCCACCCCGGGGCGGCGCCATTTTGTCCCTCCCTCCCTCATCGCCCGAGGGAGACAGTGAGGGCAGGGAGGCGACTTAACCCTCATTTTCTCCTCCCAGCGTTTTCCCAGCCCTCCCTTTCTCCTCCCAGAGTTTCCCTGGCCCTCCCTTCTCCCTGCCGGGCCCTCCTTTTGGGAGGAGTGGCAGCAGAGGGCGGGTGGGAAGATGGCGGCGGCCGCGGGCCCGGCGCAGCCCTGGAGCGCTGAGGAGCTGCGGAGCGAGGCGCTGGCCAAGAAGGAGATCATCAAATTCCTCCAGGAGCACGCGGCTCAGGCGGTGAGTGTGTGTGTGTGTGTGGAAAAAAAAAATAAATAAAGATTTCAGAGCGCGCCCCGTGAGCGCGGGGAGGGTTTGTGGGTTTTCTCACAGCTCCGGCGTGTGTCTGTGGCAGTTCCTGGCGGAGCACAAGCTGCTGGGGCAGGTGAAGAACGTGGCGAAGACGGCCAACAAGGAGCAGCTCATCGCGGCTTACACGCAGCTCTTCCACACGCAGGTGGGGCCCGGGGGGCTGTGAGGGAGCCGTGAGGGAGCCGGGGGTGTCCCGGGGTCGCAGCCTCAGGGATGTGGCTCCTCATCCTCCCCCGCAGCGCTTCAAGGGCACGGACGGCGCCGAGAAGGCGGCGGAGAAGGCGAAGCCGGCCAAGGCGGAGGAGGCCAAGGGGAAGGCGGTGAAGGCTGAGGAGGCTGTGGAGGAGGTCGGTGTGAGGCTCCCGCCTCGTGTCTGTCCTGTGGGAAACCAAACTAGCTAAGTCTGCTGTCTCAGGGTGAGGGTTGGGATGGATCTCAGGGAAAGGTCCTTCCCCAAGGGGGTGGTGGGCACTGCCCAGGCTCCCCAGGGCAGTGGGCACGGCCCCAAGGCTGCCAGAGCTCCAGGAGGGGTTGGATGATCCTCTGGGGCACAGGGGGGGATTGTTGGGGTATCTGCAGGGCCAGGGGCTGGACTGGATGGTCCTTGGGATGATCCAACTCAGGAGATTCCATGATTCTCAAAAAACCTGGTTATAACAAGAAGTGGGGTGTTTGTAGCCTGCTTTAATGTGCTGCATTGCCCCCAAACATTCCAGCCCTGCAGTAACACGTGAACACACCCTGCACTAACACTGCGTGTCTTCAACCAAGTGCTTGTTCCTTCCTGAATACAGTTCACCTGAAAGTATTTAGCTCACCAGCCATAATAACTCTCCTTTTATAACCTTAGGGACCACCAAAGTATACAAAATCCATTTTAAAGAAGGGTGATAAAACCAACTTCCCGAAGAAAGGAGACACTGTGCATTGCTGGTACACGGGAAAGCTGCAGGATGGCACAGTCTTCGACACCAATATCCAATCAAGTAAGGCACTACAGAGATGGGTACACAGAGACACTGGTAGGGTTTGGTTGCAGATACTCAGAGAGGGAATTAACTGGGCTCCTTTAGCAAATCTGGGCAGTGTTTGCCTCTGGAGGGTGTTCTGTGGGATTCCTGACAAACTGCTTCCCACCATGTTGTTGCCTTGCTGGGATGTCTCTGCAGCCCCTCCGGTCCTGATTTTCCATGAGGTAACGCCCAGCAGTATTTTAGGACTGGCTGGTGTCAAGTGACACTGCTGCATCCTGCCAGCCCTCCCCTCCGGCATTCCCCAGGCCTGGGAATGGGAAAGGCAGGGAGTTAATCCGTGCTGAGAGTCCTTGAGGGGTAGGATGGCTCCTGCTCAGGGACCTTCCCTTTCCTTTGGACCAGCAGTTTGGTCTCTAGATAAACATCTTGGTGTCCTTCTCTAATAACTCCTTAAACATGGAGGCACTGGAATGAGGGGGATTTGAGTGCTCTGGTGTACGATATCCCCTCTGGGGAAGGCTGGTGGTGTTCCTGTGGCAGATCAGAGGATTTAGGGCTGTGAAATTCCACAGTACTAGAAAGGCTTTGCCAGCAGTGGTGTCCCACACGCAGAGGGAACAGGATTCCAGAGTCGCTGGAATGCTCCTCGTAATAGTTATATGCTCCCTATTGACTTCTTTTGGCTCCTTGACGTGTTTATAACTTGTACTGACAACTCTAATAATTCAGAAATGAGCCTTTGGGGTTTGAAAGATGCTCACTGGTGGAGCTTGAACACGGAATGATGATTTAGTGCACAGCACTAAATAGTAAAAATAATATTATAGTAAAACTATAGGAACATATATTTACCATATATATTTACAATAGTAATTGTGTCCTGCAGCGTGGCGTGTGCTGATGTGATCCCTGTTAAAGCAAAGCAACATCACACTCTCTTCCAGGTTCAAAGAAGAAAAAAGCAGCCAAGCCTTTGAGTTTCAAGGTTGGCGTAGGAAAAGTGATCCGAGGTGTAAGTACAGCACTGACAGAGTCCCCCTGGGGTTCCATTCCATGACTGGGGTGCAGTTGCTGAGCTGCTGTTCTGTTCCTGGTGGAGGGAAGGGGGGACACTGCAGGAGTTTGCATCAGCAGGACATACCCTTCACCCCCCGTGCCATTGCCCTGTGTGTGCAAACCAGACTGTTCTGTGGGACAGGCCTGGCCTCCTGCTGCTGTCAGTCTCCTGCTCCGAGGTGTTGGAATTCCTCTGCTCCTGTCCCTGTTCCCTGGGAGCAGAGCCCGATCCCCCCCAGCTCTCCCTCCTGGCAGGGACTTGCAGAGCCAGAAGGTCCCCCCTGAGCCTCCTTTTCTCCAGGCTGAGCAGGGAAAAGGCCTTTCCGAGGGCCAGGACTGGCACAGGGAAGGGGGTAGCGTCCCTGGCTCGTGTCCAGCGGTGCAGGAGCTGCATTGTCCATGTTTCTCTGTGTCTCCTGTGTTGGTGGGTGCCAGAGCCTTTCCTTGAGCTGGGACATGGTGCCTGTGGGAGCTGCCTGTGGGACACAGAACTGGGTGTGGGCTCTGGCAGGGAGGGACAGGCACTGGGAAGCACTGGGAGGCACTGGTGTCCAGGAGCATTCTGGAACAAAGGGACCTGCTGATCCAGAGCACCTGTGGCTGCCCAGTCCCAGGGGTGTCCCACACCAGGTTGGATGGGGCTTGGAACAGCCTGTGCTGGTGGGAGCAGTGGGACTGTGGGTGCTCCTGGGAGCACGTGGGAAGGGCTGGCAATGCAGCTGTTGTGTCATGCTGTGCTGTCCTTGCAGTGGGATGAAGCTCTGCTGACCATGAGCAAAGGAGAGAAGGCCCAGCTGGAAATTGAACCCGAGTGGGCCTATGGCAAGAAGGGGCAGCCCGATGCCAAGTATCCTTCCAACCATGGACTCCCTCAGGAACCTGGGAATGCTGGGGGGTAAAGCACCTTATGGACAGGGATTCAATGGGGGGTTACTCACAGCAGGCTCAGATTGTTCACACTGAGCAAAGGCAGTGCCCTTGCAGGGTGGGATTGTCCTTTTGTTTTGGACTAATACTTGTGCAGGCAGAACTACCTGCTGTTTTCCACCTGCACTTTTATTCCAGCTGCTTCCAAGTGCTTATTACTGACACGGATACACCAGTGTAGTAGGGAAGCAGGAGGAAAGTCACCTGCTGCAACTGCAGGGACAGCAGTTGAGTTTGGTTCTGGGATACAACTGCAATACAGGATGCAGGAGCAGTCCCACAGTGTTTTAGTCAGGCTCCCTTCTCCCAGCACTTCAGGAGGAAGGGAAGGGCTTGTTCTCTGGGGCTGGAATCCTGTAATCCAAAGGGCTGCCTGGACACTGTTCTTCCCAGGACTCCCAAACCTGGAGACTCAGGAATGGGAATGAGGAGCAGGGTGTGTCAGCGATGGTGTGTCCGTGGAGCTGGCCCTGTGTGTCCCTGGCAGCTGGTGCTCAATCCAGGGGGTCCAAGGGGTCAGGGACATCCTGGGGACACACGAGGCAGGGGAGCAGCTGGTGCCTCCCTGCCCCGGGAGGGACGGGGGAACTGGGGGGTTTGGGTTTTTGAGCTTCCTTAACGTGTGCTCAGGATCCCCCCGAACGCCAAACTCTTCTTTGAAGTGGAGCTGGTGGACATCGAGTGATTCCCTGTGCTGCTGGGAACCCTCTGCCTGGATGGTCCCGCCTGGCCCTGGCGGGGCTGTAACTCCGGGATGCAGTGACAGCGAGGCCCGGTGTGCAATGAGTGTGCTGTCCCTGCCCGCTGTACAGTGACACCCCACTAAACCAGTTTGTACCTGCACGTGCCGTCCCTTCTTTGTGTCCCAGGGAGCTGCCCAGAGGGGCTGGAGGGTGTTCCCTTCAGCAGCACCTCCTGTGGAGCACAATTCTACCTGTCCCCACTCCGATTCTCTCTAGAGGGATCCACCCGAGTGTCAGGCACTCTGCTCCCAGAGACCCAGGCGTTCCCAAGGCACCTCGGCCACAGCCCTGCCTTGGAGCACCACCTGTCCCTCCTCTTGGCCCAACAGAGGCAATCCAAGAAGGCTCAGAGCACTACTGAATTCTTTGCTTTTATTACAAAAATGGGAATGATCACTTTGATCAAAATGAAAAAGGTTTTGCTCACACCGTGTACATGAAAAACTCTAAATACAAAAATCATCCCAAACACAGTTTGTGCTTTTTAGAAAAAGAACAAAGGTGGTTTTGCACCGTGGGTTAATTCCTGCCCCCCTCAGGGACTGCAGAACAGGTCATGGCCCAGCCCCAGCAGGACACAGGGCTGGGAAAGCTGTGGAGACACTTTGGTTGGGAGCAGCACGGCCTGGGCTCCAGAACCAACCCAAACAGCCCCAGCTCCACCACCCAGTCTGGAATCAGGGTCCTTCTGGGAGCTCCATAAATTAGTGCAGGGAATTAAAAAATGCATTTATGGTAAATGAGAATTGTACAGAGACCATTTATCAGTTACCAGCACACAAATCTTGCTTCACACATACCCTGTGAGCAGCAGCTCGTTTCACATGCAGAGGACCAAAAGCAGGTGGCACAACAGTTCTGTCACAACCCAAAGTTAGAAAAATAGAATTCTTTTTATTCCATCTTTGTTGAAACCGAAGCACAGTGAACTCTCCTCGCCCTGGGGATCAGGTCGTGTGGTAATACTGTCCGTAATTCCAGGCGTTCTGGTAGTTGTACTGGAAACACAGTGGGGAGGGGTCAGTGGGGAGGCAGCACAGACCACCCAGCACCCCTGGAATGCAGGGACAGCTGGGAGGGATCCATGACTGGTGACCATGGAAGGGTCCCAGAGGGATCATCCTGGCCCTGCACAGACACCCCAACAATCCCCCCTGTCCCAGTGTCCAGCCCCTCCTGGAGCTCTGGCAGCCTTGGGGCCGTGCCCACTGCCCTGGGGAGCCTGGGCAGTGCCCACCACCCTCTGGGGGAAGGACCTTTCCCTGAGATCCCACCTGACCCTGCCCTGACACAGCTCCAACTCTGCCCTTCCTGCAGTTCCATGTGGGAACCTGGGGCATTTTTCCTGGCCTGACTTTGCAGGGAACAATGGACCTTGATGGGATTTAGGCAATGCCAAACCACGGCTACCCAGAGGGGCTGGTGGTTTGTGCCTCAGCTCCATCCCAGCTCTGCAGGCCCTGCACAGTCCCAGCACCAGTTTTCATTAAACCACTGCAGCAAAACTTCCATGGATCTGAACAACGTGGATGTGGCTCTTGGGGGCACAGGTCAGTGGTGGCCTGGGCACTGCTGGGGGATGGTTGGTCCAGCATTTCCCTGCAGGCTGTCCCTGCCCCTGCCCTGGCAGCCCAGCCCCAACCCCAGCCCCAGGTACCTGGTACCAGGCGTTGTAGTTGTAGGCCGCCTGGTTCACCTGCATGTCCCCGTCCATCAGCTGCGCCGACGCCAGCGCCGCGTCCTCTGCCAGCATCTTCTTCTCATCCGGCTCCTCGGAGCTGCGGGAACAACAGCCTGTCATGAGTGTCCTGGATAACTCTGTGGGACTCCCCCTGTTAGAGAACCTTGAACTGTCCAAGCAGGGCCATGGAGTTTGGCAACGTGCCTCAGAACAACAGCCAGGTCTAACTGTCCTGGTCCCCACACGGAGACAGCAAAACCCAGTTTCTGCTTAGAGCCTGAGTTATTTGACCAGCCCTGTTTAGCTCTCCTGTGAGATATAACTCAGGAAGTTATTTTCCAGCACGTGTCTTCATCCCTGGAAGTGTCCAAGGCCAGGCTGGACAGAGCTCTGAGCACCCTGGGACAGTGGAAGGTGTCCCTGCCCGTGGCAGGGGGTGGGACGGGATAATCTTTAAGGTCCCTCCCAGCCCAAGCCATTCCCTGATTCTGTGAATATTAAATCCAGCTGTACAGCTCTACTTGGTACACAAGTGATGGAAAAAGCAGTGATTCTGTTCTTGCAGCAGAGGGTCTAAACCCACGGAACAGCCGTACACACAGGCACAGACTGAACAACCCCCAGGCCCTGAGGCTGCTGCTCCCTGGACTGTCAGAGCATTCCCACAGCATTGTGTCCCAGCTGCAGCTGGGGGGTGTCCCCAAGGGTGGCACTGTGTGTGTCCCCAGGGGTGTCACTGTGTGTGTGTGTGCCCAGGGTGTCAGTGTGTGCGTCCCCAGGGTTGTCCCTGTGCCTGGACATTGTCCCAGGGGTGTCCCCGTGCCTGGGCACTGTCTCCAGGGTTGTCCCTGTGCCTGGGCATTGCCCCCAGAGTGTCACTGTGTGCGTGTGTATGTGCCCACGGTGGCCCTGTGTGTGTCCCCAGAGTGGCACTGTGTTTGTGTGTGTGTGTGTCCCCAGGGGTGTCCCTGTGCCTGGACATTGTCCCATGGGTGTCCCCGTGCCTGGACATTGTCCCATGGGTGTCCCCGTGCCTGGGCACTGTCCCAGGGGTGTCCCAGTGTGTGTGTGGCACTGTCGGGTGTCACTGTGCCTGGGTGTCCCAGTCCTACCCGTTCTCCGCCCGCCGTTTCAGCGTCTCCTGCTCCTTCAGCAGTGCCTGGTGCTCGTCGTAGGCGTCCAGGAGCCTGTGGGGACAGGGCAGTCAGGCCTCGCTCAGCACTGCCAGGCACACACGTTACACACCTGGGCATCACCTCAAAATCTCTTCTTGAAACTGTCAAAGTACAACATTCTCAACCAAACCCCATCATGAACTGGAATGAGTGACCCACCATGAGACTGGAAAGCCAAAAGGTTTAGTTTATTCCAGCAACTCAAACTCCCAGCTTTAAGTTCCTCTGCAGAGAAGCTCCCTAGAAATCACTCGTGGTGCTGCTGCTCCTTCAGTGCCTGCCCAAGATCCACAGCAGGGCTGAGATTTGGGAATCAACATTTACAGACCAGAAGTTACTGTTATGCAAAACCCTTCCAACCCCACAGCAGCACCTACAGCTGTTCCCCATCTGGCATGGAAGGACAAGCATGTCCAAGGCAGCCCCAAACAGCCCTGGCTGACACTCCCCCAAACACTGAGATGCCCTTGCACAAACCCTGCTGCTTCTGGCAGCTCTGCCCTGGTGAGCACAGAGTGCTGCCCTGGCTCAGTGCCCTGGGGAGCTGCAAACCTCCCTGTGCAGGGTCTGTGTCAGGTCCCACCCTGCAGGGCCTGCCTGCCACACAGGGCCAGCAGCATTTAGGGACAGCTATTGGGAAAAACACACAAAGCACAAAAACTAACTCATGGTTAGTCCTGGTGAGTTATTGAGCTGCAAAATCTAAGCAGAAACAAGAGCTTGTTTCACAACAGGGAAAGAAGAGGGAAAAAGTACATGTGGTATTGAAGTAAAAACATGCATTTCTGGTGTATCATCCCCTGAGTGTACAGTTGTTAATAGTGCTGAACACAGAAAAATCCCATCAGTGCAGTTTTGGGAACCTCAAGCAGCAGGTCCCAGAGAAGAGTCTCAAATGACACCTGTGCCACAGACATTCACCTGCTCTTTGGGGAGCTCCTGTCTTTATAGGGCTTAGCAAGGAGGAACTACAGTAAAAACTGACAGGCAGTAAAATTGTGCTCTATGAGTGTTTAGTATTTCAGAAAAGAAGGGGTAATTTTCTGGACAGACATTCCTATTCAAAAATGAATTCCTACTCAAAAGTCTATGCCTATTTAAAACTCAAAAGTTGCCTAGAAAAGCAGCTGTTCCTTGGCCAAGAGCTGATGGCACAAAGGAAACCATCTGAGAGATGCCACCAGCTCACCCCTTCCCAGCTCCTACCAGCACCCACTCAGTGACTCCCCTGCACACAGCACATCTTACTTGTTCACATCAGACCCAAAATCTTCCAGAAACTCCACTTTTCTCTGTGAGAAGGTGATCCTCATTTTGATAGACAAGGCTCCATGGACAGCCTTGTCAAAGCAGCTCAGGATGTTCTCCTCGTTCTGCTTCAGGTCCCCACTGTACTCCATCTCCAGCAGGTTCAGGTACAGTTTGGTGTTTTCCTGTGCAAAAGATGTGTTAGAAGGGGCACACCTGGCATTTGACACTCAGTGTGTGTTCCCAGTCACACACCAGAACACTCACACCACAAATACACACAACAGGCAATAAACAGATTTTCCTTTCCCCCTGGGCTGGTCTGTGTCACAAACAGAGCTGAAGTGACCTACAGCACAGGCCCAGGTGTGGCACCTCAGTCACAGGACCTGGAGTGCCAGGTATTGCTGTGCTCACACCAAACCACCCCCAGGCACTGCCCACACCAATTCTGTTCACCTTGAGACACGAACACACCAATAACATTTAAGATCTAAGCAGGAAAATGAAGGTATGAAGCACATTGTGCTTCTGATGGGAGGAAAGAGTGCAAACTTCCCCATTTCCAAGCTGGGAACTTGGCAACATCAGTTTAGAGGGACTGTTGTCTCCATGCAGTAATGGGACATTCCATACAGTTACAATTCCTGTCATCACTGTTGCCATGGTTTTAAGAAATGGTTCAGAAGGAGAGAAGAGTAGGATGGGTTGGGTTTTTGGTAAGACAGTGAAGAGGGAACACATACTTTGTCAAGTTCTATGGCTTCTGACAGCACTTTTCTTGCCTTTGGGAGGTTTTTCTGCACTTTGAAGAGGTGCCGGGCCAGTTTGATGGCGTAGAAGGAGGCCTCGCTGATGGACTTGGCGTTCCTGACAGCCTCTTCCAGCAGCTGCTCCGCCTCCTCCATGTTGCCGTGCCTGCGCTCCAGGCTCACCCTGCGCAGCCGGATCATGGCCAGCCCCAGGATACACTCCTCAAAGGTCTTCAGGATCCTCCTGGCCTCCTCGATGTTGCCTGGAAGGGCAGGGCAGAGCTGTGAGCCCCGGGCCACCAGAGGCCCCCCAAAGCAGTGCCCCCCGAGCCCAGGCTGCCCTTACCCTGCTGCTCCTCGAAGGCTGCCCACAGCATGTGCACCATGGGCTTCTTGGGCAGGTGGATGGTGCAGGCCCTGCTGTACACGTGCCTCACGCCCTCAATGCTGTGGTTCTCCATGTACTTGGCGTACTAGAGTTGGAAACAGAGCAGAGACAGGCCAATTTAAAGCTTGTATTTGTCTCTAAAAGCATGCCAGAACGATAAAATTCTTTTGTTTAAACCCATTCAGCACCTTTATGGAACCACTAGACTAGTTTCTGTAAGGAAGGACGTAGAGAGGCAACGCAGTTGGCATATGCAGCAGTCAAATCTGGTTGCAAGCAGACCATCTCCTAATGCAACAGATATAGTTATAGATGAACAACGTTCCACAGGGTACAAGGGTTAGTCACCAGGTCAAGGTGTGCATCAGGAGAGCTGTGAGCTGCTTCCCTTACCTTGATCCAGAAGTCCTCATAGAGGGCACATGAAATGACACATCTCTCAAAGAGGACCACGACTCGCTCGTGAGTGCCATTCTCTATCTCAAACTCTAAGTACTCTTTCCAGTTTTTCAGCTGAATTTTCTCCAGAGGTTTTACATGAAAGTAAGGCCTCTTGATCTGCAAGAGTCACAGGATGCAATGGGTGACTTACAAACACACACAGGGTGCTCCCACAGCCACCACCACACACACAGCCAGCACCACTGCAGCACTCGGGGTGTCGTGGCACCTCCTCACCCACTCCCCAGGGCACCCCAGGACACACCCAGGCATTTCCTGACAGGGACACCCCTCTGGTACACTGTTGTTCTAGAAAGCTTTTTGAGTGATGGTGTTCACAGGTGCTGGGAGAGAACCCACTGTGGGTAATCCCTTGCAAACCTGTAACAGTGACATTTTAACAACAGTGAATATTCTCCACCTCCACCCTTACAAGGAAAAGTATTCACTGGCCATCCAGCCCACACATCAAACTCAAAATTAGGTTGAGAACCATGACAAGAAATAACAGAGCACTGAACTGAACTTCCTATTAAACATTTACATCAAGCTGGTTATGCCCAGTTCATGACTTTGGCAAGATCACGTTGTCACTGATGGCTACAAGAGGGACTGGGAGGGACAGAGCCCAGCACAGACAATTTAATCATTGCTCTGTTCAAATTTAATTGTCTTTGTCTGGCATCCTGCCAGAGATCCTTGGCTTCTCCTCACCATCTTTAATTATACCTGATTATGTCTCTCCTGTACTGCAATTCCCTCTGATCCAAACCCATACAAATGGATGAAGAACTTACAGTAATGATGGAGAAACATCCAATTCTTCAAAGCCACCTGAAATTTAAAACCAATCCCCCCCGTGCTCCTCACTGGCCTCTGGTACAGAACCCAACACTCTCTGCCATTCTGACCAGCTCACAGGCACCTTGTTCCTGCTTGGTTACAGTGAAACACATCTAAGCTGTTCCCAAGCCTCTGGTGACATCTCTGTCCACCCACCTCACTTCTGTCCTTCATAAGACACTGAACTTTACATTCCCAGCTCCTCACAGGTCCACCATGTTGGTACCACAGAGCAGATGCTCTCTCTTGGTAGCAAAGGCATTACTTGTGGCCAGGAGCAGGAGGACACCTGGTTTCTCACACATTTCCTACCCAAAGCCCCCAGTTTTAGCCTTCTCCCAAGTTCCACAGATTTGTAGCTTCAGGTTCCCCAGGGCAGGGATGTTGGACCAGCTCAGCTGCCCCTGCCCCAGCAGGAGGTACACAAGTCCCTGACCACTGGCTCCCTCAGCTCCTGGGGCTGGTGAGGCACCAGGGCCTGTCCAGCCAAGTGCAATCAACCTCACACCAGCTGTGGCATCACCTGACCCACTAAGGAGTCTCTGAAAATCTTTTCCAGCTGGGTAAATACAATGCACTCCTTAAAACAGACATTAAAATAAATTTAAAACAAGAATCATGCTTGCCAGGAACAAAAATATAAAGACTGAGGATGAAAACCTCAGGTTGGCTTTTTAAATGTAATCCAACTTAAATCTACAAAGTTGCATATTTACTGTGATCAAATGATTAATTTAATTAATTACTTTTAGAATGTTATATGTAGGAGGTGCTCGTTGTGATGGCCACTGACAGAAAACAAAGTTACCTGATTTCAGGCCTAAGTGTGTGCAAATTGCATTCTCCCTTCAGCACAGCTTACCTTTCACCTGGAATCACCTCCATCCCCTCTATGACTTTGCAACACCCCAGAGGCAGCACCAACTCACAGGACTTACTGGCTTAGCCAACAATACTTCACCTTGCCCCTTTCCAAGTACCACTTATAGGTTTTTAAACCATCAGATGACAGCTGCCTCTTCACAAGAAAAATGGCAGAGAAGTCAAACCCTGTTCACACTCTGAATGTCTGTTCAAAGCCCCCCAGCAGCCTGAGGCCCCACTGTCCCCCAGAATTCCCAGCTGCCAGCTGTGTCCACACCTCTGGCCCACATTGCCTCCCACCAAACCCCAACTTACCGCTTCCTCAAACGTCCACCTCTTACTGACTTCATGTTCATTGTGGTTAAAGATCTCTTGATGGATCTCAATGATTCTGTGCCTCATGTTCTCTATCTCAGTGACCAGCTAGAACAGAATTTTCAAAAATGTAACACAGGTAGACACAGGATCCCCTCTGTAACTGCACTGTATGTCAGTAATCTGCAGGAATCCTCCCACATCCATGGAATCTTGCCCTGAGCAGCCAGGGCAGGGCTGGGATGCTGCCTCATGGTGCTACAACCCTTAGCACACAACTGAGCTGGTTTTCTGTCTCATGCCAAAGCTGATTTGAGATTAAAGATGAATTTGGATCCAAGTCAACCTTGGGTTTTATCATCTGTGTTTTCCCTATCAGCAATTCCCTTGGACAGCTCCAGGCTTTCCTATGCCTGTGACAGCTCTGAGCCTGCCCAGCCCATGCTGATGAGCTTTCTTAGACCACAGACCCCAGTCTGTTGCCCTGGAATAATTAATGTTCATTCCCAAAGCTCTGTACATCACTTCCTCCCTCTCCTGTCCCCCCTCTTTACCACCCATGCCGGGGCTGCCCCGTTAGCAGAGGAGCCCGGGGGCGGTGCCGTGCGGGGGGCGGGCCCTGCCCAGCCCCGGGGCGGGCTCTGCTGTCACCTTGGCCGGGTCGGTGATGTCCTCGGTGCCGCAGGGCAGCTCCTCGGCGGGCTGGGACTCCTCCCCGCTGTGCCCATTGGCCGCCGCCAGCTCCCGGCGCAGCTGCACGAACTGCTCCGTGGTCAGGAAGTCTCGGGGAAGGTTGTTCTGGATGTGTTCTTTGAACCTGGCAACAGCCACAGACAAGTCAGCACAGTCTGATGGCCGTGCTGTCCCGCCCTGCCCACCCAGGGCTCGGTGATAAATCAATCCCCGAGGGCTCCTCTTCATCACTCCAGTGTTACCCTGAGAGTGCAGACACTGCCACCACCCCTCAGGCTGCTGAAGGGCCAAGCTCCAAAGGGAACCCCTAGCACGGTGGACTCAGGGAGCCCTGGCCATGTAAGATAGATGGCAAAGGACAAGATCAGCTATAATGGAAATACTTTATCTCCCAAGCTAAAATACCTGTAGAAATCACAGGTATGACTGTGTGCAATTTAACTGAGCTTGCTGGTTCCCTGCTCACTGATCCCTACCAAAGCAGAATTCCAACATCTAAAACTTCACCAGTATTTCTCTTTGGTCAATTAAAATTAGTTTTACCACGTGTGGGCATTGCACAAGGAATTAAAGTTCACAACTGCTCCATTTTCTCAAAGACACCCTCTCTTCTTCCTCACAATTCCAAGGCCTGTCCTTATTCCACAGCAGAACCTGTGAATTTACCTGAAACCAAATTCCTGAAACATTTATCTGTACTTTAAACTGATGGACAATGAGCACAGAAGGACGGACACAACTACATAAAACTGATAAACCATTCCAAGCTCTCATGCTGAGGGAACATTTCCCCCTTTCAGAAGGAGGGCAAGGTGTGCTCAGGAAATCCATGGCATTAACTAAGGCTTCCTGCTCCCTTTACCTCTGGAAGTGGTGGCTGTAGAGCTGCGTTGGGATTCCAAGGATGCGGTCATAGATGGATGTGACTTCCCTCAGGTTTCCCTGGTCATTTTCCCAGTTTATATACATTTCCCAGAGTCTGTCAGAACGGAAATCTGTCCCAGCAGCCAGCACTGCATGTTCATAGGCTCTGGAAAAGGAAATCAGTTGTTTCTGGGTGCAGTAACACAACAAGGAAGGGAAGTCCTGGTTCTTACTAAAGACTAGGAGCATCCTCATTCACTTGAAATAATTAATAATTGATTAATAATTATATTAATTATTTAAGTTCTTCCAAGTATTTTCCAGGTATCTGTAGCAAGGTCTCTAGAGTCTCCCTCACCTTTTCCCTCCAGCACTACAACAATAGAACAGATAAAGGCAACAGCAAAAGCCACTTGCAGGAACACAGGGTATTAGGAAAATTCACCATCTTTGCCACTTCCACCTCATCCAGACTCCAGCCCCACTACTGCAGCAGTTTAACACCCAGAGCTGTGCAGCAATCCTGCAGCTCCATTCAGCTACAGTGCAGTTAAGGTTTCTGACCAAACTTTAGCCCAAACTCTGACTCTAACCAGCACCACTGCCAGCCACAGAACTCACACACATTCCAGCCATTGAAAACCTCCAAGGAATTAAATTCCTAAAATCCAACGGGTTCCAGTGCTGCACTAAGGATTTCCTAACATGGTGTCTGAAGCTCTCAAGAGAGAACTTGTGCCCCCTGCACCACAGTGTACTGTCTCCCTTTCCTTACAGAGTTTGGCTCCATCATCTCCTAGAAGTCCTTAAGGTAACACCCAGCTATTCCCAGTTTTCCCCTCATCCTAAGCACATCAATCTGACCCCAGTCTGCTCCCAACTCACCCCCGGATGGTACTGTTAGTTTCGGGATCAGTAGGGTCCAAGGTCTCCTTTAGGAAATTTATATAATGTATCCAAAGATCAACACTAAGAGGAATTGCCTGAAGCCCTCGGCGATACACCTATGAAGAGAATATGAACTGTACTTCAAATCCTTAGTGGTGTCCTAAGAGAGAGGCAACACTGTGTTATCCGGTGAACCTTAGAAATACTAATTACTGGAATTTTGTTTAAATAATCTACCATTACCATTCGGGTGGAGGTTGGATAGAACATGGCAATGTTCTGATCTCCACGTGCAGAGTCTTGATCTTCAAAGCGCAGCGGTCCCTGCATTCTGACCAGGTTGTGTGGGCAGGCTTTGGGGTACAGACCATAGGGCACAGACCCATTAGAGCATCATTGACAGCGTCTGACCAAAAATGCAATAAGATGGAGCAATTGTGACCAGCAAACCAACTATATTGCTTTGAAATGAGTAATAAATGGAAGTGACAGAAAAGCCCTGCCCTACTTGTTAAGCTGCAGTGTAATACAGAGGCTTGCACTGCAAAGCTTGACAAACTGTAGAGGTTTAACGCACCTGCCAACAAAGAGAGAGAACATTAGCTCCAGATGCCACAGCGTGACACGTGCACACACAGGGCAGGCCTGGCACCCCGTGCCCGGCTGGCAGGACTGGCAGGACTGGCAGGAGGCCAGCCGGCCCTACGTACCTCGTCAGACTGCTTGACGTTGTCGTGCCGCTTCTCCAGGTCCGCGTACTTCTTCCAGTACCCGTAGCAGTACGGGTAGTGCGTGAAGAACCGGTCAAAGGCCTTCCTGGCTGCAGGCAGGTGGTTCTGGGGGACACACAAGGGAACACTCAGCCCTTCCCTCTTCCCATTTCCCACAGAACAATTATTAACACTGTCCTAAAACAACTGGTTGTGTTCAGTGATCTCTGCCGACACCGAGCAGCCTGGTGAAGTGGAAGGTCTCTCTGCCCACAACACGGGCTTTAAGGTCCCTTCCAACACAAACCAATCTGGGATTTTATGATTCTATGGCAACACTGGCAAGGGCAGCTGCTGAAGACAGCACCCATGACAGCCTGATGTCCAGTTGTACACTTGCCACTGTAATCCCATGACTTGTTTTATTTATTTGTGGAAGGCTGAGGAGAAAGGGGCAGGTACTAACCTCCTGCTCTACATACTGCAGTAGATATACCCATCCCGTGAAATCCTGGGGGTTGTCCTCGACGACTTTCCAGAACTTGTCAAAATCTGGAGGGAAGCCAGCCTCACTGTCTGTGGTCTGTAAACCCTCAATGTTTGGAATCTCACTCTCCTGCGTGCTCTCTTCGTTGAGGTCGGGGGAGCTGTCGGGGGACTGCTCCATCTCGGTGACACTCATGATTTCTGTGCTGAAGTCCATGTGCTGCTCCTCGGGCGCGGGCTCAGTGCCCGTGTCGGGGCCATCACTGCTCACAGTGGGCTGCTCCCCCTCCGTGCTCTCGGCGTTCTCCATGGCGCAGGCTTTGCTGCTGGATCCTGCACGGGGGAAAGGGCTCAGGGTTCCTGCAGCAAGGACTCACACAGAACTCGGGGTGAGGCAGCAGCTCAGAGCCTCCCAAGGGCTCCAGGCACCCCTGTATTTCACCACTGCCCTAATTACACCTGCTTCAGGCACGAGCCTTATTCACCACTAAAACAACATTCATAGCAGTCATAGATTTTTACATCTGCATGTACAAACTCCTGTGGATTTCCTGAAATACTATCACAGGGAGCTACTCAAGAAGAAAACTGAATAATTACAGTTTTCCTGTACAAGTTCTGGGAGTTTATTCTAAACAATGATGTTGAAATGTCACAGAATCATTCAGGTTCAAAGAGCTCTCTGAGACCATTGAGTCCCAGTTACCCCTGCCAAGGCCACCACTAACCTATGTCCCTAAAGTCATTCAATTCTCCTACTTAGTACAAGTCAGTAATCTCTCTGCAAAATGAAGAAGTGGTAAAACATACCCTCAATGTTTGCTCAAGCAATGACTTTGCAGAGACAGGAATTACTCAGCACCAGACTCGGTCCCCACTGGTTGTGTCCAAACAAACAACCAGCACCAGAGTGCCACAGAAATGCTCAGGTTTCCCCTGACACAGCCCCTCACCCCCACCCACACCCAGTGCCAGCCACTTCCTCCCACCCCTTGGGACAGACTCCTTCTTCCTCCCACTCTTGCCTTTGATCTCCGTGCCAAGAGCCACTGCCCAGCCCTGCCCTCCTGCACCCGTGCCAGGCCAGCCTGACCTGGCTGTGTGCCACCCTGCCTCGGCTGATCCCGGCCTTCCCTCCTGCAGCTGGAGCCAGAGCCACTCAGCTGAGCCTTCTCCGTGCCCCTCATGGCTAAGGGATCCCAGGGAACAACAACATCCAGGACACAACAGCTCAGAGCTGTGAGTCCACCTGGGGTAAGGACAGCATGAGCCTGACACCCTCAAACACTCTGCATCACTCCTGGTTCCTGGGGTTTCCTTGGAGGAGGGGACAAACACATTTTGGATTCAAAAGAGAAAATGGAAAATCCCATCCCACTGTCTGCCCAGGGTTCTCTCCCACTGAAAGCCTCACCAAATACAATGAAAAACCACCAGCAAAACAGTGGGAGGTAAATTCTTTACAGAAAGTTAAAATCTCTCTCTTTAGCAGCTTCAACACCTGGGGTAACAGTTCACATTTTCCCAGGAGTTCACCAAGTCAAGGAACTCTGGCACAATGTTAAAGAGTCCATGTGGTCTACTCCACAATTTTCTAATAACTGTTTTTTCAAAATACTTCTGTTCTCCATTGGATAAATCAGCTGGAAACCACGGGCTTGGAATGACCTGGGCTATCCAATGGTGCCCCTACCCATGGCAGGGGATGGGACAAGATTGGCTTTAAGGTCCCTTCCAACCCAAACTAGTCTGGGATTCTATTATTTTAAGAATAAACATCATTTCTAAGTTAAGACATTAAACATCAAGCCACATGGGTGTGGCTTTAAAAGCCACGTGGATGTGGCACTTGGGGACATGGGTCAGTGGTGGCCTTCGCAGTGCTGGGGGATGGCTGGACTTGGTGATCAACCTTCATGATTCCATGATTCTATGAACTATTGCAATCGTTTTCAACATGCAATTATATATGGCCTACACTTATTCCGATGTTGCACAGCTGATTTCCCCCTCTAGAAGGTTCAGAAGAGAAAAAAAAAACAATCCAGGTATCTTCAAGTTAGGAGGGAAAACAAGAAAGAGGGAGAAGCAGCACTGGATCTCCACACGAGGTCTGAGCTGCCCACGAGGTTTCAGACTGACTCCAAATCTGCCTGACAGCTGCTCCAAGCCCGCCCCTGGAGCCGGGGCGGATCCCAAAATCTGACAGCAATCCATGCTTTAAAGCAGCCAACGGGACGGGCCATGCCCGGGCCACCGAATGCTTCCAGCCCGGGGAGCAACGTGGCTGGGCACGAGGTTGGGGCAGACCAGAGGAGCTTAATTCCAGCGCTTTTTACCTTAATTCCAGGTTTTCTTACCCAATACCGGGGGTTCTACCTTAATTCCACGAATTTTTACAGCACTCGGGCTAAAAAACCGAACGGGTGTATGAGACACCTACACACACTGGTGTTAAATAATTGATATCAGCATGTATTATTCAGTCTGTTTCCAGCAAAGGAGGATCGCACACAGATCTGCCGCTTATAAATGAGAATGAACTAAGGGGAAAGAGGCCAGAAACCCCCGAGGGGCTGGGGCAGGGGCAGGACCGCGGGCCTGATCTGAGTGAGCTCTGCCCATCCCGGCCCCGATAAGGCTGGAACCGCCCGGGCAGGGCCGGCAGGGCCCGGAACCCGCGGCCGTGCCAGGACCGGGTTTGAATCACGGAATCCCAGGATTCCCAAGGCTGGCAAAGCCCTGCCAGCCCAGGGAGCCCACCCTGTGCCCGATGCCCACCTTGTCCCCCAGCCCAGAGCTCTGAGTGCCACGGCCAGTCCTGCCTTGGGCACCTCCAGGGCTGGGCACTCCAACCCTCCCTGGGCAGCCCCTGCCAAGGCCTGANGGATAAATAGAGATATTGAGGGGGGGGAAATACAGATATTGGGGGGGTAAATACAGATATTGGGGGGGGAATACTGCTATGGGAGGGGTAAATACAGCCATGCGGGGGGAAAATACAGTTATAGGGGAGTNTTGTCCCCCAGCCCAGAGCTCTGAGTGCCACGGCCAGTCCTGCCTTGGGCACCTCCAGGGCTGGGCACTCCAACCCTCCCTGGGCAGCCCCTGCCAAGGCCTGACCACCCTTGCCAGGCAGGAATTCTCCCCGCTGTCCCACCCGGGCCTGTCCCGGGCCGTTCCTGCCCCCTCCGGACCCGCGTCACGCACCGCGAGCGCTGCGGGCCCAGCGCGGGGCGGCCGTTCCAGCGCCCAACTGCGGGATATACCGGGATATACTGGGATATACTGAGCCACCCAGGGGCACAGGGACAGCCGGGGACACCCCAGGCCCCCCCCGGGGCACAGGGACACCCTGCAGGCCGCGGCTCCCCCTCAGGCCGGCAAGGCGCTCGGAGCGCCCCGCGCACGGCCCAGCCCGGCCTGGCCGCGCTGCCCGGCCCTCCCGTGCGGCCGGTGGGGCACAGCCCCCTCAGAGACCCCAAATCCCCCCCAAATGTCCCCAAATTCCCCG
>WBMV01000146.1:16104-41613 GCA_013396655.1 Campylorhamphus procurvoides | reverse complement strand
CCAGGCTGTCCCAGTTCAATCCATGGCTGTCCCAGCTCAGCTCCATGGACTGTCCCAGCTCAGCTGCCCAGGCTGTCCCAGTTCAATCCATGGCTGTCCCAGCTCAGCTCCCTCCAGCACAGTGGGTGGGTGTCCCCACAGCCCCATGGTCCATATGAGGTGTCAGGTGGAGCTCCCTGTGCGTCTGGTGGTCTCAGGCCCCCGTCTCCAGCAGCTCCTGCAGGCCCCTGCGCACATGTGCCGGCTGTGCCGCGGCGTGTGCCAGCAGCCCAGGCCCGATGTGTGCCAGCAGGGCCCGTGCCAGGCGAGCCGTGGGGGCGCGGAGGCGCCCCGGGGGNGGCGGCGCGGAGGCTCCCGGTGGGCACGGCCCCGCTGCCCAGCAGGTGCCACAGCACGGCTGGCACCCTCTGCTCCACTGCCAGGGGCTTCCGTGGGTACAGCTCCGCCACCAGATCTGCAACACACCGGGCACCACTGCCTTTAAAATGCAATGCCGAGAACTTAAAAGCATTTAAATAATCCCAAACAGCTGCTGTTCTGCACAAGAGCTTGGTGATGCAACATCACCAACATTCCCCCCCAAAAATTGCCCCAAGAACACCCCTTTCACCCTCTCCCAGGAGTTTACTAGTGCTGCTGATAATTACAGTTTTCCATTAAATTAAAACAAGAAATAAAGGGGGGGTTAAGTTTTCCTTTTTAAATTAGGATTCTCATAAGGGCTGTCATTTCTCACAGTGTAACATCTGGTATTTGCAATTTCCCCTCTCTCTCAGAAAAAAGCAGGAGGTGTTGCAGTTTAAGGAACAAAGTAGGCTGATACTGTAAATACAGAATCATAGAATGACAGAATATCCTGAGCTGGAAGGGACCCACAAGGATCATTGAGTCCAAATCCTGCCCCTGCACTGGATGCACACAAAATATATATAAATATATATGTATGTAAGAGATAAAGCATTATCCCTACAATTCCATCATAGAATCTTTTAGGTTGGAAAAGATTCTCAAGAACAAATTCAGTGTTTCATTTGCAAATGTTTCCATTTCTGCCAGAACAGACTCTTCAGATAAACTATACAAACAATTCCAAAAAGATCCCTGTAAGAGAGGAACTGCTCAAAGGCTGGTGACCAACACCCTCAGAGAGCACAGATTTGGGGATATTTCAAGAACAGACGGTCCAGTGTGTTCTTTAGCTCCATTTCACTCTGAAAGGAAGCCAAGTAACACGTCTGGGTCAAGCACATTTCCCATAAGGACACCCCTTGTTCACTTAAAACATGAAAATTCAGCCTTTCTTAAGAAACTCTTCCCTGGCAGGGTGGGCAGGCCCTGGCACAGGGTGCCCAGAGAAGCTGTGGCTGCCCCTGGATCCCTGGGAGTGTCCAAGGCCAGGTTGGACGGGGCTTGGAGCACCCTGGGCTGGTGGGAGGTGTCCCTGCCCATGGCAGGGGTGGCACTGGGTGGGCTGTGAGGTCCCTTCCAACCCAAACCATGCCAGGAGTCCTGGCAAGAGCATGAGAGAATCAGCACTGGGAGAGGGAATACAATCCCCTATCAAAAATATTATAAGCTTAAGCTATTTATACATCTTAATCCTTAAGATATTTAAATACATAAGGTATTTAAATGTAACTTAAATCCTTAAGGTATTTACACATATTTATACATTCCAGGTATTTATAGATATGCCATATGAAATAAATAACAATAGCAATTATAAAAATAATTATAATAGCAATAGCAACCACAATAATAATAACAACACTAACAACAATGTATTAGTTGAATCATTATAATAAATAATTATTTTATTATTTTGAATATATAACTGAAATATAAAATGTAATATCCTATATATTCATATTTGTACGTTTTATATATTATATATGTGTATATTATATACAAATGTTTATTTTCTATATTCATTATAAATATAATAATCATATTTAAAACACATGTAGTAATAATAATGGCAAACCATCCTTTGTTTTGCCAGCAACAGCTTAACTTTACATGTAAGGACTGAAGCCTGAACCTGCTGCAGTGTTGCTGCCCCCCATGCCCTGTGACACAGGAGCCCCCACCCTGCTGCCATTCCTTTGCCTCATTAGGATGGAGCCAGCCAAGCATGCAGAGGAGCCCCCTCCTTACCAGCCAGCCTTTCTGTCAGGTCCTGCTTGGCTTTCCCACTCAGGAACTGGGCTTTTGTGCAGAAGGGCTGCAGGAGCAGAGAGTTGTCTAAATGCAAAGAGCAAAACAGGTTACAAATCTTCACTGGGAAAATGTACACAAGAACCTTATTTATAATAACTTCAGAAATCCCAGTGCTAGATTTAAAGGTATAAAAGCATAAAAACAGATTTCTTAATAAAACCATTGGAAGGGACCTCACAGCCCACCCAGTGCCACCCCTGCCATGGGCAGGGACACCTCCCACCAGCCCAGGGTGCTCCAAGCCCCGTCCAACCTGGCCTGGGACACTCCCAGGGATCCAGGGGCAGCCACAGCTTCTCTGCCCAACCTGTGCACCTTCACCACAAAAAGCACCTGCTCTGGAAAAATAACCAAACCACCTACTGACAAAATACAGGATGACTTGTGTGGCTTAAATGGTGTAAAAATAAACCCAATGATCTGTTACACAGTGTAACAATCCTGTGAAACTCTTGGAAAGAGTAAGACTTTCAAATTAGATGTTAGTAATACAACTAAAACTCTTTAAAATTTAGAGACAGTAAATTACTACCTAGGTGTTGACATAGAGCCTGGATAACATTTGTGGCAGCTGCATAAATCCCTGGGTTTTTGGAGTTGAGGTTGTTGTCTACCATGGCAGGAATTAACATGTTGATCACAGGTGACAAATTGTCTTTGAGCAGTGGAATCATCTTGTGCATCGTCTCCAGAGCCACCTGGTTCACTTTACTGTTGGAGTCGTGTAGGCGAGACTTGAAAGCATCAAAGATCTGGAAAAGCACCCAGAGAGCAGTCATGGAATTAGGAAGGAGTGTCTGAGGTGGGGAGTACTTTCCTGAGTTAGTTACTCCTTAATTGCCCATTTTGGCAAAACATGGCTCTGGTACCTCCAGGGGAGGGAACTGGATGTGTCTGCCAGGTCCCTTCCAACCCAAACCATTCTGGGATTCTGTGATAAGCAAATACCCAAGATGATGCTTGGAGCAAATAAAGTAACATTTGATACTTTAATTCAACCATCTCTCACCTCATCTGATCTGAATCCCTCCCATGCAATGGACTGCAGGTAAACCAGACACCTGTAACCCTCACTAGGACTAAAATTTCCTGCAAGCCAGGATTTTTAGGAGGACATGGCTGAGTTTAGCATGGATCATGTTTGAAAGGTTTCAAACCAGTGCCACCCCCTGCCATGGGCAGGGACACCTTCCACTGTTCCAGGGTGCTCCAAGCCCCATCCAACCTGGCCTGTGACACTTCCAGGGATCCAGGGGCAGCCACAGCTTCTCTGGGCAGTATTTCAAAAGAGCTCTGACTGAAAACTTCCAGCTTTTTCCTCCTATTCACTTCCTTCATCCCTTTGTATCTCACCCAAACCTCACCTGCTCCTCAAAGCTCTCTGTTAATCATTCCTTTTCAAAGAGGGGCCATGATTTTTATCAGAAAACTTGGTGACCCAACTTCAAAAGGCCTTTGAACAATCCCAGCTTTTCCCACAGATACCTTCACAATGTTTGCAACCACGAGGCCTGGATTGTTCTCTGTATCCAGCAGCAGCTGCCTGATGCCATTTATCCTCTCACGGAAGTCTTTGGCATTCAGCAAGCCTACAATCTCCTTCACATACTCTTCACTTTCCAGGGCACTACGAGGAGCTGCTTTCCTTGGGGCTTCTGTGGTGTCCCTGTGGGGAAGGAACATGTTCCTCAGTGAGCACAGGAACAAGCTGGAACACGAGTCTCATCCCAGACATTCTCTTTCCATCTAAGTGCAAATATCAGAAGTGAACAGAAAAATATTTCACTTTAAACATAGTGATTTAGAAACACATGACCTAATAGTAATTGCTGTTCCTGAAGTCTCATATCCATTCTTCTCCAAATGCAGCTGGATTTGTGACCAGTAAGAGCTGGGAACTTCCCTCACATCAACAGGTCAAAAAACTTGTCCAAACTTACTGTAGTTTAAGTCTTTATTCTCAAAGTACTTTAAAGGCTGATCCCTGGAAGTGTCCAAGGCCAGGTTGGACAGGGCTTGGAGCAGCCTGGGAGAGTGGAAGGTGTCCCTGCCCATGGCAGGGATGTGGAACAACAGGAGCTTTAAGATCCCTTCTGACCCAAACCATTCCATGACTCCATACTGTGAATTCCAAGAGGTTTGTGTACTGGGTGTATTTCACAGGCAGTTGATAGACAAATTAACTTCAAAATCACCAGTCACCCTATTGAGGAGTTTATCTGGGACAGGTCAGAGTTTTCCTTTTCCTACAGGAATGTTTCATTTTCCCAGCCCTGTGGGATGTTTCTACACTCTCTTCCTGCCCACGTTCTTCCCAGGATAAACCATGGAAGGTCATTACCTGTCTGGGACACTGAGAGCATCTCTGGAAGTGGGGGATGACCTCAAATGTCCAACACTGCCAGTCTGGGAACGTCTTCCTTTTGCTGAGGGTGTGTCCAATGGCATCTCCCCCAGACCCTGCACAAAGGTACAGCATTAATTCAGGGAATCACAGAACCTTATGGAATTATGGTGGCTGCAGTGCTGGAGACTGTCTACAACTAAGAGCCCCTGGGACAGCTTTACTTGTCCCAGCTGTTAAACAAGAGCTTTCCCACACACCTTCTCTTGTAGGCTGACAACAGATTCCTTAATGTAAGGCAAGTCCTTGGCTGGCACGTACTTCTCCAGGGCTTTGTCAAACTCAGGATGGGCCATCATGCTGAAGAGCATCCTCCGTCCATAGTACCTGCAGGGAGCAGAGCAGGACATCCACATCCACAAACAGGGACTGGCTCTGCAACTTGGTCATGACAATGTGGAATTCCTAAACATGAAAGTGCAGGAAGATTGTGTGTAGGGAAGGAAAGGGAGCTGGGAAGGGGCTGGAGCAGCAGGAGGGGCTGAGGGAGCTGGGGGGTCTGAGCCTGGAGAAAAGGAGGCTCAGGGGGGACCTTCTGGCTCTGCAAGTCCCTGCCAGGAGGGGGGAGCCGGGGGGGGGTCGGGCTCTGCTCCCAGGGAACAGGGACAGGAGCAGAGGGAGGGTCAGGGGGGACAGCAGGAGGAATTTGTGCCTGCAAAGGGTGGTCAGGCCTTGGCAGGGGCTGCCCAGGGAGGGTTGGAGTGCCCAGCCCTGGAGGTGCCCAAGGCAGGACTGGCCGTGGCACTCAGAGCTCTGGGCTGGGGGACAAGGTGGGCATCGGGCACAGGGTGGGCTCCCTGGGCTGGCAGGGCTTTTCCAACCTTAACAGTTCCCTGATTCTAATATTGCTGTTGATATGTGTCACCAGACCCTCTTCATGCTCCCCCAGACACTGTGCTCAAGAATCACTATTTAACCAACTGAGCAAATTAATGAGGAGCCTTTCACTCCAGCTGCCTTTAAATGGGATGGTCCAGGCCTGTCAATGACAATGGGATCAGACCCAGGTGTGGGCCCCAGTGCCAGGACTCCCTCTGTGGCCTCTATCTTCTCTGTGCTGGGCAGTGCATGTCCTGTGAGCTGCTCTGTCCCCAGCAGTGCCAGGTAGCCAGGTAATTCCTGCCACACACACTATCCCAGCAGTCCTGGCAGTGCTGGGATAACGGCTCAAAGCCCTGGGTTGGAAGGGGCCTTAAAGACCACCCAGTTCCACCAAGGAAGGGACACCTTCCACTAGACCTGGTTGCTGGAACTCTTACTGATCTTACAGATGTTCCCCACCCTGAAGGATCCCGTGCCCGTCCTGTGCCACGCAGGGAGCACCCAGGGAGCCTTGCCAGGGCTCACTCACCGTGTCTGCTGGGAGCTGTCCTGTGCAAACCTGGCCACAGCTGGGAGCAGCCTCTCTGCAGGAGGTTTGGGGCCGGCCAGGAGGCGCTCGGGGCCCAGGCGCTCCACGATGTGCCAGAGGTGCTGGGCTGTGCATCTCCTGACAGCAGAGTGCAGGTGGCTGTGGGACAGCAGAGGCTCAGGGGGTGCAGGGCAGGGCTGCACACAGCATGTCCCTGCCCAGCCCCACCTCAGCCAGGCACACACACCCCACCAGAGACCTCAGAGCCCACCTCATGCCACCCCCTGCCCTGGGCAGGGACACGAGCAGGGAAACTGCAGAATTTAATTGCCAGTTTCCCTTTAAATCATGGTACAGTATTTTAGAAAGCACAAGACTGTGTTCTTTCCATGAGCCATAAGAAAGACAAGTCCCTGTGCTCAGAGGCACAGCCTGTGGACTGCATATCAATGCAAAACTGAATAAAGCAGTGTCCTACTGCATTGAGAGATCCTGCAGAAATCTAAGGCCCCTATTTTGTAAAAACTAAACATTCCTCACACTCATGAAAATGAAAACCCAGAACCAGCTTTCAAACTTGTGCAGCAAATGGCCCTTTTATCTAAATCCTGCTGTCCCTGCTGATCCCACTTGTGTTCAAGAACACAACTCCACAAATTCCAACCTCTCCAATTTTATATTTGGATTACAAACCCTCCTTTGAAGGCAGTTTCTAACTCCTGCTCTACGTTCCAGGGGAAACAAGAACTGTGAGGCTGAGACCTCGCTCCATGAAGCAAACAGGCCCCACTCTTCAGGAATGGCCCTGCTCATGGAAACCAGCTGGAAAGGTTTTGTGTGCATGTTACAGCTTAGAGTTAAGCATAACTCATACAGATAAGAAATAGGACTGTAAATTCCTCAGGTAAAATCACTTTCAGCTCCAGCCCTGGAATCGTGCCCTTGGGTCAAGCAGCAGCTCCCAGAGGTGTTCCCAGCAGTGGTGCAGTCTTTAGAGCAGCACCTCCCAAATGCAAACAAGAATGGGCTTAATCATTCATAGAACAATTACAAATTAGTATAAAAATTACAAAATCCCAGATTTGGGAAGGGACCTTAAAGCCTATCTGGTTGCACCCCGTGCCATGGGCAGGGACACCTCTCCCTGGAATTATTCTCCCCTTCCCACATTCCCTGTCACAGCCTCCAGAGCTGAAGCTCCCATGTGCTGCTGGGGCTTTGCTGCTGACATGGACAGAGTTTCCTGGGCCAACTTGGAAAGCTGCACTTTAGGCCATTCCCTGATGTGTTTTCCATTAAAAACAGACTGTACTCCATGAGTTAGAAAAGCCTTCTTAGCTGTGAACAAATTAATCCCTGCCCATATGCTGGCTTCTGAATTAAAAGCCATGGGCAGTTGCTGTCTGCTGCTCCTGAATTCACAAAATCACAGAATCCCAGAATGGTTTGGGTTGGGAGGGACCTCAAAGCCCATCCAGTCCCATCCCTGCCATGGGCAGGGACACCTCCCACTATCCCAGGTTGCTCCAAGTCCTGTCCAGCCTGGCCTGGGACACTTCCAGGGATGGGACATCCATCCCAAGGCTGGTTTTTGCCTTTCACTTTAAAACCCAGTAATTCATAAAGAACTGAAGCCCCAAGGCTGATTTCTGCCTTTCAGTTTAAAGCCCAGGTCACTGCAGTGGGGCTGTCAGGAGACAGAATCCACACATTCCACAACCACCAGCTTCCCAGGAAAGAAAAGAGCAAAGAAAACATTCTGAATCGAGACTAACTGAGGGTCTGGAGCTGTGCTGGAAGTCTAAGGCCTGATCTGGAATGGAGCACCTGAAACATGTCAGGAAGAGAAATGCAGCCTGTGAAATGTCACCAAGTGGTGACAGAGAAGAGATTAAGCACCAGAGCTTGACTTAAGTATTGCTGAACAGTGAATGAGGATAGAAAAGGAAAACAGACTTAAAAGGGCAAGGGAAAGAAGGGAATCAACTCCTGCTACAGCCTGAGGGGAGTGGGAGCTCAGAACCAAACCAGGCAGCCAGAAATGGAAGCTCATGTCTGAGGGACTCCAGAAAACAACAGCCACCACCACTGCAGAGGAAACTAAAATGCAGACACAAAGGTGTTAACCAGCTCAGCCTAGACAGCAACAGGCAATCAAGCAAGACACTTGCAGCTAGAGAATTGGAAGTTGTAAATCAGCTTTCTACATAAAGAGGGGTGCTGAAATCTGGACAAAACAGAGTGCAGAGCAAATGAGAAGGAAGAATGCTATGTGAGCTTTACCAGGCAAAGCAAAAGAGCAGCTTCCTAAAAATACTACAGTAACAGCACATAAAGTCACTGCAGTGGTGCAGAGTGGGCAGAAAACACAGCGAGCTCTGAAACCAACTCCTTACACAATGCACAGAAAGAAACAGGAGGGCTACAATGTCATTGATGTCAACAAACAGTGCCCTGGGGAGTGATTTAGCAGAGCTGACTTTTCAGATTTCTGTCTATCATCTTTTGATTTTCTTTTGAAAAGCCCGTACTCGATATACTGACTCTATTGACAAGGTATTCTTTATAAAGTCTGTATAGGAATTACCTTTGCCCTCCATTTATAAGAGAACAAAGTGCACGTGCAGGAGTCACATTATTAACCATGGCCTTCAGTGCCTTGTCTACCTCTTCCCTTATAAAAGTGTTGGATTCCCCAGCTTTGTGCAAAAGGACTTTTACTGCATTATCTAGTTCTTGGTCCATGCTCTTTTTCAGGTGGGTGAACAAATCCCCTAAACACACCACAGCAGCTCGAGAAACACCTGAGCGTAAATTCTTGACCTGCACACAGGAAAAACCCAAAAAACAATGAATAATGGTGATAAAAGAGACTTGAAAATAAATAAAGCTTCACATTTCCCTTTGCCATTTTTAAGTAACATTAAAAGCAACTGAGAAATGCATTTTTAACTTGATTCACAATGGGTGAAAATTAAAATAGATACTCATAAAAATGTTATAAAGTTACAATCTACATGTTTCCAGTCTCAATTCATCCTTTCGAGACTGTACAGCAGGGGGAAAACTCACCACAAGTGAACATAATAATTCACTTCAGAAGGCTGTAAAATACATATATACACATATATAGCCAGTGGAATGTTCTGATAGAAAAATTTAACCTCTTGAGCCACAGCCAAACTTGTTTCGTGGAGCTTTGCAGTCAGAACAGGGGCATGGTAGGCAGACAAGCACCTGACAAAGTTCAGACCTTCAATTTTCTTCTCCCTGTGTGCAAAAATATAATATTTGGAGTCCAAACCTCTTGCACATTTTCATTAAACTATTAAATCGTGGAATTCTAAGAAATACCAAACAAATTACATTGTGAATAAAGCAACGACAATCATGGAATTGATTGTCATGTTGTGGAACAAACACACAGTCGTGGAATGGTTTGGGTTGGAAGGGACCTCACAGCCCACCCAGTGCCACCCCTGCCATGGGCAGGGACACCTCCCACCAGCCCAGGGGGCTCCAAGCCCCGTCCAACCTGGCCTTGGACACTCCCAGGGATCCAGGGGCAGCCACAGCTTCTCTGGGCCCCCTGTGCCAGGGCCTGCCCACCCTCCCACGGAAGGAATAATGCAGGAAATTCTTTCCCAGTGAGTCTTTCCTTTGGTGCAGGGCTATTTCAGCCCACCAGTGTCCCAGCTGTGCCCTGCAGTTGTGCTCCCAGCTTGCACTGGTGGCAATCAGAGCTCTAATTTCCTCCCCCAGGTGGAAGGCAGCAGCACTGGAGCCACCCTGCACAGTCAGAGAGCACCACGAAGGTGCTTTGGTTGCACAGAAAGCACCATGAAGGTGTTGGTGCAGCCTCTCCAGGACAGTCCCTAAACTCAGACATCCCTGCAGGTGTCTGACAGCTCAATTCCCAAGCCCCAGTTCCCCAGAGGTGCAGTTCAACCCCACCTGGACTGCAGCCCCCTCCTGCCCTGTGCCACTCCCAGCCCCGCTCCCTCTCTGTGACATTACACCCGTTTTGCTGCTCTTTTTGAGGTGAATTCCCACAGGAGCAGCCTGAGGTGGGTGTGCACTCACCAGTCCTCATCAGCCAGCAGTGCCAGGGCCTCTGCCAGTGCTGTGTGTGGCCTGGGGAAGGGCTGCAGCTCAGCAGGGTCCAGCACCTCGGGGCTGTGTGTCACCAGTGTGCCCTGCTCCCGGGGCCGGCCCCGCGGGCACGGGGGCAGCTCCTCTGCAGGGCACAACAGACACCCAGTCACCAACAGCCCCCAGGAACCACCCTCAGCAAAGGAAAGAGGAGAGGCTTGAGGGAGAGATGGTGCTACAGGGGGCAGGTTTTCCAAAGGACACGGATTTGTGGAATGGTCTTGGGGTGGAAGGGACCTTAAATCCCATCTTGTTCCATCGCTTGCCATGGGCAGGGACACCTTCCATAGCCCAGGGTGCTCCAAGCCCTGCCCAGCCTGGCCTGGGACACTTTCAGGGATCCAGGGGCAGCCACAATCATTCAGTTTTATTTATATAAGTTTTTTGCACCACCAGTAGGAGCTTCTATTCTGCAAAGATTTCTACTGTACATTTTAAAGGCATCTCGGGGCTAAAATGGACCCAGAAATGAGTTTTGGGGGGACAGAAGGGAGTCAATCTGCCATTAATACATTACATTATTGAAGTTGCTGAACACATAAAAATCCCTTGATGTTTCAAGCATTTTCCTAACAAATTATGGATGAGAAATGATGAATTGAATCCCCAAAGTTGAAATAAACCCCCTCCACCCCCACCCCCAAAGGACTGATGTTCCACAGCACCTCAGGACTGTCCACTGCACAAATAAATTATATTTTGCAGCTCTCCCACTCTACATACCCAAATTTTACTGTCCCAGCTTACCAGAATCCAGCAAAGGTGAACACTTTGACCTCTTCAAACTGGATGTTCTTCTCAGGGAAGGATTCAAGGTCACATTCTCTAAGGACAAAGATCCATTTCTTGGCGATGTTAAAATATCCCCACAGAGATTAAACCCTAGAAAACAGAGGAAACATCCAGACTACAACAACAACAAATCAGAACTAAGTTCAAAACTAGCATTTCCAGTCCTAGTGTCCATTTCAGCAGCATTTAACAGTGGGTATTGGTTTAAGACAAACCCTCATCCTCACTTTCTGCTGTCAGCCTCTCTGGTTCACTCATACTCAGTCTAAGCCTTTCCCAAGGCATTTCTTCCTTCCCTTCCAGGTCTTTGCCTTCCTGATGCTCGTTATGATTGAGTTCTTTTTCTTCTTTTCTTTTCCTCCTCAGCTTATCCTGGGCAGATTTTGACATGGTCACTTTTATCTGCAAAGAATTGATGCACAGGTTACCCAGTAACTCATTCCCCAGCTCCTGCTCTGGGTAAGGTCAGCATGGAAAGCAGCATTTCCACCACTGTGATCTGACCCTACTCCCTCTCTTGTGTTTATGAGACATTTTGTTCCTCAGGAAACTCAGCAACATTTAATATATACCTCCATTTACTCCCTTCAACCTGATCCCTCCAAGAATTCACATATTCAGAAAATTCAGACACTTTTTATTATTCAAGTTTTAGGCATCTTAAAATGTTACTTTAAAGGCTTGCAAAAAACTTGTGAGTTACATCACACCCTTCACTCAGATAAATCTCGCTGCATTTACAGATGTAAATAGTATGTAACAAACAGCAGATTATGGGCAGATATTCAGAGAGTTTTTAAATTATGTTATGAATGGAGTTTATACACCCCTGGAGAAAACTAGACCTGATCCAACCCAGCCCATCCCTCCTTCACACCTCCAGGGAGTCAGGGAGGATGTTTTCCAGCTCCACTCCCTCCTGCAGCCCTTCTCCAGAGATTTCTGAATTAAGTGGGAAGCTTCTGACAGGGCAATTTGCCATTATAAAATATCCATGTGGAAGCAAAAGGAAAATCAGGGAGCAGCAGCTGAATGGCTTTGGCTATTTAATCAAACTCTTGTTCCTGTAACAAAGGGGCTGTGACTGTGTCCAGCTGGATTCACACCCATAGAACCAGGGTGAGATGGTATCAGAGTCCTGCAGCTCTTACCTCTCTCTCATTTTCAGCATGGAAATGGGAAGCACTGTTCTGCTGGAAGATTCTCCTACAGATCCCTGGGGATGGGTCAGACTCCTCTCTGACCCCCTGGGCATCTCCATTGGCCACACACGGCATGGACTGGCTGTGAGCTCGGCCAGGAGGGCTCTCCAAAACACCTGGAAGGCAGATCATGGGATCACAGGATTGTTTGGGTTGGAAGGGACCTTAAAGCTCACCCAGTTCCATTCCCCTCAGATACCATGAGTGGGATTGTCTATCCAGGAACTACAACACTTCCAAGCATAGTTCTCTGTATTCCCATTAAACTGGGGATTGCTCACAAACTAAAACCTTGCATGCAGTTTCTTTTTGCTTTCCCCACTCCATAAAGGCACACTTTCCCTCAGTTCAACAGCTCAGTGAGATGCAGGAGATCATTTTGGTTCTGTAATACCTTGACCAACGACCACAACGGCGTCTCCAGACACGACACCCAGGTCGTCCATCAGTGCAAAACCAGACACTGGCTCTGCTGGGCCTGGAAGGAGAAACATCACACCATGTCAGTCCTGCTGTTTGTGCTCTGGGACATGTCTCATTCCTCTGAAATGTCAGAACACATCTGAATTGATCCCTTTCCTGAACCAGTATATGGTTCAGTTACTGAAGTCAACAGGATTTATTAAATACTCCTATGAAGGATCTTCACATCTTTCTGACATCATCCCTCTGGAGCCAGGCTGGGAGAGCTGGGGGGGCTCACCTGGAGAAGAGAAGGCTCCAGGGACACTGAGAGCCCCTTGCAGGGCCTAAAGGGGCTCCAGGAGAGCTGGAGAGGGACTGGGGACAAGGCCTGGAGGGACAGGACACAGGGAATGGCTTCCCAGTGCCAGAGGGCAGGGCTGGCTGGGAGATTGGGAAGGAATTGGTGGGGGAGAGGGTGGGCAGGCCCTGGCACAGGGTGCCCAGAGAAGCTGTGGCTGCCCCTGGATCCCTGGGAGTGTCCAAGGCCAGGTTGGACGGGGCTTGGAGCACCCTGGGCTGGTGGGAGGTGTCCCTGCCATGGCAGGGGTGGCACTGGATGACCCTTAAGGTCCCTCCCACCCAAACCAGTCTGCAATTCTGTGGTTCCAGGGCTTTATCAGCAGCAGGCTGTCAGCTCTTCACTCACAGCAGGGCCAGAACTGGGCCTGATTAACTGGCTCAATAAGCAAAATAAATGTGCTGCTCATTATTTTACACTGAAGGTCAACTCCTCACAAAGGTCTTTTCATCCAAGGAATGCAAAATCATTAACCACAGAATGGACTGCTGTGGACATGCAGGATTTGCTCTCTGATTATGCTGTTCCTTGGAAAACCCATTTGCTAACCCATCCTGTGCACACAGCTCCCTCAGCTCCCTCCCTCTGTGCAGCTCAACAAAACTGATTAAACAAAAATAACCACAAGTTTCTGCCCATCACAGGAATCTGCAGAATTCACTGTAAAGATAAAACACAACAGCATCCCTTATCCTCAGTTTCCTACCAGGAAATTTAGCTGCCTGCCAGCCTGGAGCTCCTTCTCCCCTGAGCACCAGTACAATCCCAGTTCAATGCCAGATCATCTGGAAATGACCTTTTTTAAGTGCTGAAGGGATATGAGCTCATGGAACAAGTAAGAACAGGCACATCAAATGGCCATTCTGTGACCTCAGTGGAGCAAGGTGTGCACTGAGAAGCAAATACCTGTGCTGGAGTGATGCTCTGCCTCATCTGGGTCTCTGGGCCTTGCTGGAGACACTCTTGCAGGATGGGATTTGCTGCCAAGCAGTGGAAAGGTGTCTGACCTGTTTGAATAAACACATTTTATAAGTACAATTCTGCCCACAGGTCAGAACCAACTAAAAACACTTTGTAGCAACAACAACAACAACAGATCTCAGTTTCTCTGTGGACAAATATTTCCAGTGTTTCCACCAATGTTCACAATGAGTTGGAAAAGAAAATGAATTCAGTAGGAATTATTTGATGAGCAGGTCCATTATGAAGAACACCCTAAAGACAATCCTTAGGAGGAAAGCTTACAGCAGGAATACTTTCAGGATACACTCAGAAATAAGGAACTGTTTGTTCTGGGGACTGGGGGTGCTGGTTCCACCTGGCAAAGGATGATGGCAAAGGAAAGGGACCAAGGCCACCTGTCACTGCCAGGGATGAGCTGCTCCCAGCTGTTCCTGTTCACCAGGAAAATGATTTAACTACAAGAACAACTCAGTATTGCTTTTTTTTTTTAAAATGATTCTATGAATATTAAAGATTATTAAATCCAGAGCCCTGTACCCCCCTGGGTGAGGGCACAGCAACTGCTCCACATTCTGGGGCTGGGGGGCTGAAATACACCCAGCTAAAGACTCTTTTAAGATCCAGAGGAAGGTCCCTGCCTCAGGAATGTCCCTACCACCACCATCCAGCTCCTATGGCAGTCTGTCAGGAGATAAACCAAAGCCTCCCAAAAGCAAAGACACCAAACTCCCACATTCTTGGTGCCCAGCCACAGAGATTCTGTGAACAGACAAGGCCAATTTATTGCAGAGCTCACAAACCACTCTCTGAGCTAAACTCTCTGGCATTTTTATGGACATTCCAAGGCCCTCAGTGCCATCTGGGATATATTCTGCCATTCCTCCAAAGTCAGTCTCACTGCCCCTCTTCCTTGCTAGGTCAGAATTCCTGGATCTGAGGATCCTGTATGACACCAAGCTCTGCCTAAAGGCCATGGCAGGTTGTACAGTGGCCTTGCCTGGCACAACAGGACACACAGGACTTTACAGCCTTGACTTTTTAGGTATTCCAGCATATGAATGTGGTATTTCAAGCACTGTGTGTAAAACTGTGACTCAGCAGTGATGTACATAGGGAAGGGATGTGAATATAAACTAGTCCTGAGCTGCCCAACTGTGAAAACCTTCTGTTTGTGAATCATTCCAGTCTCAAACATTTCCTTTTTTTAATTCCCTCTCCTTCTTTCCCTTCTATTAATACATTGTATGTCACTTACATGGAAGGGGGACTGGAATTACATGATCTACAAGGTCCCTTCCAACCCAGAACACTCCAGGATTCTATGGGTCTATATAAAGATGTATTTAGTACACACAAAAATCTTCAGAGCTACAAAGAGCTTTATCATGGGCTCTCAGACTGGAAAATTTGCAAAATTCCTCAAAAACTTTTTTAATTCATCAAAGAATAGCTTATACTGCTCATTATCAACTGAGTCACTGCTCTTTACAATGTGTCATCACACGATTCCTATTTAGAAGAGCTCTGCACAGGCATTTCAATCTAACAATGATCCCTCAGCAATAAAATGGAAACAGTTCTTGGTTCACAATAAGAAACATCCACGTTGTCTTCCTCTTCTTGCAGAACCCAACCCATTCCTTCTTCAGTTTCCAGGCCATAACAAGCTGAGTTTATCCCTCCTCTTAACTCCCTCTCCTTCTTCCTCCCCTGCTCAGCCACAGGTCACGTCCCTGCTGTGGCAGGCAAAGTCTCATCAAATATTTACCACCCTGGCACTGCCTCCCTGCCCTGGGCCACTGGGGGAAGTCCTTCATCTTAACAGCCAGAAAAAGATGGAATTATGGAATTGTGCAACTCTGGTATTTTTAGACATGAAAATGATTCGCGTGGAGAAAAATCCCACTATTAAGCAAAGCAATTCTATGAATCCCAAATCATTTCACATCATTATTTAAGCGAGAGCAGCAGCGCCCGTGGGGGCTCCACGTGGCACTCACATCACTCTCCTCCTGCTGGGCAGGGTGGGCACGGGGGAGGGCAGGGACTCCTGGCTGTCAGTGCCACCCTCTCCGGGGGAGGAGGCATGGGAGGGGCAGAGATCCAGCTTGGTGGCACCGTCGGGGCTCTCCAGCTCTGCAAAGCTGCTGCTCAGCTTGGCCCTCTTCTTGGCTGCGCTGTTCCGCAGGGACCGCAGGCAGAGCTGCATCTGGAGAGCAGGCAAAGCACAGAGTCACTCACGTTCTTAACCTCAATAAAGGGTATTTCTGAGGGTTCTCTTCAATGCACAAGTCCCTGCTGGGCAATGTGAGCAGCACTTGCACGGGTTATGCACATTAAAAGAATGCCTTCCATTATTTTATTCCACAGGAATAATGACCCTGCAAGCAAATGCAGCTTCCCAGTGATGCTGAATCCCAGCTTCACTTTCCAAAGCAAAAGGGCTATTTCTGCAAAAATACATCAGCTGCTCTGTGACAGACTAAAGGAAGGGTGTGAGGGCTTATCCCAGCAAATCTGCACACCATACAGTCCTAGAGCCATGGAATGGCTTGGGTTGGAAGGGACCTTAAAGATCATCTCATCCCACCATGGGGAGGGGCACCTTCCACTGTCCCAGGTGTCTCCAAGCCCCATCCAGCCTGGCCTTGGATACCTCCAGGATGGGTGTCCCCATGCTCCCAGGGGTAGGGCAGTGCTGTTAGAGGTGTGTTTGATCACATTTACACCCACCTCCTCTTGGTCCACCTCCTCAGAGTCCACGTGCAGCTGTGCCAGCCCCGCTGCCAGCTCCCTGCCCAGCTGCCCCAGCCAGGTGTCCTCGCTGTCCCCAGCCCTGTCCCTGTCCCCGGCGGGCTCGGTCCTGGCCAGGCGTGGGATGGGGGGCACGGGCCGGGCCCCGGGCAGGCCCCGCCGGGGGGGTGGGGGTCTCACCACGGCAGGTCTCAGCTGCAGGGAGGGCTTCTCCAGCAGGCTGTCCCCTGGGGGGCACACAGGAGGTGTCAGGGCTCTGCAGGGGGGCACCAACAGCACCACAACAAACAGCACTTCTTGGTTCTGTATCGCACCACAGAACTCCTCTGCCACCAAAGGAGGGTTAAAAACACTCCTGTGCAGGCTCAGGTACCAACTGATTCCACTTTCAGTGCCTCCTTCCTCTAAGAAAACACAAATTAGTGTTCCAACACAGACCAGAGAATCACAGCACAGCCTGAGCTGGGAGGGACACACAAGGACCATCCAAGTCCAACTCCTGGACCTTCAGTCCCTTTAAAAACCAATTACCTTTCTTCATTAAGCAAAAAAGACTCATGTCCTAATGAACTCCCCTGCAAGCTGCTTTAACAATCAAGTTACTCCAAAGAATCAGAAAAAATTGAAATGCACATGGAAAACAGAAAATCAGCAAGTGAAGGACACATCTATAAAATTAAGACACATTCCAGGGACAGGCGACTCCCAAAGCATTCAGGGAGGAATTCTCTACATATGCACAAAATATGTGTCTCAAAACAGATGAAGTTTCAAACAGGTTTCTTTATCAGTGCAAAATTTGATGTGGAAACTGTTCCCTTGCTTACAGAAGCCTCATGAGTGATTAGGAATCAATTTAAACTAATCAAAGAGTAGAGATATTTTTAACCTAAAATAAAATTGCCTTTAGTAAGTGTTTGAAAGACAGATTGTCCAAGCAACTGTAATTAAATACACTTAAAACTATTTCAGCTTTCACTAAGGTTCACCAATGTGTACATGAGGACTTCAGACAGGAAATCAGGCCACAAACAGCAGTTTCTGCCCTGTCAGTGTAAATTAGGTGAAACCTGCACAAATTCTGCTCATCAGAGATGGAGCTGTTTGTAACCAGATTTTAACAAGCTATTCAGAGGGGGGGAATTCCTTCTACTGGAAGGTGTCCCTGCCCATGGCAGTGGGTTGGAACTGGATGAGCTTTAAGGCGGCTTCCAACCCAACCCAGTCTGTGATTCCATGATTTAAATAAAGAGGCAAAAAGGCAAAATGCAAGAGCAACACTTTTCTTGCCCATGTACTAACTAGAGTATTAAAACCAGCAGGTATTTCTGTATTGGTTTTCTCTAAAAGTGCTCAGTTTTGGGGGTTGTTTTTATTGTCCTTTGAAGACACCCCTTTCCCTGGGATGTTACTGGTGGGGAAAGCAGAGCTGCAGCACACTGTGCTTTATGACACACTGCTCACTCTTTAGGAGAAGCCTGCAGGATGTGAGCAGGGCAGCTGCAAATCCCTCCCCTGCTGGGACTGCCCAGTTCCCTCTCACCTGCCACTGTGGGTTTTCTGACCACTGCTTGACACCCCTCAAAATCCAACCCCCAAATCCCTTCTCCTTACACTGCCAGTGTTCCTACCTGTGCTGTCTCCTGACTTCTGCTGCTTCTGGGAGCCAGGTTTGAGCAGCCCCTCAAAGCTTTTGAGAGGCCAGGAGCTGGAGAGGCTCATGGCATTCTCCTGGGGCTTCCTTGGAGATGCAGCTGCAGAGGAGAGGTGCTTTGGGCTGTTCCTGGGGGAGGGCAGGGGGTAGGAGGGCAGGATGAGGCTGCTCTGGCTGGCACTGGGGCCTTGGAGGGACACGGTGGGCTCTGCCTGAGTGCAAAATCCTCTCTGGGTCTTGCTGGAAAAATTTAGGCTGGAAGAAACTGAGCAAAGGGAAAGAGAACAATATTTGTTGCAAACAGCTCCTGCAATAATAATTTACAATGAAATAATACACCATAAAAATAAGGTGCAAGGAAATAATACAACACAATAATTTACAAGGAAATAATACAGCACAGTAATTTACAAGGAAATAACACACCATAAAAATAGTTTAAAATTAAAGAATACACCATAATAATAATTTGCAATGCAATAATAAACCACCTAGGCTGTCAAAGCCTGAAGGTTTTACCAAAGCAGATGAATGAGGTACCTTCACTCTGCACACTGCATTGCCCCTCCAAACGTGAGTCTAAGCCTTAAACTATTCTCAGGCATGTTTTGGGGAACTGTATTTTAAACAGTGAGTGATGCAAATAAATCAGACATGGTTCTGATTGTCCCACAGCACCACCTTTTGTGCAACACCCTGATACAGCCAAATACCAAAGGTGGGAGCTGTAAATTAGCCACAGACAAAAACACAGAGGAGGAGGCACAAATGTGTCTGAAGGGACTGAACAACCTTTTAGTGACAGTTTTTATTTCCTAAGGAAGCAAAGAAATAGAGACAATTCCAGAGTAACATGCACTGCCCTAGGACACTGTCACAACCCACATACCTTTGTCCTGCTGACAGTTATCCAATCCCAAAAACTGGAGCTCTGAGTCCACACTGCCACTCTTCCCACGTGCCTGTGGGTACCCCAGGGATCCACATTTCCCTGAAATCTGGGGCTGAGGAGAGCCCATAGCACCTTCCAAAAGCAAACACTAATTACATCAGCACTCATCACACGGTGTTCAGCAAAGAGTGCACAGTAGTATTTCCCAGTGAATTCAAACTGTGTAGTTTTTGAGTGTAAAATTCAAATACACTGAGAGTATTTAACTCCAGAGTCTCTAAGCAACCTCCTAATGCAGCTCAGAGGGAAAAAGGGAAAAGGACTGGCTGTCCTTCCAGGGCACTGCTCCAGCTGGGAATTGTAGGGGCAAAAGAACAATCCCCTCTTTGAGCAAATGACAATAAAAGGAAGCAAACACTTCCAGACCCCAAAACACAGGGAATGAGCAAACTTGGCAGGGCCACAGGCAGAGAATCAATCAGGTCTGGTCTTGCCCAGGCTTTTCAGGCTACTGAAACACCCAAATGTGTCTGTTCTGCAACAGCAGCTCAAACCCTCTCCTGTTCACACTCACCAGCAAAGATGGAAGAATTCCCAGAGCTGGAATCTACACCAGTCTGGAAGAGAGTCCTGGAAGCCCCTTTTCTACTGAAAAATAACTCCTCAATGGCTGGGCTTCCTTGGGAGGGCTGGAGCTTTGGGGAGTGAAGGAAATCATTGGCTGCAGAGAACTGTGGGGAAATGGAGAATAAACTGTGTGAAATAGAGGCACATTTCCCTTCCCTGTGCAAACAGCAGGTCACAAACAGCATTTTAAAATACCAAGCATCTTCATAAAGTTTTCTTCTCCCCAGTATTCAAATATTTGAAGCTTTAAAAAGCATTTTAGTTGTTTTCCAGGTTTTACAGAATAACACTATTCACATTGAAGGGGGAAAAAAGCCACACAAAGTAAACTGATAGAGAATTGCACTATTCTAAACATTAAATCCTAAACACTAAACACTGACATTCTGAGTTATGTACATCAGTTGTGGAAGTGTTTAAACAGACAACAGAATCCCAGAATGGAACAGCTACTTGAGCTGTGCAAGCTTCAGATTTAGTCTAAAAGCAGGACTTGGTAATATCAGCAGCTTGTACTGAGAGCTGGGCAGAGGTAAGGGAAAAATGTCAGTCATACAAATATTTAGCAAAGAAAAGGCCATGCTTTAAAAGAAGGCTCCTGATTTAATTAGTGAAATCAGGGATTTGCATCATTTGCAGCCTGCATTTCCCCTGCTCTCCCCACTCAGGCAAGACTGCACAAGGAGAAATCTGGACAGAAATGGAAATATTTATTCAGTGTTGGAAAGAACAGCACCACATTCAGCCTCCTTTATTCACAAGCTGGTGTGTGAGAGGGGGATTTGTCGTCTAACACCCACAGAATACACTCATTTATAAAAATAGTTATTTCCCATTTCACTGAACCTCTCAGTTCACCATAAAAATGGGATTCTCTGAAGGGGAACGTCACAAAAGCTCTTGGAATAGGAAACTGCAGCTCTCCAGGAGCTCATAATTCCATTATCTCCCCAGTCCATGCCTGGCCCACACAGTCCAAGTTGTTTTGGACAGGGAGAGACCCCTGGCACAGCTTCCAGCTCTGCCAAACCTTCCCTGCTCCAGGAGAAACCTCACAGGGATTTAACAGATTGTCTTAAAAGTTAAATATCTGGGTCAGACAAACAGCAGCCAAATGTTCTGGTTCAGTATCTTTAAGGGGTTTAATTAACGTTGTAATGGGGTTTCAAAAAATACCACAAAACAAAGCACAGAACTTAAAATTTAGGATGAGAACCACAACCATGAGCACACACTAATTGTTTTTAAATCCTTCTAACATTTATTCTGTCCCAGAGAAAACCAGAATCGGTTATGGAATATAGACAAGTTTCAACAAAACCTTTAGGTCCTTTCCAAGGCAAGAGGAGACACAAGATACACACCCAAACCAAGAGAAATTCCACCCTTGTATCCTGCTAACAAGGATAAAAATAAACCTCATCATTCAGACTTTTTAATTACATATTCCTAATTCTCCTCCCTCTGAGACTGTTCCCCTTAGAAATGGAAAATGAACCCACAAGAGGTACCTGCTGGCAGTAAATAAATAAGGGAGGCAGGAATTGGGCTGGGTTTCCATTCAGTGCTGGGAAAGCCAAGCAGTTCCCAGAGGGAACTGAGCTCCAAGCTCCACAGCCACGAGCACAGGGCTCTTGGAGGAAACACTTCCCTGGGCCTGGCAGGGGGTTTGTGGTTACAAAAACAGCCCAGATTTTATCTTTACTTCCAAAAGCACACCCTGTGATTTATTGTCAGCATTTCCTGGCTCCGAGGGGATCAGTGTCCAGGTCTCCAGTCTGAGGTATCCTCAGCAAACCCACCAAAATGCCCAAAAGCTTAAACTTGGCATCCAATCTCCCTCCCTGCCAGCCAGGGCTAAAGCTGGTTAATCGGCCTGCAGGGATTAGACTCTCACTCAAGTATTTTAGGACAAGTGCTTAAAGCACAGGACAGTGGGGGAAACTTATGGAGCCCCCACACAAACCAGGCTCTGAGGGACACAGGTTTCCTTCACACAGGAGGAGAAAGAACAGCAGGGAAATGGTGAAGTGGTTTGTTCCAGGTTATCCCAGTTGGGATAAAGGAGATGAGACCTTGGCATTCCTGCCCCTGGTATCAGCAAACATCATTTTCCATCCACAGATCTGCCAGTCCATAATTAGATGTCACTTTTACAAATTCCTGTGGCCTGGTTTCAGCTGGCATGGAGTTAATTTTCTTCTCTGGTACAGGACACACTTAGGCCCCATTTTTCCACACAGACAAAGCAATTTATGCAGAGGGAGTAAAGTAAAACCTGCCATGGTTGCACAACTTCACTCAGCTATTCCAATCCCAGCTACAGGAACAAAAACTCTGCTTCCCTGTACAAAAATTGTAATTACAGCATTACAAATTTGCTAAACATGGGCTTGAGGGTGGTAGGAAATAAAGGCAAACCCAAAGCTGCCAGATGTTCCACTGGAGCAGACAACAGATCCCAGCAAAGGGATCTCTCAAAGGGGTTCAGCTTCCTTTACATTCCACCAGTACAACCAATGTGGGAAAATATTTGCATTCCTCCACCAAAGAAATTATTAACTTGGTTACCAAAACACTTGAGAGTGGCCCACCATGCAATCACAGGATGGTTTGGGCTGGTGGGACCTCACAGCCCACCCAGTGCCACCCCTGCCATGGGCAGGGACACCTCCCACCAGCCCAGGCTGCTCCAAGCCCCGTCCAACCTGGCCTTGGACACTCCCAGGGATGGAGAATCCACAACTCTCCAGAGACTCTGCCAAGTCCTTGAAGTCAATGTGCTTTATCTATCTTTTATTTTTAGTACACATTAACTTACACATGTTTCACTTCACATCTTATCTGATCAGGAAAGTCTAGACATGGCCCTGGTCAAGCACTGTGTAACATGACCCTAAAAACACCAGCAGGAAAACCTCTTTAAACATTAAGCTCCTTTCACGCATCCCTTCAGCCACAGAATGACTCCAAAAGTTAATTTTTAAGCAAATTCATTTCAAAGGAATGTCTGCATTAATAATTAATATTTTAAATGTCAAGTCAACTACCAGAATTCTGTGCAGGATAAATGCATTTAACTTAAAGAAGGGAGTTAAGGGGAGCGCCAGGGCTGCCTTCCCACACACACAGATTTCTGGATACCCCAGGCACAAGAGCTTTATACAGTTCATGGCAATCCCAGTTCAGAAGGGATGTCTTCAGTGCAGGAAACATCATCCAGGTTTACCTGATCCCAAAGAGTCAGAACTGAAGACAGAGTAACAATGGTGTCAGCCTACAGCCACCAGATAAATATTTCACTCTCATACCACCCTAGTGTTTAGGTTTCCATTGCAGTGACTGTGGCCAACAGGGCTCCAAGTCTCCAATTCCTCTCGTGCCCAGCCAGGTCCGTGGACACCAAGAGCTCTCTGACTGCACCGAGCTCTCCACTGGGAATCACTGTGAGGGAACTATCAGGAATCTCCTCTCCTCCTCCCTGATGATGAGCAGCATTTGCCTTATCTGGGAATAAACCCCTCCCTGACTTAACCCTGCTTTAAACAAGGCTGTTCCTCTGCCTCCCAGAGGGAAGGATGCAGTACCTACATGAAATCATGTTGTCTTTCCCAGGAGCATCAAGCATTCCCTACAGCCAGAACTTTACAGATACTCAAAGAAATGGCTTCCCAGTGCCAGAGGGCAGGGCTGGATGCGATATTGGGAAGGAACTGGTGGCTGGGAGGGTGGGCAGGCCCTGGCACAGGGTGCCCAGAGAAGCTGTGGCTGCCCCTGGATCCCTGGGAGTGTCCAAGGCCAGGTTGGACGGGGCTTGGAGCACCCTGGGCTGGTGGGAGGTGTCCCTGCCCATGGCAAGGGATGATCTTTAAGGTCCTTCCAACCCAAACATTCCCCAATTCTATGATTTGCACCACCTCTAAATGCACTTTACACACCAACAAAACAGAACCCATAAGTTAATTGCTCTCTCTCCAGGCTTGGAAGCCTCGGGCACTCCTCCCACTTTACAAGGATAAATACAACCACGTGTACAAAAAGTTAATTTCCTTTAGAAAAGGACCATTTCCAGAGCACCTCCCTGCCCTCCCTGAAGACCCTTCCTCCATTCCAAGCCCCAGCCAGGTTCTGGTGCCTGTATTTTAGTTAATGGGCTGCAGAGAACCCACAAGCAGCAGGACAGCCCAACCTGCCTGGAGAACACTGGCAATTGCTATTTCTATGAGCTGTCTTAGCTGATACTGAAAATCTGCTTCACAAAGCAAGCCCTTCTTGCTGCAGAGGAGTTTCCTGCACATCTTACTGTGTAGAACCTGTTTGTAGATATCCCAAATGAACTCACCTGCCTGATTCATCAACTCAAAAAGACACAGATCTCTTTAGGAGCCCAAACTGAAGGTAACACAGACACAAGGAAGGGATGAGCACATCTACATTCCAGTCTAGACAAGAACTTCGAGGTTTTACACTACAGAAACATTAACTCACATTTATTTATATTGTTTCCCAACAGGCAGGCTGCACAGAGGAGCACTCACTGTCCATGACCTCATCCAGCACAGCAACAAGTTACTAAGCAACTAGGAATTAAATTCTCACTACGTAAACGTGGCAGGGAGGAATCTCCTCTGCACAGCCTTTGATTTTCTGGGATCTCTTTCCTTCAACTCACTCAGAGCAGATCGAGTTCTGATAAATCAAAGATGTCCACTTATGAAAACCCCAACCACCACAGAAAACTCACCACACACAGATACCCCCCAGTCTGAAACACACGGGGGGCATCCAAAACATGAGTCACCACTGGCAAAGGCAACACCACCTAGACAGTATTCCAGATGTTCCTTCCCCTTCCAGCTGCTGATGTGGTAAGTGATATAATCAAATCTCCAAATTCCTATTCCGCCTGACCTGGATTTTTCCTGGTGGGATCAGCCTGAGGAACCAGAGCCACGCAGGCATTTGGCAGCCCCCAGGTTTACCCCAGGGCAGCCCCACTGAGCTGAAGGAATCGCTCAGTTTTCCCCCAAACAGCTTCAGGACAATCTGCAGTCACTCAGGTGCTCTCAAATCCCAGTATACAAATAAAGGCTCTCTTTTCTGCACTCTTGTGCTTGTTCCCTGGGGTTCACCTGTCATTGCTGACATGTGGTCGGGCCTAAGAACTGCCTCCGAGAGCCCAGCTAATTTCAAAAGTTACGTTTATGGTTTTTTAAAAAAGTGATAAATTGTTTGGTTAAATCTGACCCAAGGAATTCCCCAATTTGCCCTCCCAGACCGGTGTGAGCGTGCAGATCCCTGCACATCAAGCATCAGCCATCCCTACCAGGTACCCTCCACCCAAACAAGGCTCTGACAGCTCCCCATCCTCCCCCTGGGGATGGTTTGGGATGCACAGACCGCGCCCGGGTCTCACATACCTGCTGCACGCCCTTCGGGAGCGGCATCCCGGCTGCCGAGCCGCCCTCCCCGTCCGCAGCCGGCTCCTTTTCCCAGGGCAGCCTGCTCCTGCCCCTCCCGGAGCTCCGTGCCCTCCGGGGGCTCCCCCCGCGCTCAGCCCCGGGGCGGTGCGGCCGCTCGGTGCGGGGGCTGTGCGGGGGGCGCGGCCCGCGGCGGTGCCCGGGGGGGGACGGGGACAGGGGCAGGGATAGGGGCTGCTCCGAGCCCTGCACACCCCCGGCCAGCCGGGCCCGCACGGCCAGCGCGGACAGCGGCCCGGGGTCGGTCCCGTTCCC
>WBMV01000146.1:0-13009 GCA_013396655.1 Campylorhamphus procurvoides | reverse complement strand
TTTTTTCTAGTGTGGGGTTATAATAGGAGGGCTGATGTATCTTTCCTTGGGTAGGAGGTTTCCCACCCCTCCCTGTGATCCTTCACTTCCCTGTCAGTGCTTTATATTCTGCAGCTAAATGTTGGCAACTCATTTTGTTCTTTCAAGTGAAGCACTTCTAGGTGGGCTCCCTGCAAGCGAGGTGTCAGTTAAGGAGCTCTAAAAATGCTGAACTTATTATTAAGATAAAAGAAGTGAGTTCTTGGAGATCATTTAGCAAATTAACATGAAATCAGCCGTTTGGTGAGGGGTTGGGTGGAGGAACAATGGGGCTCTTTCCTCGTGGTCCAGGAGCTGACACATCCCTCCCCTCCACCTCTCACCAGTGCAGTGAACAAAGAGCTGCTGCTCCAGGGAGGCAGCACCTTGGAATTTTAATGCTGCTGGAATTACAGCAGGTATCCAAGTGCCTCCACATGCAAACTGGAACGTTTGGGAAGGAGAGCTTTGTGGAGCTGTGGGGAGGAGCCAGGACCCTGGTGGTGGGGGTATGGGGGGCTCTCAGGGCTGGGAGAGTGTGGGAGTTCTGGTAATTCCAAGATGTCCAGTGGCACCTGCTCCATAGGTAGCTCCTCACCAGCTCCCACTGTTATCTCTTGGAGGCAGGCCCAGCTCCCAGCCTTCCCCAGGTCTGCTCTCTGCCACTTCCACAGGGGTTTTGTGGCAGTGGGAGCCACGCACAGAGGGGAGGTGAGGCTCTTCTAATCTCCTCTGTGCATCCAGAGCAACCTCTGCTCCAGCACCCTTTTCCTGCCCCCCGGCTCAGTGGGGCTGGTCTGCAGAGGGAAGGCATGGAATGGGAATGGAGAGCTCGTCCCTGAGTGCAGGGGCCCTGCCACAGCCCAGGCAGAGGGGGCACAGCAGGGCTGGGCTGCTCCCCAGGAGCACCAAGCAGGCAGGAGTTGAGCTGCTCAGAGTAGTTTTAGAACTCTTAAAACTTTGTCTCAAATAAGCCTGTTCTGTTCTCCAGTTATCTTGGTTTATTTTTTAGTCACTGTTTAGTTCTCTCAAATCCCCAGTGTAGAATCATGGAATATCCTGAGCTGGAAGGACCCCCCAGGGACCATCCAGTCCAACCCTCAACCTGCACAGACACCCCAACAATCCCCCCCTGTGCCCCAGAGCACCATCCAACCCTCCTGGAGCTCTGGCAGCCTTGGGGCCGTGCCCACTGCCCTGGGGAGCCTGGGCAGTGCCCACCACCCTCTGGGGGAAGGACCTTTCCCTGAGATCCCCCCTGAGCCTGCCCTGGCTGAGCTCCAGCCCTTCCCTGGGTGCTGTCCCTGCTCACACAGAGCAGGGGTCGAAGCTGCCCCCACAGGATGGAGCTGCAGACCCTGATGAGCTCTGCCCTCAGTCTCCTCAGCGGAACAAACCAAGTGACCTCAGCCACTCCTCAGTGGCCCCTCCAGGCCCTTCCCCATCCTCATGTCCCTCCAGTGGATGCTCCCCAACAGCTTTAGATCTTTCTTATATTGTGGTACCCCAAACTGTCCCCAGGACTTGAGGTGAGGCTGCCCCAGTAGGATCCTGTCACGTAGTCAGTGCATCAGATAACAGGCAGTTTACTGCAGAACAGAAAAACAGTGATGCTTGGGTTGATTTTTTTTTAATTCAGAGATGGATCTGGCATAGAGTGTTAGTGAACATTTGAACGTTCTGGATTTAACTCACATGAAAAAACATGTAAGGATTGAAACAGTAAATTGGGGAGTAATAAACCCGATTGAGATAAAAGCAAGACTAATCCTGCTTGTGCAATGCTGTGTGTGTGGTGCCTGTGCTGAGCCCCGTGTGACTGTCCCCCTGTCTGTCCCAGATGGACCCGTCGTCCCCGCCGTACCTGCTGGCCAAGCTGACCCCGCTGCACTCGGAGCAGCTCCTGCAGGGCCTCAACGTGCTGCGGCAGCACCGCGAGCTGTGCGACGTCGTGCTGCGCGTGGGCGACGCCAAGATCCACGCCCACAAGGTGGTGCTGGCCAGCATCAGCCCCTACTTCAAGGCCATGTTCACTGGGAACCTGTCGGAGAAGGAGAACGCCGAGGTGGAGTTCCAGTGCGTGGACGAGGCGGCGCTGCAGGCCATCGTGGAGTACGCCTACACCGGCACCGTCTTCATCTCGCAGGACACCGTGGAGTCGCTGCTGCCCGCCGCCAACCTGCTGCAGGTGAAGCTGGTGGTGAAGGAGTGCTGCGCCTTCCTGGAGAGCCAGCTCGACCCCGGCAACTGCATCGGCATCTCCCGCTTCGCCGAGACCTACGGCTGCCACGACCTGTACCTGGCGGCCAGCAAGTACATCTGCCAGAACTTCGAGGACGTGTGCCAGACCGAGGAGTTCCTGGAGCTCTCGCACTCGGAGCTGGACGAGATCGTGTCCAACGACTGCCTCAACGTGGTGACGGAGGAGAGCGTGTTCTACGCCCTGGAGTCCTGGATCAAGTACGACGTGCAGGAGCGCCAGAAGTACTTGGCCCAGCTGCTGCACTGCGTGCGCCTGCCCTTGCTCAGCGTCAAGTTCCTCACGCGCCTCTACGAGGCCAACCACCTCATCCGGGATGACCACACCTGCAAGCACCTGCTCAACGAGGCCCTCAAGTACCACTTCATGCCCGAGCACAGACTGTCCCACCAGACCATGCTGATGACGCGGCCCCGCTGTGCCCCCAAAGTGCTCTGTGCCGTGGGGGGGAAGGCCGGGCTCTTTGCCTGCTTGGAAAGGTAAGGAATGGCCAGGGGAAGGCCAGGCTCTTTGCCTGGAGAGGTAAGAAAAGGCCAAGGGAAGGCCGGGCTCTTTGCCTGCTTGGAAAGGTAAGGAAAGGCCAAGGGAAGGCTGGGCTCTTTGGCTGCCTGGAAAGGTAAGGAATGGCCAAGGGAAGGCTGGGCTCTTTGGCTGCCTGGAAAGGTAAGGAATGGCCAAGAGAGGTGCCCAAGGCAGGACTGGCCGTGGCACTCAGAGCTCTGGGCTGGGGGACAAGGTGGGCATTGGGCACAGGGTGGGCTCTGGGGGCTGGCAGGGCTTTTCCAGCCTCAGGGATTTTGGGATTCTCTGAAGGGCTTCTTGATCACAATATAATCCTGACTTTAATGTGTTGGTGTCCCTGTCTGTGCTGACCAAAACTGGTAAGTGCCAACCTGTCTTTGCTTGAGTTCCTGGAGGAACCTGCTGTTCCATCACTGGAGAGCATCCCTGAGGCTCATTATGGGAGCAGAAGGAATGTAGCAAAGAGAAAAATAGCTTTGTTTCCCCAGACTGGTGTGGCTGGGCCTGTTTAACATGGCATTAACATTTCCAGAACTGGGAGTTAACCTGTGTGTGGGTCTGCTGATGTGCATACATCCATATGTACGTATATACACACAAAGTGCTTTGATTTCAAGCATGCCTTTATCAGCTCCATGAATGTTCCCTGTGCTCAGGGACTGCTGGAACTGGTTCCCCAGCTGCATTCTGGGATGTTAATTTGCTCCATGATACTTTTCTCTATGGCACTTGCATATTTGCAGATAGGAATGTACCCTTTTAAAAGCCTGGGAAGAGCCATATGTTCTTTTTCCCTGTGTTCAAAGATCTTGTCAAAATTATTTAAAGTTAATTTTTAAAATTAATTAATAGGGACTGATATTAAACTGGATATTGGGCCTGAAAATTGTTGGATTTATAGATTTAAAAATTTAAAGGGGTTTTGTGTTTCATAAAAAAATCTGTTTGAGTGAGTAAAGTTGTGTTCTGTTGTTCTTCAGCTCTTCTTCTTTCCCAGCCTCTTCAGTGGTTGTAACAGTTTTACATGCCAGTGTAATTTGGATTTTTCTGATTTCTTCTTTTTGCTTTTTCTTAACAAAATTACTTAGAATATATTCAGTCTCTATCCTCCAACACTGCCTGGTGTTTCAGCAGCTCCTTTGGCTCTCCAGTGGCTTCATGCTCTCCTATGGTTCACATTTCCTCTGTGCTAGATAGTCTCTTAATTGTTGAAGTAATTTATTAATTAAAATATTTAAGTAGATTGACTAGATTTTATATAGGGTAGGATCAACCCACTGAGTATAATTAAAAGAAGATGCAATAAGCAGTATTTGAAAGACAGATTTTTAAGAACACTTTGTTCTACGTTGGCATTTTGTTTAAATTATACAGTGCACATAAAATATGTATTTATAAAACTGCAAATTACACCTTCTAAGTGTATCTAAAATGTATCTAAATGTTTCTAAATATATACTTTCTAAACTACACTTTTTAATTTGTCCATACAGAGACGTGTGCTGTTGCTCTGTAATTTTCTCCCTCCGGTCTCGGTGGCAGTTCTGACTTTTGTTGTCCCATTTGCCCTTTGCATCCCTGGGGTTTGTGTTTCCCCGTGGTGTTTCTCACGTGCTGGTTGTTGTCCCCCTGCAGCATGGAGATGTACTTCCCCCAGAACGACTCCTGGATCGGCCTGGCCCCTCTCAGCATCCCCCGCTACGAGTTCGGCATCTGCGCCCTGGACCAGAAGATCTACGTGGTGGGCGGCATCGCCACGCACGTGTGCCAGGGCATCAGCTACCGCCGGCACGAGAGCTCGGTGGAGTGCTGGGACCCCGACACCAACACGTGGTCGTCGCTGGAGCGCATGTTCGAGGGGCGCAGCACGCTGGGCGTGGCGGTGCTGGCGGGCGAGCTGTACGCGCTGGGCGGCTACGACGGGCAGGCCTACCTGCGCAGCGTGGAGAAGTACGTGCCCAAGGGCCGCCAGTGGCACGGCGTGGCCCCCATGAACAAGACCCGCAGCTGCTTCGCCGCCGCCGTGCTGGACGGCATGATCTACGCCATCGGGGGCTACGGGCCTGCACACATGGACAGGTATGGCACTCCCTGCATGGCCCCGGCAGCCTGGGAGAGCCCTGAGTCCCCTGGATCAGAATCAGGCTCGGAACTGATTCTGCACAGACACCCCAACAAATCCCCTCTGTCGCTGAGAGGACCATCCAAACCCTCCTGGAGCTTTGGCAGCCTTGGGGCCGTGCCCGCTGCCCTGGGGAGCCTGGGCAGTGCCCACCACCCTCTGGGAGCAGCCCTGAGCCCTCTGGATCAGAATCAGGCTTGGAACTCAACAGGGAAAGTTTGTTGGTTTGTTTATTAGCTTAATATTTGGTTATTTATTGTATTTGTTTGTTGCCTTTCTTTGAGTGTGAGAGCTCGTTTGTTTGGGTTCTTTTTTAAATGGTTAAGCGTTTTTTAAATGCTTCACACCAGAGCACTGAGTGCCACAACTGGAGCTGTGCCAGGGCAGGCTCAGGTGGGATCTCAGGGAAAGGTCCTTCCCCCAGAGGGTGGTGGGCACTGCCCAGGCTCCCCAGGGCAGTGGGCATGGCCCCAAGGCTGCCAGAGCTCCAGGAGGGGTTGGATGATCCTCTGGGGCACAGGGGGGGATTGTTGGGGTGTCTGTGCAGGGCCAGGGGTTGGAGTGAATGATCCTTGGGGTTTCCTTCCAGCTCAGGATATCCTGTGGTTCTGTCAATAATTTGGGTTTATTAGTTATTATAAGGGGTGGATCCTACAGCATGCCATGCAGGCACCAGGCTCCCACAAGTTCCAGCATTAAATCAAGCTCAGTGCTGAGTAATCAACCACCTTTTCTCCAGCCCTGTGCTGCCTATGATCTCTTCCCCTTTTCCTTCCCTGTTGTGCTCCTGGAGCTGCACTTGGACAGGGAATGGTTCTGTGCCATGAGTGTGTTAATGACTGACCATCTGTACAGCTCCAGTGACCACAAAAGCTAGTGGTGATGATGATCATTCATTTCCACCCATTTCCTCTCCTACCCTTAGTGTTTGATCAGCAGTCTCTTTACTGCTTTTCCCGAGGAATATGAATACACTCTCCATATGTTTTTCCTCTCTGAATGTTGTTTTCAGGCAAACCTCAAGGAAGTTTTTGATTTGCTGTTTTACTGAAATAGATACATTTTGGATCTGCATTGTATTCAGTTTTCCATTAATTGCTTTAAAAAAAAATAGTTCCAGACCTCCTGGAAAGAGGTTTCAGCCCTGAGGGAGCTTTGAGAACCATGCTTGGTTCCAGGGTGTGGCCTGAAGGTCCAGGATAGTTGCATGAGGACACTGGAGAGGCTGAACTGAGGTTGCTGTGTCAGGGTGAAATATCACAGTCATTTAGCTTGGATAAGGCCTCTGAGATCATTGAGTCCAACCTCTGAGTATGTTATAAAAATGTGTTACAACTGCTTTTTCGCAACACTGTTGAGACCCTCCAGCTGCATTTATTGTGGAAGGACCCTGGGGTGGGATTGGTGCTTCCAAGGGGATAACACACAGTTTGTTGGTGCTACTGTGCGTGTACAAAACAACTGCACCACGGAATTCTCCTTCAGCTCGAGCACTTTCCCTTTGTGTTCTGTGCTTGCAGAACTGGCTGTGCCTCTGACAGACACAGGTTTCTGCAGTGCAGTCCCCCTGTCCCTGACATCCCAGGCTCACGGGCTGTGTTTGTGTTGGCAGCATGGAGCGCTACGACCCGAGCAAGAACTCCTGGGAGACAGTGGCCTCCATGGCTGACAAACGCATCAACTTCGGCGTGGGAGTCATGCTGGGCTTCATCTTCGTGGTGGGGGGACACAACGGGGTGTCCCACCTGTCCAGCATCGAGAGATACGACCCCCACCAGAACCAGTGGACGGTGTGTCGGCCCATGAAGGAGCCCAGGACAGGTGGGGACATGAGCCCAGGACAGGTGGGGACGTGAGCCCAGGACAGGTGGGGACATGAACCCAGGTGTCCTTCCAGGAATGCCCTGTCAGAGCTGATAGGACCTGCAGTTAGAGCTGCAGTTTCTGCAGAGCATTGCACGTCATCGGGGGGTGAAGGTCACTTAGCTCTGTGAAAGAACTTTATTTACCTCCCAGTCCAGATTATTAATACTGAGCTGTGGCAAAAATAATGTGGAGTAGTATTTCTACTCTACCTTCTGGGTTTTTTGTTGATTTTGAGTGAGTTTCAGCAATTCTGTGGTCACGTTTCTGTTGTATTTGGTAAGGAGATTCAGTGGTGCATCACTGTGATGTTTGGACAACACTCTCAGGGACAGAATGGGATTATTGGGGCATCCTGTGCAGGGCCAGGAGTTGGACTGGATAGTCCTTGTGGGTCCCTTCCAGCTCAGGATATTCCATGACTCTTCTTTAGTCTCTTCTGCCTCCCTGACAAGGAGTAGTGGGACAGAACAACATTGTTTTGTCTTAGGGATGAGTGTGAGAGCAGTAAAAAAGAAGTGTCAGACCTGAACAAAAGGGCTCTTCACTGGCACCCCTTTTGTCTAAAGGCCCTTCAAAGGAAAGGCTGTGAGGTGTCCTCCCTTGAGCCTCCAGGGGAGGGAGGAAGGGAGGGAGAGAGAGAGGGGGAGGGAGGAAGGGAGGGTGGTTCCAGCAGAACAGAAAGGGAGCACAAATGCCGTTCCCAGCCTGGTGCTCACAGAGCTCTCCCTGCCCGCAGGCGTGGGCGCCGCCGTGATCGATAACTACCTGTACGTGGTGGGGGGGCACTCGGGCTCCTCCTACCTGAACACGGTGCAGAGGTACGACCCCATCTCGGACAGCTGGCTGGACTCGGCGGGCATGGCCCACTGCCGCTGCAACTTCGGCCTCACCGCCCTCTGAGCCCCCCGGGGACCAGACTGGAGCTGGAGCTGGAGCTGCATCTGCCTGGGGACAATCCTGCTGCAGCTGAGCACGTGGTGAGGCTGCCATTAAAAGGAGGATTTCTTTTCTTCCCATAACCGGCCTCGGTTCTTTTAGCAGCAAAGGAAAGCTGCTTCACCAGCTGGGTTTGGCTGGCCCCCTGCTCGTGGCAGGGGGGTTTGGGGAGGACTGCCCACGCCTGGGATGCGGTTGGAAACTTGTCCATCTGACCCTCTCACTTCTAGAGCTTTTCTCTCTTCCTCCTGCCTCCTCTGGAATATGAAGTTTACTGTGCTTGGGGGGTGTGAGAGCTGTGTGAGTGTGTGTGTGTGAGTGCAGGGTGTGCTGGTCGCTGGCTGGTTGTAGCTGCAGAGAAGGAAATGCCAGTGCTTCGTGGGTTTTTTATGACCAGTAACTCAAGGGCTGCCTTGTTTCTGTATCTCAAGGTTTGTAAATAATAAATGCCATAGGATGTTGCCTGTACACTCTCCTTTGTTACCTGCTCCCTGGTAGGAGGGCTGGGAGGATCATTAGGAGCTACTTAGAGACACTTTCAAGGCAAATTTCTTGCCTCTTCACGGCGTTTTTGGATCTGATGAAGAGAAATCGCATTTTTTAACTTTCCCTCCTGTTTTCTTTTTGTGGAGAGATGACTGCTAGATGGACTGCCTTCATCTTGCTGTGTGTTTTCAGTTGGAATGCAAGGAAAACCCCCAGCACAGCATTCCTAGCATGATACACAACTACTCCTGGAGCCCAGCCCGCCCCATCCCGCCCCCAGCACACTCGTGTCCGTGTTCCCTGGGACCTCCTTTTTTAAAAGAATGTATGATCTGCTTTCTCAGAGTGTTCACATCTACAAATGGTGCTAACTGTGGGGTTCATGAGGAGGCTGTTCCTGGTTTCAGTGCATAAAGCATGCTTGGATTGTTGCAGTGGTTTGGTTTCTTCTTTGCTTGATCCAGCCGTGCCTATGGAACTGCCTGGAATCACACAACGAGCTCTTCCTTGGGTACTCCAGTGGGTTTTGTCTCAGATCTGTGTTTGTTTTTCCTGTTCTCACCAACAGGGAGATCCCAGCTCGGGTTCTTCACACAGTTTTGCCTTTAACACCAGTTGCAGTGAGTTGAAAGCAGGGCCCAGGGCTCATCCCAGCCCTGTGTCCTGCTGGGGCTGGAGGTCAGTCCTGGGATTAACCACGGTCTCAGTGTGTGACAGCCCTAAACTCAGTGACATTTGGGGCAGGGAGATAGAAAACGATGTAGTGAGTTAGAACCTTTATTTAAAATAGATTTTTAGCTACTTTAGAATATGTTGGGTCGCCCTCTGACCACGGTTACCTGGAATTTGTGTTGCTGTCTGTCTGCCTGTTGCCAGGCCTGGTACTGAGGAGTTTTTCTGCCTCCAGAGTTCCTTTCTCTTTGTTTCAACATGTTAAATTAACGTTTGTTTCCCCTTGTTTTTCAAGCCCACATAGTATTATTTTTGAAGGTGCAATAATATTTGAAATAGTTGCTTTAAAAGCCATTTCTTTGTAATTCTGCTGAGCAGGGAGGGTGTGCACTGGATTTATGCTGAGTTCCTGTGGAGCTGGCTGGAGCCAGGGAAGCAGTGCTGGTCCTGTTCTTCCATGCTGAACACTCAGATTGAACCAGTCAAGGAGGGTGTTTTCACCATAAAACATTGTTCAGAAATACCAGGTGTTTGCACAGACTGTAAAATCCTGCAGGTCTTCTTCAGATTTGGTGGAATTAAGCAGGACTTCAAATGTAAATAAGATAAACTGCATTGGCAGTGCTAAAATTGTTAATTTAACCCACTAAGGATTCCAGTTATAGCAATAATAACCTGATTTAATTATTCCAGGACATCTCCTGGTAGGACACTAGTAGCTACATGGCTGTATTTGCATGTTTGTGTGTGGGGTGGAGAAGGAACCATGGAATGGTCTGGGTTGGAAGGGGCCTTAAAGCCCATCCAGTCCCACCCCTGCCGTGGGCAGGGACACCTTCCATTAGCCCAGATTGCTCCAATCCCCATCCAGCCTGGCCTGGGACACTTCCAGGAACGGATCAGAACAAAAAATCCACGGATCAGGTGGTTATTTATATAAATACCTTTCCATTATAGAAGTCAAAGCACTTAAAATTGTAAAATGTTTTATGCTCTTTCTCCAGGCAGTGTGGGAATGTTAAATCCCAGAATGGTTGGGGTTGGAAGGGACTGTAAACACCATCCTGTTCCACCCTCCACCAGGGGGAATTCTTAGGGAATCATGTCCCTTAAAATCATGGCATCCCCATTCTCCATCCAGGTGCTGCTCGCCCTGTCACTGAAGTGCTTTGGGTAGAGGAGGATCAGGCACAACAATCCCTGTAAATCTGCTTTTAAAGATCAATAATCTCATGGGAACGTCTGTCTGTGGTTTAAAAATTAAGGACCTTTGACTGAGATGTCACCCAACTCCAAATTATCATCCAGTTCCAGTTGTTAATCTCTCCCTGTATCTGTGAAGCACTTTACAGCAGATTTAAATGAGCTCACGTGTACATACAGCTCCTGACCTTCTGCTTTTTGGAAGATACTCATCCCTAAGCTGCTTGGCAGTCTCTCTTCCCAGGAATGCTTCTCTTTCAGGAAGCCTAGTTGGAATTTCTTGAGTGGTAAATGTGTCCAGTCCACATTCCAAACAGGTTTTTTCTGGGAGGTAACATGTTATTTCCGTGAATTTCCCATCTGTAAGTCCCATTCACCCTATGAAACAATGCAAAATGCCCAAACTTGCCTTAAATTCTTTCTCTTGACCTGAAACGCAAAGAACTGGATGATAATTCCTGGTTTTTTGCCTTATGAGCTGTGCTGTATTTTAAACCCGAGGATTTTTAGCAGGATTTAATAACTGTACAGAGAATACCAAATTGTACTGGCACTTGCCCAGAGGGCTTTGCTTGGGAGTCAAACCTGATCCCTGTAGTTTTGTGCATGTGGAGTGTTTTTACCTGTACATCTCTTCTTTTTTAGCAGCAACGTCCTGAGTTTGTTCTTGTTTACAAAAGTGGCATTTGAGTCCACCAGGAAAAGAACTGTGAGGTGTGTTCGGGGTCTTTGGTAGTTCCCAAGGTGTTGCTCTTGTGCTCTGTAAGTATTTGTTGTAACTATTTCATTGAATGTGAAGCCATTTAGTAAATAAATCTGGGGAAAAACTGATTTGTGTGATGGTTGGTCGGTCGTGGAGCTCCCACCTCCATCCCTGCCCCACTCCCATGCTTCCTGGCCCTTCTGCCTCAGCTTTCCCAGGGGGTTGATGATTAAATATCTGCATTTTTTTTACCCACACACTGTGTTAATTTACTGTTAGTGTGCTTCCACAAGCTCCAGCACATACAGGATCAGGGTAGTCTGATTGTAAGATGGATTATTGCACTGCAAAATGAGACAAACCCATGCTGAGGGAAGGCTGAAGAGTTGGGAATGTTCAGCCTAGAAGAGAAGCTTTAGGGTGATCCAGCTGTGGCCTTCCAGGACCTGAAGGAGCTACAAGAAACATGGAGAGAGACCATTGACAAGGGATGGAGGGACAGGACACAGGGAATGGCTTCCCAGTGCCAGAGGGCAGGGCTGGCTGGGAGATTGGGAAGGAATTGGTGGCTGGGAGGGTGGGCAGGCCCTGGCACAGGGTGCCCAGAGAAGCTGTGGCTGCCCCTGGATCCCTGGGAGTGTCCAAGGCCGGGTTGGACGGGGCTTGGAGCACCCTGGGCTGGTGGGAGGTGTCCCTGCCCATGGCAGGGGTGGGAGGGGATGTTTCCTAAGGTCCCTTCCCACCCAAACCATTCCATGATTCTGTGATTGTTTGTCATTGTTGGTTAGTTTGCTCTTTGTTTTCTTAGAATTCCACATTTGAATATTTTCATGAAAATTTGCAAATGGGCAGGGACATCTTCCACTGTCCCAGGGTGCTCCAAGCCCCATCCAGTCTGGCCTTGGATGCTTCCAGGGACACAGGGGCAGCCTCAACTTCCCTGGGAAATGCTGTGGTGGGATGGTCCAGCTGGGGACTGAAGGGACTGCAGGGCCTGGGGAAGAGGAAAGGGAAAATCCCTCACAGGCAGAATTTAGTTGTTCAGAGTAAGTTGGAGAGTGTTTAAGGAGAACAGAAACAGCCTTTCCCTTCAATTTCCCAGAGGAGAGAACAAATTCCATGTCTGGCAGGTTGTGTTCTTAGGTGTGCAATTAGAAATTCCAGTCCTGTGTGCTTTGAAGCAGAAAAATGATGTTTCTCTCGGTGCTGTGACTTGAGAGCCGGAGTTGAGTGCGGGCTGAGAGCTGTGCTTAATTGGAGATGAAATGGAAGCACCAAGAGCCCTGAGCTGCCAATCTGGGCCTGTGCTTTGGCTCCAAGCCCTGCAGCCTGCTGGGAGGTTCTCAGCCTGTTGTCTGTGCTGGGGTCCAGCAGGGATTTCACCCTGACGTGGGCCTGGGTTTGCCTGGCAGGGCCCCCCACACTTGATGGACAAAGCTGAGCCAAGACATCACTCCCTGCATTTTAAAGGTGTGTTGAGGGTTCCTGTGTGGACTGAAGGAAATGCCCTGTGCTGATCAGCTGCTGTGGGCAGCATGGGCACTGCCATTAAGGATTGGGAAGTGCTGCTAAATCCCTCTCCCCGTGCCCAAAGGGAGGCACCACCCTCTCCTTGCTGTCAGCACAAGGTTGCCAAGGAAGCTGCCCCTGAGAGGGTATCCCAGAGGGGCTCCATCCAGTAGGTTCATTCCCAGGGTTTTCAGGGCTGTGAGCAGAGCAGGGACAAGCTGAAACATCTGATCTGGAAGAGCTGGGGCTGTTCAGCCTGGAATTCTGTGACTCCACAGAGCAGAGCCCAAAGCTTGGGGGCACTTTGGGTGCCTGAGACTTGGAGTGTAACAAGTATAAACATGAGCATTAAATGTTCTCCCTGTCCCTCTCCTCCCACCCTCCCTGGCCAAAAGGTGGGGTGTCTGTGACCTCCCGTGTTCCTGCTTCCACACAACGGGTGGTTTGGAGCTGGTGGGTTGGGATTTCCAGCATCCCCTGGTGACTCCAACATTTCTGTGTGCTGGGAGCAGAGGAGAGCAAACACTTCAGCTCATTATACATTTCCTACCAATGCACATATTAGTAACGTGAAGACATTAAGGTTTTATTTGGGGTATTTAGGGAAATACGTCCATCTGTTCATCCCTAAGACAGACAGGGAGGGATGACAGAAGCTTCAGGTGCATTTTTTAACCATGAAAGTGGGCTCAGCACCCCTCAGCCTCTCCCC
>WBMV01000142.1:151106-280606 GCA_013396655.1 Campylorhamphus procurvoides | reverse complement strand
AACGAGGCTCAAAAGGACTTGGGGGGGCCTCATCAGATCCAGAGGAGCAGCAGGACCTCGACAGGAGGGAACCACCACTCTCGACCGGACTACAACCATCACTCCTGACCAGACCACAGCCATCAGCTGCACCAACAGGTTCTTCACTTCTTTTTGCTTAGAACTTGGTGGAACCAGGTGGGTCTCAGCACCAGGGCTAACAAACCCCTTTGGGTTTGTGCCCCAGGACACTGGGTTATACTGTTGGGTTCTGGTGAGGTGGAAGTAGTTTGTCTCTTTGTGTCAGTGAATTTATGGTAATATCTTTAAATAAATTGTAATTCTGACTTAAAATCTCTCTTGTGGTGGGTCTATTTCTCCTGCTGGTTTACCTCTAAACCAGCACATTTAGTAAGGTTTCTTCTCATAAAAATTTATTTTAATTCATCAATCTTGATATTGCATACATACATAATTGATGTCATTAAAAGCATTCCATTTCTGAAAGAAAAAAAAATTCTCCTCTTGCCCCTTTGTAAAGAAAGCATCTGTTAATCTTTGATTTTAAAATACTGGAAAGATTCCTCTGTGTCATTCTTTTAAGGACATCATTCTTTCTGAAATATCTTAATACAACTTTAGTATACTCCACAATGCAAAATGAGAAGTTAAAGTACCCTAATATTGATGGCAGTTTATGTCAACAACCAATTGTATGTCCTGAAATTGAACACTTCTTTGGTTTTGGGAGGATTTTTTTGTGTGTTTGTTTGTTTGCTTTTTAACAGAAGTACATCAAGTAAATACCCTTAGAAATAATGCTGAGGTTTAGTCTGCTTATAGTTTTCCATTATTTAACAAGTTTTGCCTCACTACATTGAAGCAATTTAAGGAAAAAAAAAACCAACCAAAACAACAAAAACCCCAAACCAAACAAAAAAACACATCAGAGTTTTATGGACACAGTTAAGTTCTTATCCTGGGTAAATTCAATTAAACCTCTGGAATATGATGAAAAGTTTGTTTCACCTAATTGAGCATCTAATGAGTATGGATGAATTTAAGCCACTCACAGAAACTTTGTTTTTCAAAGCTATAGTGTTTAACATCCATTAAAAAGAGGTTTGTTTTTTGGGGGTTGTTTTGTTCTGCTTTGTTTTTCAAAGCTTTACTGTTTAGCATCCACTGGAAAAGAGAAAGAAGCACACTGCAATTATCTTTTGAAAGAAAGGTTGGAAACAGGATTCTGATCTCTTCAGGAGGTTTCACTTCAAATCGCTGCGTCCTATATTGATAACTGTAATTATTGTGAAAATTCCTGGCCTACTTTTCTTTCTGATTCATAGAACAGCTTCTTATTTCTCTGGGCATTTCTATACAATATTGTGTACATTCACTAAGCAGCTATGCTCTTCATAAGCTTTACTATTTACTCTGATAAAACTAACATGGTGGGCTTTTTCCCACTAAAATATGCACCTGAAAACTAGATACAGCTTTTTTACCATTAAAATGTCAAACAACCAGAGGAAAGGGTGGATAAAATTTTGGACTGTTTTGAGATTCCTGAAAGCATTAAACTCCTGACCTTGCTCCATTTAATAGTATTCCTCTATGAATTCTTCATTTTAACAGTATTGCAAAAGCCTGAGATGGGAACTTTATTCTTTTTTACTCATTATTACACACCAATAAAGTTCTGAACCCATCTTGTCTTTTTGGTTAGGATAAAGGAAGGAGTTCTTGTAAAGTAAAAAGTCAAATATTTTTATCCTAGAGATCTTCTCATTTTGTGGAAACCCACAGGCTTTTAGACAAAGGATTTTGAATGAAGAGATTGTGTCCAAAGAAAGTTCACAGCCAGTTTTTCACACCACACAGCTTGGTCACATCCCGTTATTAAGACCTCATGTGGTTCTCAATACTTGTTTCCTTCAATTCCACTTTTTTTTTAAAAGAAAGCTCCCTTGTATAGCAAAAACCTGATTTGACCATGTCTTTTTGAAGTTTGCACTACCTTTTTTCCTTCAAAACATTTTGTTCTGCCTTCCCCTTCCTTTTAAATCACTACACTTTGTGATCCTGCCTACATCCAGACCCTAATACCATTTTGCATCACCCTACTGCTTTTATTTGTTCAGGTTTTTCTTATTATTTCCTTTATCTTGAACCAGGTTCTTTCATTTAATACCTTTCTATCATTATCCATTTATCCTATGCCTACACTGAATTTAAAGATGGGATTGAAGTACATGGAGGCATGCCAATACAAGTCCCAATCTACCTGCTTGTGTTATGAGGTTTTTCCTCTCAGTGTAAATCTGTCAGTAATTTGAGTGACATGCTCAAGATGTGACCCTCTTCACCCATAAATCTACGAGTCTACTTCACCCTACATTGCTTCCAAAATTGTCTGGTTCTGTTCTAACACTGATATATATATATATATATACATCCCAAAGTGTGTCATTTACTTTGATTCTGGCTGCAAAGATTCATGTATAGTGTATTTTTAACCCAGAGCAATATGTGCCTTATTTCATTGAAATGGTTGTGTTCTGCACCCAGAGAAGAATTTATCTCTGTGCCCTGCTTTCACATGATACCAGAGTATGGTTTCATTGGCTAAGATTTCTTCCAGTTACTATAGACACCTCTGAAAGTGATTTGCTGGCAAAATAAGCTTTTTCTATTCTCAGAAGGAATCAGATATACACTGTTCATTGATGTCCTGTGTTTCTGAGTTTCAGCTGGTAGCCGAAGTAAGACACGGGTGTGAACTTCACCACTGCTGGGCTGACAGACTGATCTTTGATGTGATGAGTTCTGTAGACAGTGAGTCCTGCTTTGTCCTCTCCCAGTCACTGGTACCTTCTCAGGCATGGGAATATTTTCACGCAGAAATGTGAAACATTAAATTGAAATAAATTTATATTTACTACAGAGGACCATTCCTTTTCAGTGGCACTACTGTGGGCTTTCACTTGACCGGGACTGTTTAGCTATAACAAATTTCAAAAAACTCAACCTTGTTAATCTAAGGCTCAAATAAAACAATGTTGGTCTTTCTCAGAATTTCCCATTGCTAAAGAGCACCATTTATCCTTTTTCAGAAATTATTCCATAACACTTGGTTAACCTCTGTCCTTTTCTCAAGGGAAATATTAGTAAAACATTAAAACACTGTCTTGTCTTCTCCAGCTTGCAACATAACCTAGAAATATACTTTCACAGCTTCACAATGCTAAAAGGTATAATGCTTTCTTTATGGTCTCCCCCAAGGCAGTACCTTAGTCTTTGGGACTTCAAGCTTATGTTTTACCTTGATTTTTACTCAACAAATTATTATATTTGGACTTTTCTCCACTATATTACTCTTACACGCCAGAAGAGCTGCAGCTGCGCTCAGGTGTCTTGCACTTTTTCTGATGTTTTAAGTTATAATGTTTACAATAGACACGCTGTGGACTAAGCAGAATTTTCAGAGATGAAAATGGGCTTTAAATAAAGTGGTTGGAAACCACTTACGATTGAATGTTATCTTGTTCATTGGTTTTAGAAATCTTTTTCAGCCTATAAAGATGGGAAAACAAACAATAACTAACCCTTTACATTTTCTCTAGGGGAAGGAATAGAGAAGTGTAAGAATGCCAGTCTCCAAGTCCCCTGCTGGCAATAACAGTTTGAGATTTTTGTTCTATTTCGGGTAATGCTTGCCTCCCATATAGACTTAAAGCCTTATGCACTCAGAGAGTTCCTCTGCATTTAAGATGGTTCATTTCTGTTGCTTGCCTCACACACAGATAAAGGGTCTGCAGTTTTGAGCAGCAGTTTTCCCACTCCTGAAAAGAGGATTATGCTAATATTCCCTTTGGAGTAATCTGTAGACAACTGAAATTTTTCTTTCTGGCATTGTTCCTGACCACTGCTGCTTTCTCAACTAACTTTTTCTGCTCCTCTTATTTTGTGCTAAGGTTTTCATTTAATAATCCAGAGTAGAATTCTCAGATTACTGTGCTGAGCAGCTAGATGAGGCACAATTCCTGTGAAGTATATTACTCCAAGGGAGCAAAAGTATTACTGATGGCAACAACTCTAGTCAGTGCTGCTCTTAGGCTCTCTTTTTTTTGGGTGCGGTATTTTTGCCTCTAGGTATGCTTTCTTTTATAGAATTAGCTGTGCAATACCCATGACTGCCTTCATTGTGAATACTAGTAAGTACCACTTCTGGCAGCACACTCTTTTGTCCAGTTTAAAAATTTAATAGTCTATTTCCTTTCAGGTTTATTATGGAAAATTTGACTGTGGTGCTGTTGGCACTTTTCTCAATTTTGTGCATATTATGCAAACTCTTGCAACATGATGTAGTTATAGTTCTTGCAAAATTTAAATACATGCCGATCATTGTCTTGGCTCCTATACCCTACTGAGCAGTTGTTAGAGCTCTCGAGTCCTGAGCTCTGTCTTTCTAAATTAGATTCATTTGCATGAAATATTTCATATTTATTTATTTGAACCCTGCTTGTAGCCCTGGAGTTGTGCCCACATTTTATATACTTCATTTTGGTCTGGATTGTTTCTGAGGCCTGTCCAATATCTTTGTTTTTTTCTTTCACTCCCTTCCTCCTCCCCCAGTTATTTTTTTTTTCAGACCTAATCAAGGTCTTCCCCTTTTCTTAGGTTACTGGTAATTTTTTAGTTCTTAAATAAAGTCACTGTTTTTTTGCTTTTTTCATTATTTTAAAATACAACACCCTCAAAGACTTTGCTGTTACATGAAATTAAAAATATTTCTTAAAACTTTTCCCGTAGCTTCAGTTAGCTTCCTGTTTAATTTCAGTGTCCATATAATGTGTCGGAGTCAGCCATTTGGTAGAAATATGGCTAACAAAATAGCTTTTGATTTTTGCAAATACAGAGCACATCATCAAAAATTTTCCACTCTCCCTTCATGCATACATTTTTTGATTATTGACCACTTCAGTATTTCATTATGGAAATTTTCTTAGCTCCATTAATTCATTGCCCCATGGGACTCAGCAGCACCCACTTTCTAGTGCTTTATTCTCTGTGGGCTAAACTTCATGTCAGAAGCCAGGATGAAAACTTCTGCTCAGCTGCAGATGCAGCCAGTCCCCTTGCTGAGATAGAAACCCTGTAATTTTGAAGTGGGTAGTGAAGAATAAGCTACCATCTTCAGGCAGTGATTCCAGCAGGTGCTACACCTGTCACAGCTACACCTACACAGTGCCATGCCCTGAAAGTTTCAGAAATTTTCCATGCTTCTTCCCTGCATGGTGCAGCATAGAAGTATCTCACTCGGGACATCAGCAACCCACATCAGTATATTAATGAAGAGAAGATATGTCAGGGGAAGGACTGTGGTAGCACTCTGAGCTTGCCTTTGATGGCTGTTGCCCCCACATTTCTCTCTATATATCTAATGCTCTCCCAGGTGATTTATACTCGTTGTCACTTGGGTCCCAGTGAAGACCCTTGGTTCCATATGCAGGGCCCTCAGGGCAGGAAAGTAACCACAGCAGAGCCAACTTTCTTGCAGCTGAGTGCAAGCCTAGAAGGGCGGGGTGAACTGCCTGTCAGAGTGGAATAGGCACAACAGAACCAAAGCTTCAGCCAAACCCACAGTCTCTTCTGCACTGCTCACTGACTCCCTGCAAGGGCATATCTAAATCTCTGTCTCCTCTTCCATCGCCTTCAGCATTACCAGTTATTACATGAACCTCCTCTCAGCCACCATCACCACCTTGCAAATACAGGAATGAGCAACTGCATTTCTAAGAGTTCCCTCAGGTGAAGTAGTGAGTGCTTGCACAGCATCACTGTTCTCGGTAGGTTCAGTCTTTTCAGCTGGCTAATTCTCTTCCCCAAAGCAATGCAAATGTAAGACTGGAAGAGTTAGCCTCCTTATCCTTTGTTAGAAAGACTTCACAGACAGAATATTTGATGACTTCAGAGTTACGGATTGCATCAAGCTTGTGCTTTATCTATATAAGTAGATTGTCTCACATCTCTTCATGTCTTCCAACACATTTCTCTGCAGAGCATGATGGTCTGTTTGGTCTCCTGTTCTTGGATTTTGGATACATAATCAAAACAAACAGCTTCTAAAAACCAACTGTGATTAAATAAAAATAAATACAAATTATCATCTTCTTTCCAGACTAGAAGCTGATAGGCAGGAAAACAATTATATACTATCTAAACTGCTGAATCAGCATAAAGAAATATTCTTCCTCAAGAAGTCCTTTTCTCTTATATCTAGATTTCTTGTCTAGAATGAGTCATTTCATTAGTAGAGGTCCAGGAAAGATTCAATTCCTGTTTGGGCTGTTCATGCAAGAGTTAAACCCAGTGATCCTTGTGGGTCCCTTCCAACTCAGAATATTCTGTGAAATCTGTGAAGATCGTCTGTAGATTCCAGATTATTGTTCAAATGTCATGCTAAAATCAGTGAAATATGACTGAATATACCACAATATCTTTTTAAATCACATTTATTTGGTGGGTTAGAAAGCCACTGAACCTCCCTGCTAGAGGACCTCCTTTTCACAAAATAAATAAAATTAGGTTCACAGGTCTTTGTCAGGCAGTATGCCTGATCTTATGCAATAGTCCATGAGAAGTACCTAGATTTTTTTTCAGCAAATTTCTTGATAAAAATCTATGTTCATTTTTTTGTGCAAACATATTAATGTAAAACATGTCTACTTTTAAAATAGATTTTTTTACCTTCTTGCACAAAATATTGGTAAACTTTTGGAGTTAGAATTTTCACTTCAAAATTAGATTGTGTGACTTGAAGCAGAACATAAACTGCTTTTATGGTCAAACCCTAGAATAAATAGTTTGTCTAACTCTCAATAAAAAATGATCACTCTTTCTGTAAGCTAAGAGGCAACTACCCTCCTACACATTTCTCCTACAAAACATTTGGTTTAAAGTTTTTCAATAACTTGCACTCTAATTTTAAGACATCGATCTATGTACAGAAGAATCCCCCCGTTTTCAAGGCACTGTTTTCAGCACAAAATGCACAACTACCAGCCAAAGCTGAGAAGGCTCTGGTGTGCTATCGCTTATAGATACACCTCTATGTGTTTACACATATGTGTACAGAAAAATAATTTTTTATGTTTAGTGTTTAGCATAAAACCATCCGTTATTCCATGAATTTCAGACTGGGATTTGCAGTTCTTTATTAAATGAATGACAAAAATTTGAATTATATTGAGCAGAAACATTAATATAAAGACTAATCTCTTTCCTTTTTTGTATGACTTTCATTTACAGGGTCTTCCTTTCTCAAATTAGTTCTCCATGAATTGATTGTTTAATGTATAACCAGTCTTGAACTTGTTCTTTTCTTGTTATGGGAAAATTAAACTTAATTTTGTTGAAGTCATGGTGCTTATGTTGCACATTTATCAAATGATGATATTTTCAAAACCTGTATGGCAGCTGTTCTGCTTCTCCCCAGCAGTACACAGAAGTCAGTTTTATTTATAAACATGCAGACCTCTACTTTGTGCCCTGTGAATAAAAAGCCCTAAACAAACATCTCCATCAATATACAGGTTTTCAATCCTGGTTGTACGAATTGTGTTCCATGTGCAGCATTACCATAGGTTAAAACATATCACTTAGGTTGGAAGGTTTAAGCTTCTGGCAAAAAGGGATAGAAAACCAACAACAAAGGATTATTTCTCTGTAGAAGGCACACAATAAGAATAGATGTAAAGGTCTTGTGATCTGTTTATTTGGTAGAGGAGTTATATTTTAATCAAGTAACACAATACGTGTGCCATACAATTACTCGAAATGTATCTGAACTTCACCTCCAGGCCTTCTGGGGTGCATGATGAAATTCACCCATTGTTAGTGCCCTAGTTCAAGATCTACATTTTTCTAAGGGAATTTTGCTCTACAAAGCACAGGTCAGAACTACATACTCATTCAGAATGTAGTTGCTTTTGCATTTACCTTCCACTGATTTTCAACAAATGTTTAGCGAAAGCATTATCAAACACAAAAATCGTATTCAGTCTTCTGGAGTTGTAAATCAAAATGAAGGGATAAAGGTGAAAGTAATCATATAAACAGTATAAAATTCCCATTACAAAACAACTACACAGAAGCTGCAGATGCTCATCTACAGCACAAATATAGATTGCTGATCACTTGTAGACCTATAACACAGCTGCTAAGACAGTGACTAAGAAGTAGCGTAAATTCAGACATATTACACTGATTTTTAAAGTATTTTTTTCCCCAGATCTGTACTATCCAAATCCCTTCAAGTCTACTAGGATAATTTCAGTCATTTGTATCACTTTTTTTTGCATGCTCAGATGCCATGTGCTTGTTTCACTGGATGAAGTGGAATTTCACTGTAATCCACCTCTCTCTCCTGTGCCAGCTTTGTTTTGTGCCCCAAGACAAAACAGAGCGTCATGTGCCAGCAGGAGGGTGGAAGAGATTCAATTCTGTTCCCTCAAGTTTACCCACAGAATTATTCAAATGTTCTGAGCATTGAGCTTTTGATTTCCCAATCCCTAATCTTGACCACATTGTGGCAAGCAGATAATTTCATTAACTCTAATAGACTATATTATGCGAATTTCCTCTCATTTAAATAAAAGAAGGGGGTGATATTTTTTCTTTCCTATTTTTTTACTTTACTCGTTAACAATTTTTTAGCGATTATTAATGGGTCATACTAAGTTTAATTAAATCCCTTGACATGTGAGCTCAGGCATCATAGGAGTCTTGTGGCTTAACATACAACAAAGAAACTTTTCTCATTTTTTGGGGACAGAAAAATAAATATAGATATGTAAACATACATGATGGGTGAAACTAAACAGCCTGAAAGTGCAGTATGTTAGTAAATACAGGGGATTAACGCATGAACTTAGAAAATGTTTGAGGAACTGTCTGAAAGGGAGATGGTAAGGAGCTCTGTTGAAAGAAGAACTAGTGTTCTGGAGAAAGGTAAATAGGGAATTTTTCAAGTGATATTTAAATATTTTCACCAAGGACCTTGGCAAACACAGTAGGAGTATGTTGTTGCAATGTGCCAGTGCCATGTATTCCTGTTTTATCAGGTCATGGCTGCACTCCAACTAGAATACATAAAAGGCCATATGAATTTCTTTTCATTACATGATAATCTGCTGCTGCCAAAGTAGCATGGCTCTTGGCCCACTCCATGCCACTGTTCTTCCCAAGCACCCATACACATGCAAAGAGTACAGGCCAGAAACCTGATGGCTGTTTTGGGAAGGCTGGTGAATATCCTGGAAAGGCTGCGGCCTCTTCCATATCATTTGCATTCCCAAGGGTCTCTTGCTGTCCTCATCTTGACATGACCAGATATCTATATCATGATTAAATTCAGTTACTTAGGGTTCCATACCATACACACCAGCTGACGAATGGGAACATGCATGGATTTTAGGCTACAGGAGAATAAAGGGCATGGGTGTCCTGGCTTATGACCCACTGACAAGCCTAGGGAAGACATGCCAGAGCAAAGAACAGGGAAGAAATCCTGTGTTACAGTCTAAACTGCCTCTGCTGCCAAAATTTGCATAACTTAAGCTACCTATTAAGACTTTGGGAGATCTCTGAGGACAAAAGAAAAACATACTTTCTAGTTTTTTAGATTAAGGTTTCCAAGTTTCCAAGTTTAAAATTGTGAATAATCAGAAATAGAAGTGGGGGGAAAAAAGAGTCATTGCTTCTTCCCTTTCAGGCTTTAAAAATAATCATAAATCTTTCCTTCTCTATATTTTTCAGGTATTTTATTTTCTTTACACCAAAGATTCAGAGGTGTCTGGACTCATACTTCTGGTCTGGAAACAGTTCTGTGCACTTATTCCAAACTAAACAGTTGGGTGAGCTTGGCTGACATGATACACAAGTTGGTTACTCTACACAACTTCTCCTAAGTTTTTTGCCATCAGAGGAAGAGGGTGGAACAGGGTGCCCAGAGAAGTTTTGGATACCCTGGACGGGCTCAAGGCCAGGTTGTACGGGACTCTGAGCATCCTTGCTCAGGGCAGGAGGGTTGGAACTAGGTGATCATTTGGAGTCCCTTACAACTGAGGTCATTTTTTGATTCATTGCTAATATTATACTCTATTGTACATGTTTTAAAAGTCTATAACTCTCTATTTCTAAGTAAGAAAAAAACTTTTGTTAGTGATTCACCTATGGAGTCATTAAAATATATTCTAATAATGATGTAAAGATGCCACATGCACTTTTTATATAAAAGGGACATTATGCTTATTTATAATTTTATCCATGTATCTGAATTGCACCTATTTTCCTACAACCACTATTTCAATAGACTCTTGCCTGAGAAGTATTCTGCATAATTCTGCATAAATTAGTGCTATTGATGAGAATTGTCATATAGTGGTGTGATTTGGAGCGTATGTAGTATAATAAACAGTGGTCAATATATTATTTTTAAGAAGGACACTACTTCAGGACCATACAAAATAAACCTTAACCAGCTTTACTCTCCTGACTTTCAATACTGTATAGTTTAGGTATTTCCAGAACTACAGGTTTGCCAAGGCTCCTGTTTTTAACCACCACCAAATTCCTTTCTGAATGTGTCTAACCTCTTCATCATTTTCTATTTTGTGTTGAGGACTCCCAGTGTTTTACTCTTTCCTCATATGGAAGCAACTCTAAGCATCCCTGTTAGGCATCCATTATTTTTAGTACTGCTACTATATCCCTTTAAAGATTAAATGATTAGGACTTGAGACAACACTCAAGACACAGGCTTACTGTTCATTTGTGCAAATTCTCAACAGTGTTTTCTGGTATGTCTGGAGTGGGGGTTTTTCCCTTGTCTCTCCTTCTAACAGTAAAGTCCATTGCTGTGACTTTATTCTCATCTACTGTTGAGCACTAGATCTGGTATTTTCAGAGAACTGCACACAATTTTTTCAGTAATAGCTAATTTAGAGCTCATAGTTTTGTGTGCATATATAACTTTCTATATTCTGAAATTCATTACCCAGATCGTTTGTCCTGTCTCTGGTATATATATTGAAATGCCTAATCCTGAATACTCTGCGTGGTACCCAAAGAATATAAACCCATAAAAATATAGAAAAAAACTTCAGTAGATATATATGTCCAAATCGAAAGACATGTTACTGACCTGGCATTTACAAGTCAATAGAGGAGATATGTTTATGGGAAGATACTAAAGTATTGGGTCTGCTGACATTATTGAAAGGTTAGTTAAAATCTGGGCAAAGTGTTACAGCAAAACCCAGAATTATTTCACAGAAAAGACTCTAGTTTCAAGACATCCAAAAACTATGGAAATATTGACAGGATTTTATCTCCATGAGGACTGAAGCTACTGAAAAAACAAACAGTCAAGTAAGAAAGATTTGATATGACAGGAATAGCAACAAATCAGAAAAATGAAGGAAGGGTTTTTCTCCTTCAAGACAACCCAGAGAACTCCTTATGCGACAAAACCTAGTTGAAAGCAAAATCTTTCAAATATTACAATCAGAAGAGATCAATTCAATTAAACTTTAATCTGCATACAGAGAAGTAAGTGTACCATCATAAAAACCATTAGCTTTGCAGCCTCTCTGTTCATCATGTGATGCAAATATTGACATGAATTATGCAGTAAGCCTTCGGGAAAACTAATGAATATTTCATATGATAAATAAGGTATTGCCCTCTCTTTTCTTTCAAATCTTTTCCTAAGACTAATTACTAGCTAGACACCTACAAAAACACTAGCAGATACATTTTGCTGGGTTATGGATCAGTCATAGAAAAGTACTATTGCTTATTTATGAGTCTAAAAAGATAAACTCAGAAATAACCAGTCACGAATCTAACAGAAATAGAATTGCCCTGTAATAATTTCTGAATATGATTAATTTCATACTAGGGTGTTTTCTTTTAGAACATACAGGTTTAGTCTAATGACAAATAGACACAGGCTGAAAGAAGCAGAGGGAAAAGAAAATAAAAAGAAATCTAAGTAACTTCACATCTCATTAAAAATAAAGAGTTAACAAAAAATCCTATGACAGGACTAAGGTGGTGACATAATAAAGCAGAAAGACTATTGAAATACTTTTTTTGTTTTTTAAAGGAGAAGAGGTTAGCTGTTGTGGTAGCTTTTATAGCAGACTAGAAAAATGCACAAACACCTGTTGGAAGATCTGAACATGGTAAGACTTCCAGGGAATAAGAGGATAGAGACAACAGTCTCTCTTTTGAAGTCCCTGTGCTTTCTTACCTTTAAAATAAGCCATACATTGTATTTGAATTTATTTATACCCATCTTTGCTATACGTACAAGTGTTCTGATAGTGTTGAGCAGAGATTTTTACTCTCTCATCCTGTACCAATCAAGCCCCCCTGCTCTTATTTTCAATGTATACAGAAATAAAAATCTCCCAGTCAGTTCCTTTCAGTCCAAAACTCTGAAGTCAGGACTGGGAGGGAGAAAGGTATGTTATGAATGTATATATTCTAAATATTTCTAAACAGAGAGCAGTTATTCTTTTTCTTGCTGTGAGTGATAATTTCTGGATGTATTCACACTGGGGAAGATTCCAAAATTTCCTAGGTGGAGTAGCCATGACTTACTGGTTTCAAACCACATATTTTAGGAATTACGGATTGCTCTCATTCTCCTAAATGTTCTTAGGAGTAGAGGTTTTGTGGCAAAAAGAACGTACATTGCTGATGCTAACTAGCATCTCTTCAATACCTTGATCTTAGTGTTGATCTGATCTATTATACTGGTGCAAAGTATAAAACTGAGGTGGGGGAGGAAAGCAAAGAAAAGAAATCATATCTAAGAATTAGGAAATCCTGAAGAAAATGCAAAAAAAAAGTGTGACATCAGCTATAATACTGATGACAGTGTTCCAAACAAACATTTAAGGAGAACTGAAGGATGTCACAATGTAAGGTGGCAATTTGAAAGTATGCCTACTTAGAATAAAGCAGATCAGCCATCTAGGCAGCTGACACCAGTCTGATATGTGGCAGCTCACTTCTGGGTGTTAGTCATGCCCCAACAAGTCAGGATTAACTGTGTTCAGTAGCAACATTAGAGAATGCCACTTGAATGAGTCATCCACCTTATAGTGAATTAGAGAATTAACTTTTTCACCACAGTTCAGGCAGACTATCACACTGAACAACAAAGGTACATGATGAGCTCTAGGCCTTTCTGGGTGGAATTCCTTTGGCACCAGAGATTAGCCTTATTTTGTCACTTTCACCTATGATGGGAAAACCTGATTCACCAGCCTAATAGAAAATAACTAAGAATTATCCATTGTACATCTTAATAGCCCATCGTCAGTTTCTGTCATCATCCCAGATGCAGACATTCAAGAACGTATAACACAAACATTATACCTAAATAAGATGATAAACAAGTGCAAATCTCAGCAATCCATGACGTGAGTTAAAATTACAGAAGATATAAATGATAGCCAGGGCATGCTTGGGCTTTTGCAGAGCAGAGTCCCATGGTAAACACACAAGTATAATACATGTATAAATTTATTTTAGCTTATATTTCTTTTTTAATGTATGTGCTACTTAACAGACTCCTCCATGTCCACCCTGCTGGCCAGCACAAATTGTCACAGAACAGTTTTCAGTAATATCTCAGTATTGAATAAAAACCTTACTGAGAGCCATACAAGAAGCAGGCTGCTCTTTCCAACCCAGCTCACATATCTTTTCATATTTCATTGTTTTCAACAACCGCAAGACAAAATTAAGTGGGCACACACAGGCGGTTTATACATTTTTAAATTTTACATATTTTGAAACTTCATTTCCAGGAAAATATTCATGAGACAAGTATCTCCTTTGAATATTCATCTAGATGTAGGAAAATTTGCAAATTTGGATCTCTGACCTAGCCATTTGAGCCAGAATGCCTCCCACAGTTATGCTACATATGCACATTTGTTTGTTATATTATCCCTTTTTCCCTGCAACCCTAAAGCAACCTTGTGTATTCCCAACTAAGGAACAGATGTGGTTTGTCATCTACAATAGATAATATTCTAACTTGCACTGAAAAAAAATTAAAGCTCCACTGTCTAACAGATGAACACTAATAGATACTATTTACAAAGACAAAAAGAAAAAAATATCAGGTTAGCAATATATGTCAACATATGTGTGGTTCTGAAGAGTCATAAGCTATTCTGCTTTTAAAAAGTGGGATATTCTAAGAAAGAGAAGAGTAACTTGAATCTGCAAAATCATCAGTACTTTCCAAGTTTTTTATAGTTGGCTTTCTGGTACCAGAAAAGCTGAACGGGATGTAGGAGCTTTATATACTGGAACAGAGGTGGTATTTTATTGACCTGTAGAAGAGGAACCTTTCTTAAAATTCACAGTCTAACATCTTTACTTCCAACACTAGTGGCTTATTGGAAACCAATTTCCCTTAAGTGTGGCATTTCTGTTATCTTGTTTATCTTACTATAAATTCATAACCACGTAAGAATGTTTATTAGATAAGTATTAATAATTGTATAAAAATTACTTCCTCATATAATCTGGATATATCATTGATCTAATGCATAACAGAATGATTTGCTGGAAAGATACTAATTTCTTGCTAAAAAGTATTTGTTGGGAAACCCTTACATCAGTTTATAGTATGATTTCTTTTACCATTCATAAAATACATTAGCAGAATTAAACTCACTGTGAAGCACACAGAAAAGCAGCATGAATAATGAAAATTAAGTTTATGAGATGGCTGAAATGAATTGTAGGGGTTTACAGTTTATTTACCCCTACGGCCCTCAAAGTTAAGAGTAGCCACATCTGAATCCCTGGAAATTCCAGCAGGCATATGGGGAGGAAATTCAAGACCGCATATTATCTCTTTCAAGACCAGTTCAGACAGTCTTGTCAATATTCAGCTAGAGAATCCTGAAATCACGAAGGACTGGTTGAAAAAAGTGACCATTTACAATTTATACTTATTACTGACTGATGTGAGTATCAAACTGAGGGAGCCCTCAGAAAAATGATCTGAGGCTTCTCACAAGGAAACCACATGGTATATGCCCTTTAGGATAAGGAAAAGCAGACATATTCTCCCCAGACCACTTACATAATGATCTTCAACCTCCAGCACAGTTGTCAATTTCAGCACACAAGCAGTTTTACATTGCATGCAGCAAAGTCAGCGATGCAGGCTGCATCATCTTGAAAGAACGGGAGCTGTGAAAGATACAAACAAATATGATCTAAACTTAGAAGAAGCCAAAAAACCCATGCTAAACAGCAATACTGTCAGCATCTCATTTATTTGAGGGGCAGTGTGTTCCCATTCCACAGTTTGTAACAGATTACATCGGACTTAATTTTGGAGACAAAATTAAACCTAGTCATCCCAACACACTATTTTTTCAGAACAGAAAATGACAGAGATATTTGCAGCACACTGAATGGAGGTGCCAAATGCTCCCAACTTCCTTCAAACCAGAACTGACTTGCTATAATGCAAGAGGCTATGATCACAACACATGAGGCCTTTCTGGCTTTTTTATTGCAAATTATGGATTTTAGCTGCATTTTTACATCTAGGCAGTCAGATACGGCAATATTGAAGTGATTTGGAAGCTAGATCCTTCTATTTTTGCTGGATGTGAACAGAAGGTTAATGCTGTTGCTTTATACCACATACACTCTGTGAATCCAACACCTCATTGTGATAGCTGCAACAACTGAATATTCTTAAATTCTCGATTTCTAGGATGCTTTATACCTAAATGTGGTGAAAATGTTTTACATAGGTGGTTCAACTTTGGTTGAAAGTTTTTCCAAGTGATAATAATAAGTTTGAAAACCAGACATAAAAATACTAGTAGAATAATTGGTAGCAAGCAAGATGTGTATGTGGTCCATAGATGCAAGAATTCCTGTTATTTCCTACTGAAATGGCTGTAATACTGTACTGAATGCTCTACTAAGAAGACTCAGATATTTTTGCCAGTGAAATTTTACACTCCTTGCTAAAAGGTAGAGGACACTGAAATAAAGACTATTAAGACAGCGAAGTAGAAACCCTGATGCTTTCTGTCATAAACTCACAACTGCATTTACAGCCCTGGAGTAACTAGCAGAGGAATAATTCAATACATGGTTTTTCAGATGCAGTGATGATGTCACTGCTCTAGAAGATTGCTTGTGGGGTTGAACACAAATGTTTAAATAGAGAACAATGTAGAAAATGAGCTGTAATAGCAAATCTCTCTGTTGTCTGAAGTGACTTTGAAGCTTCAGAAACCTAAATGACACCTTATTTGACCTGCTGGCTTCAGACATAAACCTCATCACATCCTAAATTATGGTGAAAATCATATAAAATTTCTCACATCCTCCCCTGAACTGTACTTGTTTTCTTACAAAAACAGAGGTGTGTAGCCAGACAAGCTTGGGAATGTGTAGGCCTGTGTTTAAAAAAATCCTGCACTCATAACTTTTCCTCAATTGTATTTGAAGGCATACTTACAATCATACAACTTTTCTTATCTTGTTTGCTGTTAGTCTTCTACTAGCCATATCTTATCTTTCTTCATGTAAGGAATTTGGAGCAAGCTGGGCATCAGGCTTGGAGAAAGAAAGAAAGAAAGCCCTTCCAAGCACAAAACAGGGACCAAAGCCATTGTCATGGCAACAGGAATCAGATGTGAATGCTTCTGTTTCCTATATTCTAGTATATAAGTGAAAATAACATGGATCTAAACATGGAGGTGCAATATTTCTTGATTCAGCCCCTAAATTATAGATTAACCCAGATAAATTGCAAGGAAAATATATCTAAACTGACTTGTGTACTAATTAATCTAAAGATACTGTAACTTTTAAGAAAGTGGAACAGTGTACAGGTATTATATATGAATTAAATCTTTCAAATTTGTTTTTTCAAATAACCATCCCCTATGAAGAGTGGTCTCTCTGTTTTACAATGAGAAAATATTATGTTTTCCAAATAGTATGTGCTAAATAAAATTATCGCCTGAAATTCAGAATAAAATAAAAAATCTATTTGCCCACATAAAGCCATAAATCTAAGAAAGATTACTGTAATCACTTCACTGAATAATCTAATAAGCATATGATTTTTAACTCTATTCTTTCCATTTGTTGTTTTAAAAGAGGATTACATAGATTTGAAAAGTCTTTTAGAATAGCTCGGATCCAGTGACCCTGTACAATAATCAATATTTGCAGAAGACATTAAATACTTTCAAGCACTATATGTTGAATGTATAAGACATTAAATACTCAGAAATTATTAGAAAGTCTGAAAATGTTTTAATTTGAAAACTGGAACTCCGGAGTTGTTCCTTTGCTCATGGGACTTACACACTTTGTAAAACATAGTATCTTTTCCCCTAATTTCACCATGGCACAGTTTTGCCATCCTTCAGTCCCGACTGTGCAAATTCTACCTGCTTCTTCCCCATCTCCTCTGTAGTATTAGTCACCCTTGGCTGAGCCTACTTCTGCACCTTTGCATTGTGTGTAAGCAAATCTGCTGGAATTCTGTCCCAGAGAAAGAAACTCCACAAACAGTGACATGGATCTGCATCATGACCTACTGGCTTTTCAACCACCAAATCTTAGAAGGAGCATTTTGCTTGCACTACAAACCAAGCCACTGTCCAAAGGGAATCTGATGTTTTGGTGTAACGCAAAGCTCTGCCTTTATGCAGGTGGTAGTTACTCTACTTACCATCCTCAGGAGATGATCAGTGAAATGTTCCTATGCTTTAATTAAACCAAGTGTTGAAGGAAAAACTGTAATTCTCTTCTGCTGCAAGATGAAAGCTGTGTTTGCAGACAGAGAAAAAGTCATTGCAACAACTTTCAGCCACAGCTCACCCTTCTGTGCAGAAAGGTACGTACATAGAATTAGTCAACACAGAGTAATTATATTCTGTCATTGATCTTACAGTTGTCACTGACACTAAATTGCTATATCACAGCCTCCAAAAAGACATCTTTTTGACTTTTGTCTTTATATCTTGTTGTATCGTTTTCTTCATTATTTAATTTTTTAAATTTTTAAATTTTTCTTTTAGATCTTCTTTAGACTCCAAGACTGCTGTGTCCAACCTCTTTGATCTCTTGTTATGAGATGATATTCCAACAGATAAAGCTGAGCCCCAAATGATTATTCTCCCTATAAACTCTCTATATAAATAGAGAATAGGCTGTGCAGGCAATGTTTCAGTGCACCTAAGAGCAGAACTCTCTGGGTCACTCTGAAGAAGACCTATTCACTCTCCTTGAAAGCAGAAAGCCAAAACTAAAACTAGCCTTCTGTAGCTTTTCACACTGGTCTGTGTGGCTGCAAACACGGAGTATGTTCCTTCATGAGACTACTGAATGATTTTAATACTTCTGCCTTTTGGCAAAGTCTTCCACAAACATATCAAAACACATCGTCTGCCTCATGCACTGGTCCCATATATCATAGAGGAACATGTTCAAAGTTTCAGTTCTAATTTTCAAAATTCCAGTGACTTCAAACAATATATCTAATTAAATTATTTCCATGGGAATTTGGTGGTAAAAACAAACTTATAACTTCATTCAAGATGAAATATTCAAACACCTGCTAGAGACTAGACCAAGCTCTTTCTGTCTTCTGCCACCAGTCCAAGCCATCATTCAAAGTAAAACAGAGAAAGACTGTGTTTTTTGAAATCTGCTTTTTATGTCCCTTCTGCTTGAATTCTAAGGTACAAATTTTTGTAGCAGTTCGTCAGGTTTCAGTAGCATTGCCCTTATATAACAAAACTCCATAATCAGACTTTAATGAAGACATTTAGATAAACCCTTGAGATCTGTGTTCAATTTAGACAATGTTTTTCTACATGGATCAGAATAGCTTATAGGTTTTTATCTCCCTTTTTCAGATGGTTGTTCTTCTCAGAGTAAAACAAATCAAATAACCCTGTTTCGTAAAGGGCTTCTCCATTTGGTTTGTGAGAAGTTAAAGTCACATTTCCTCTACTCAAATTGAAACAATTATCAGTGTGACTTGGTGGAATCCATACACTGTTCAAACGACAGAAATCCATTTGAGCTTTCCAAGATCTCCAAACAAGAGTTTTATAGGGTTGTCTGCTGCTGTCCAGCTATGAGAAATGTTGCTGTTTACCAACCAGATTGATACTGGCTGTTTCTAAGCAACCAGATGCTATATACTGATCTCATCTTTATATTGTTAGCTTACCATAGTCATCATGCCAATCCCCACTGTCTCTTCCATATCTGCTGAAGTCTGAATGTTTCCCAAAAAAGTATGATTTTTTAGATTCCAAATATCTTATTTTGCCAAGGAACTACAGGTTCACATTTATCCCTCAGTCTGCAACAGATGCAAAAATGTGCATTCACTATAAAGTTTTTTTGATGTTTGCTAAGGTTCAGTCCTCTTGTACAATTCTAAGTCAGATATGTTAAGAGTAATGTACTTTGTTGCTCTGCCAGTTAGTTGGCCTGGTTAGGTGCTCACTGGATCATATTATCTGCACATTTTCCACTGTTTTTATCCCTTTTCCCCAGTTTGTCTTACCTTGACTGAAGCTTTTAGAACTGCAGAATGTGCAACAATTTAAAATAATGGCATAATCTTAGAACCTTCCTCTTCCTGTCATGAGCAGTGGAACCATGCTCTGATCATCTGGTCATCAGGTGTTCCTCTCTCTCTTGTCAGATACTTTACCTTTGAAATTCAAGCATTCTGTCAGTGACCAGGAACAATTTATAATGGATTTGAAGGTGAAGTATATTTCTAGGATAGATTTTCACCTGTTGAATGTCCAGTTCCATAAATCTACTTAATTGTCTCTTTATATTAAAAAAAATCATCTGTCTTTGAGTGCAAGACATCCTTTACCTTTTTCCCATCTGTAGATATTCAAATATTTCTATTTCTTCTAGTCATTAAAGTATAGATATAATTTTCATCTTCCAGAGCAAAGCAAATCTTTTTCATAGGAAATAAATTGCTATTTTCCAGAAGGGAAATGAGTCAACAAAGACTGAATTCAAAATTAATATAGCAGAATTTCAGATTTGCTGATTAGCACGTGGCATCTTGTTCATTAGATCAGACCAAAGATCTCTGAAGTAAATGCAGACTTTCTTCCGTAGTAACAACAATGCAAATAGTAAGGAAAATATCTATATAATTGATTCCCTTGATAAGTTATTAATGTAGATTTTAGCTTTTTATTTAGTTATTTATTTTATTTCATAATGTGGACATCAGCTTTGAAAGACTTCTGTGTTCCCAAACCTATGTCCAGTGTGAAAGACAAAGTAGGTAGATAAGTGGATGAACAACCACCATGATTTTCCAGACTTTGACCACTACAATATACATTGGTATTTTTTCTCTAATCCATAAAAGCTTTCTGAAATACTGCCACATCCACAAGCAGGTGGTGTGTAATAGAGCAAAATCCAATGAAACTCCCCTCATCTATGGCTGTCTGGGAAATTATCCAGTTTTGAGCTTTCTCACTGCTTTTTCTGTCCATGGAAATTTCTCTTTGTTGAGTGTGTGGCTAAAATAAATTAACTTTTTTTTAAAAATCATTTACATTTCTTCATATTTATTCATCTAGATAATGCTGTGTGCTCACAAGTCAATAGAAACTTTATTCCTGTTCAAAGACTGCAACGCAGACCATGATACCATCTTTCAGCAAACAAGCAGCAGCCTTCAGACATAGTTTGAAGCATTATTTAAGACAAGAGAAATCACTTTGAATTATCACAGTTCTGGCATTACCACAAAAAGGTTTTCCCTCTGCCCTTTGGATTATCTTCCCTTGGTCAGTACCTACTTTTAAAGCCTAGAGTAGAATATAAAATTGAGCCTGACATGGGTGCCAAGCTACTGTGCACCAATGCCAATTGATAAAAATTCTTTTAATCTCAGTTTCCAACTTAGTCCAAATGTAAGGCAGTATTGAATTAGTGACTGCATTTATTTTTAGAGGAACTGTAAACTCCCACCCTGCCACCCACAGTTTCACACCTCCCATCACAACACAGACAATACATTTTCAACCTCTTTACTCTGTGACCTGCATATCCAAATTGCTGCCTGTCACCACAGTCACAAGGCTTTGGGCACTTAATGACTGAGGCAGTGCCAGTGTGAAAGCAGTGTGACTAGAAAATACAATAAACCCCACATTTTGATCACAGTTTGCAATGTAAAAGAGAACTGGAATTCTACAGACATTATATTGTCAAATTTTTAAAACCCATGACATTCTTAGAGTATGGATGAAATATATATGCATTGGGGGTGGTGGGGGACATTTGCTTGGTGTTTTTAATTGAAACACAGGAAGATGACAAGGACTGTTGTAGTATTTCATACAGATTTTGAGAAAGCCCTGAGGAATGAGATGTCAATGTATCTTCTTTTCTTTGGCTATTAATGTTTACTTGGGTGGTGCCTGGTTCCGCTTATGCCTCTACCAGACTCTTGTTAGGTCAGTGAACCAAAAGCATGTATTTTTTCCTTGGACTTACAAGAGTGCTCTTGAATCCTACCTTGGAAGAGCTTTTTTGTTCTCCCTAGTTAAACGTATGTTATCATCAATGGATGTTTTTAAGCATCAAGAAGGGAATGCTTCTCCCTCTTAACTACCACTTACTTGATCCACTGTTTCACATTTTATATAATAAAAGCATAATACCCTACCACCTGGGTACTAGTTGTCAAAAACATTGAAAAAATTAACAGAGATCTATTTCTGATCCGTAACTGCAGGAACTTTAATGGCTAAAATCTTGCAAACTATAGGTTTAACATTTCAGCTACACCTCCTGTATTCTCTTCAGAAAGCTACGAACACTCTGCAAATCATGAGTTTTGCATGAGCCATATCTTTAAAAATCAATTTCCACAATCTCAAATTGTAAGGTACCTTTCCTAGCAGCAATTACACATTTAATAGCTATATTAAAATTCAGCTCAATGTAATTCTTAGCATCTTGGTTTATCTATAAGGTCTAATATTTGAAGAATGAAAATTCACAACTCATTTTGTCTATTTGGAGACCAATTAGGTGGATAGGTTGTGGATTCTCATGTCAAAATCATTTGAATAAATTTGTCTTAGAGTTACATTTGAGGTTTCACAGATTCTTTCTCATGTCTATTAGCCAAGCCAGTAGATTTCACTTACCAAGACATAAGAAAAAGCAAAGGGACTGATTTTGTCACTGTCAAAACAGACAAATCCCTTTTGGTGTGCAAACCTTAATTCTTTATCTGGGTGGGGGATTTTTACTAGCATGCTCCATTAAGAATGTTTGCGAGAGCTGTATTCAATCTTTCAACACAATCACTGTCTATCTGAATTGCTGTCATTAAACTCATATTGTTTAATTTATTTTTGCTTGGAATGAGTTACTGTTTAAATAATTCAAATCACAGAGAACACAGATAATACTTCTTTTCACTGTCATTATTTAAGTGTTTTGTGAACAAAGGTCATCTTCTGTTTGCAAAGATGTGTGTCTACATTGCTTCAAGTAATTCAGACATCATGGCTTACTTAGGATCTATTTTGTCTCCATTAGGCATTTTAAACTGAAAGTCCAAATTAATCTTTAAACTTGCCAATTTATGGGGCTTTTGTGTTTGGTTTTTATTTTCTTTTCCTGGAAATGTTCAGTGCTGCATAGACATGCAGGAAGAACCCCTTTGGTAAAAGTCTCTCCTTCTCTCAGTTTTCAGCTGTCATCATTGGCCTCACCTCTTCAGCCATACATCTGAATCTAGTACAAGTTCTTGTTATCTAATGAAACCTTCCTTCCCCTTCATGAGAACAGGATGTGTAGCACCATAGAATGTGGTTGGGACAACCTCCTAGAGCCAGTTGCCCAGGAGAATGTCCAGACAGCTTTTGAGTACTGCAAAGGATGAAGATTGACTATATGCAACTCATGCTAGTGCTCAATCACCCTCACAATGAAAAAGTGTTTCCTGATATTTTGGAGGAACCTCCTGTGTTTTGGTGTGTTCCTGTTGCCTCTGTCACTGCACACCACTGGAAAGAGCCTGGTTGTCTCCTCCGTGCCTCCTCCCTTCATGTATTTATATACACTGATGAGATTCCCCATAGCTTTCTCTTCTCCAGGCTGAACAGCCCCAGCTTTTTGTTGGTCACTGATGTGAACAGGTAAACCTTATAGGGTCCCTGGTAGCCAAAGCCACAGCAGTGGGCATTATCAAAAACCTTTGATTTATTATTACCCAATCAAGACAGATAATTCTTAATTTTGACTTGCAGGACTTCTGGAAGGTAGGTTACAGATAAACTTGTGGGTGACTGAAAGGTCCTGAAATGGAGGTTGTGTTATATCATGAAATTGAGGAAGAGAAAAAAGAAGAATGGCACTGAAATCTGTTCAAGTGGATTTTCAGAGAAACAAAGATTTATATTTCCAGACAGCAAACTAGTGATGTGAGACCATTGTGGCAAACAAACAGGGCAAGTGCAGCATTTGCACCTTCACATGTAAATTTAAAACACGTTTTTCTTAAGAATCCAGCAAGATTCATGTTTTGGCTGACACTGCAGGTAGCTTGACTCCAGAAAGCTCTGCGGTGTGCACTGGGCAGGACTGGAAGGCTGTGTACAAGCTGGAGCCTACAAATGCCTACTCATTTAGCGGGCATGCTATGAAAGGAGGAAGTAGTACAAAAGGAATAAGACAGATAGAAGTAATAATAAACAAGCTACTTGGGAAGACCACAAGGTTGTTATGTTGCAGGTCATGATTTGAGAGGAACAAAAGCATGCGCTTTCCTGTATGGTGAATGTGTATGATGCACAGGGAGAGGTGGTGGAGGTAAAGCTGGGCTTAAAGTCTCCAGTTTAGTGATACCCAAAACAGGAATGGTTTTTATATTGTCAGTCAAAGGGCATCACATTAACAGACACTGCATATTAGAAAGTTTCCATATATTGCATGGAAAACATGAAGCTCTGAAATGTACAATCAAAAATTGCCTTTACAGTCCAAGTAGCACGTTTACATATATGATGAATAATTTGTTTATTTAACTATTTTCTCATTACTCTTAGTGCTATTAAATAATATATTTAAAGGAAAAAGAGTCATGGAAATCATTACTGATGCTTCATAGAAATTCTGGCATACAAAGGTCAGGCAATGCAATATGGACTTTAAATATCTATTAGTTCATAAAATCTGTATACTGAAACACTGACAGGACCACAATATTGTAATTTAGAGAGAAATTTGAGACAGATAACCTTTGTGTCAGTAACACACTGTCTGAAAATCCTAATAGCTCTCAACTGACCTGTGCTTATTCTAGGCAGTACATTATTTTTATATGTTCTCTCTTTAAGAAGATAAAATAAATACCTTTGGTTGATTTTTGGAATTCATAGTATTATGACAGAGTAGTTATCCCAAAATAAAAAGGACAACAAACTGAATCCCTGTTTCATATTTTAGCACATATATATATATCACTCATCACAAGTCAGATAACCTACTAAATCTGAGCAAATACTGTCACTGTCAGTAAAGACTCTAGAGAGATCTGGCATCTGTTTTTTTTAAAATGTGATAGACAGGCATACATCAGATATAGTTAATTTCATTTCAAAAAGCAGAACAACACACTACTGGCTACTGAAATTAGTGGAACATATTCTGTCCACATAGTCATGTTGATGTCAATCAATTCTAAAATAGGATGACCATAAAATGGTGAAGGAGTGCTTTAAATTGGACTCATATCCTTTTTTACCTGTTACAGTTATATATTATACACTTCCATCTTTTATCTTGAAATATCAGCTTTAAAATTAGAGTGATTTACATAGTATGTGTATATATATAGTTTTTGCAAGTCATTATGCTCAAGCAACATCAGCACTTTGGGAAGCAAAATTGTGAAGCATCCACGCCTGTTCAACTTGCCATATGCAGTTACAGGAAATTATATTAGCATTATATTATTTATTTAAAAGTGTTCAGTCTAATTATAGCTGAACTGTTATTTTGACTTCTTATCCTTTAATGGTGTGATTGTTAATTTACAATAATAGCTTCCATTCCATTACTCCTAACTGCTTCAAATATAAATACTAATTCAAGTAAAAAAAAAGAAAACTCTAGAATTTTATAGCTTCTAAAATTTTCTGCAAAGTCAGGGCAAGATTTCTTTTGCAAAAGAGCTACCTATTTCCTCTGCACACTGTGCATTGTCACGTTTGTATCCTGAAGTCAGCATCTATCTTCTTCTGTTTGGTGCCTGTGGAATAGATTGAATCTTTCATCAGGAGTTCCTCTCACTACAGATAACTATCATTCGAAAAGCTACTGATACATGAACCTTCTCAAATGAAGCAATTCTTTTGTTGTTTCGCTCTCCTTTTATTTTTTTTTTATTTTTTAAATTTAAATTTGCTACAGCCAAAGCATTAATGACACTGGCCACATCTCACAATAACATTACCTTTTATTAGAGATCTTATTTTACATATCCCCATAAGATATAAAACCTTCCAAGAGAAAATATCAAAAACCTTCAGCTGAAATCAGTTTGTTTCAGACAATATGAGAAAGTGAATCAAAGACAATGAAGATAAAGGAATGTTTAAGGAAAAAAAATCAGTAGAGGTACAACTCTGGTACGGAAAGTAATTACAAGGTTTAAAATCATTTCTTACACAACATTGTCTTTAAAACCATACTGAAAGGTAAGGATGCTTGGCTCTCTTAACCAGTAGCTTACAAACCCAGCAGCTATAAAACCAGAAAAAAAACACTCAGAAATAATACAATGGAATTAGATGGCCAATTCATCATATATAGCACAAGAATTCATTAAGACTTGTTGGGGGAAAAAACAACCAACAACCCACCCCCTCAAAAAAAAAACCCAAAAATTCCAACCAACAACCCAAAACCCCAACCTCATTGACAGCCACATTCTGAACAAAGTACAGCAAAATTTATTGTGAGACTTTGACTGGAGTTTTGACTTAGTTAGGGATTTCAGAAAAGGATCCTGAATTAAAAACTGTTGTTACACAGAATACGTTAAAAAAAAGGAACAAATATTAAGTCTGCTGGTTAAGGAAGATTCAGGCATCGTGATTGTACAGCTGATGATAAAAGAAAAGATTGAATGCTGTATGAAGACTCTTTTGAAGCAATTCCAAGAGGCAAAATACTTTAAAACTTTATTGCATCAAAATTTTACTTTTCTGCCTAACAAAACTGAAATAGTACTTTGAATGTTTTCTTGCACAGAACACATATAAGTCCCTTAAAGGTTTTAATTCTGAAGATGCAACAAAATAAATGTTATGAGAAATTTCTGCTGGAAAGTTTACCAAGCTTTGAGTTCCAACAAAAAATAGTATTTTCAAATACTATATCTAAGAAAAGTTACAGTACATGTTTATTGCATGAAAACATCCATTTATTGGATCCATCTGATTCTTCTATTTGTGGTTAGTGGTTCTTATATTCTTGATGTAACTTGCAACAGATCCTACTAAGTATTCCCATTATTACAAAACACACGGTAGATTGAATTAAGTAGGAAAATCTATACAATCTCAACAGAGATCCAACCTGTGACAATGCATGAAATATGACTTTCATCTTCTTTTAAGATAGTCTGTAGCTACATGATATAATTTGACAGACTTTGATATTTGATACAATTGTGGAACAACAATGATGAAATTAAATGCAGGAGGCAATATTAGNCACAGCTTTTTACCAGTTATGATGACTTTTCATGCATTAGTATTGAAGATAAGCAACAATGTAGGGAAAAGTAAAGCATAAGTGAGAAATAGGAGAACAAGTTATGAAAATAAATGAAGACTAGAAAATAGGATCATACTCAAGCAAATGTTTATATATATTAACTGTAAGCAGCAGCTCTACTTAGGGAAATATTTTTCACACTTGGATGGCTTAACGTGAATTAATATGTGAGAAAGTAAAAAGTAAGTCTCCATTCTTCAGTAACATGAACACTGGCAATGTAACTGAGGTTGCAAGTTTGAAAAATGTTTAAAATATAGGCACATGATTCTGAATTAACAAGTCACCACAGTCTGTGACATGCAAGCACATGTTTTGATGGGTTTGCAAACTATGTCTTGCTTACTATCAACTCTCTGCATCAAGTTGCAATTTTCTTGAAAGCAGCTGAATTTAGCTTTTACAGTAATTTTTTTTTTCTGTGTTTCAGGTTATGACATCATATTAATACATTCAAATAGTCAAAATGTTCAGAATAAGATAGCACAAACTTGGTGCAGGAGTACATAGATCAGAGTGTGGCCAGCATTGTCAAATAGGAGATACACAGCTTAAGTATTATATAAACTACTTTTTCCCCAAAAACATTAACATAGACACCAAAATTGTAACAAGACATATCAAAAAATAAGGCACATTTATTTTGATATGGTAATCTTGAAATAGAAAACTCATTTCAGAGAACATCGGTATCTAAATGAGTTTTATAAAAAATCTTGTATTCGTGATAATTATGGACATTTCTCATCATGGTAATGGAATAATTGCACATATCCCAGTGTGTCAAGTAACAAAATGGGAGTTTTATTAAACATTTCCATTGCAAAATTACTTTGTAGGTTCGTGTTTTCCTATTTACATAACTCAGGTGTGTGGCAGAAGTATTAAAATCTACCATCACTTATCACAAGTACTGCAGGCTTTCATTTTACCACAATTAATAATCCCCTTTGTGTTGAATAAATTGAAATTAATTGTGGAATAAATTGAGATTATTGTCATTTATATAAATGATTGTAAATATTTGGACATTAGCTACTCCACACGAACACTGTATCCTTTTTTATTTCCAAGCTGCATCAGGACTTTCTACACTGAGCTATTCATTCTTAAGTTCATCAAGAATCAGCAAAAGAAGGCTGTTTAAAATCCAATCCCCTCTTTATGAAAATTAAAACATCAGAAACATCATTAGTTAGCATTTAACCTGAGATTTAATCTGTTGAGAGGTTAACATTCTTAGAAATTTCTTCACTCATATTAACTTATACTGATGTTCCTATTGTATGGGGGAAAGAAAAAAACCTGAACAAACAAAAAAAAGTTGCTTGTAACATGGCTTTTCACTGTGTTGGTCAAAAAAAATTATAGAATGCGTCTGTTTCTCACAGTATCCAGAAGCCTGAACAATATTAATGTGCTTCTTATTGCACGTGAAACTCAGAGGAGATATAATTGCAGATTCTTCTTCTCTATCTGAATATTAAAGCAGTATTTCACTTTAGCCGAATCCGGAATGTATTTATCTCCATAGAACTCATATGTATTTCACTTATATTTCTGGCATCTGGAGGTGAATGCATCAAAGATAAAGATGTGGGTGTAAGACTTTCCACTCTGAATTTGCTAAAGAGTTTATGCACCTTTATCTGGAAGGGAAAAGAAAAAATTAAAAACAAACAAACAAACAAAACAAAACATAAAAAAGAACTATATTTAGAACAGGCAGTAGAAATCCTAAAATTACACATTTTCTTACAAGTACCAGCACAGCAATTCCCTCACCAAAGACTATGAATATTCTTATGTACCACAGATCAAATACTATACACTAATTTAGATCTTTTTAGGCAGTATTCTCTTTCTACATTTCAAAGAAAATTAAATCAATTAAATAAAACTATTAGAAATATTTGGATTTAAACTCCTCTTGTTTCTCATTAAAATAATATTTACTCTTTTGCCTAAAGAAAACCTCAAACTTATTTTAAAGTTTTATTACAAAATTTCTACAGATTAATAACCCTCCATTCCATTTATAATCTCCAGAAAAAAATTATTTATATTTCATAGTTTTACACATCACATCAATTCTATAGCAATCTTAAAATAGTTAGATATTTGCACTGGTGTAGGTCACTTAAGAGAGCACGGGTAGAAAAACAACATGCTATAATAAGCAATAGTCACATAACTTGCAGATATATTAAAAATATTCAAAAGATACACTTCAGAATATGTAACTTGACTCCTTTTACTTCATAGAGTTCTAAAATACTATTAAAAATTATCTGAGGAATACTCATTTACAGGAAGGTAATAAGATTAAAACTTGTTTACTTCTTGATGCTTACATGGTCATTCCCACACCAGCAGATCTGTAACTATCAATTGGAAAGAAGCTTTCGAGGTAAACTATTATTCTGAAAGTGTAACTCTTGACGAATAAATACCTAGACTTCATCCACAATGTGACTTAAGGATCAATGTTTCTACAATAACGTGTAAAGTTAGCTGCCCATAAAATATCAGCATACCTTTCCCTGAGTAGTGGAACAGAGCAGACCCATGTCTCTGTTTGAAAATCTACAGTCAAATCCCTTCCTGTGAAGAATCAGAGCAGCCTCATCAGATGGCTCGACATCTACCTACAAATAAACAAGGTAGAAGATTACTCACGAAGCAGCAGCTAGAAAGACATTTTAGGACCTCATAAAATTATCGTGCAGTGATAGAGGCACTTATACCTTAAAAAAATGTTCAGCCTAGATTCAACTGCCATTGGCTTTTTTAAATTTTTTAAAACTAAACACAGAAAGAACTAAACTACAAAAAGTTGAAAATTTCTATGTACTACAGAACAGAAACTTAAGTTGTTGAGTTTAAAGCTCAATAGATGCATATATACAGACTCAGAACGGAGGTATAGATATCATAGTTGTATTGATTGGCTTTCCACAAAAATGATATGGCCAAACTAAAACCAAAATATAAATCATGTTACTTACAATAGTCAGTTTTACATACTCAGTGTGACTATATTGAACAAGATTTCATGTTGCAAAACTGCTCTCAGACTCAGCTTAAGGTGTACAGAAAACTGCGTCCTTGAGCCTCAACAGACATCAGAGAATAACTCAAGAGTTACCAACAACCTCAATTTTCTAGTTTGGACAAAATCACTAAAACCACCACTTAGGGCAAATGGTCACAATAACAGCATAAAATGCCTCAAATCAGAATCTTGTTCTGACATGTCAAAACAGAATCACAGCCTAGAGCTGGACAGAACTGTTTTCTTTTACACTGAAATGTAGAAAACCACTCTTGTACCACAGGAGTAACAGTAAAGAAATTCTTCACATTATAGATGCATGTGCACGTAAGCCAACTTCACATCATGTGAGTGGCACACCACAAGATACTCTTCACAGAATCACAGAATTGATTAGAATGGAAAAGATCCTTAAGAACTCTAAGTCTTAGTATTAATGTAGCTGTGCCAAGTGTACCACTAAACCATGTCCCTGAGCACTTGTCTTTTAAATATCTCCAGGGATGATGACTCCACCACTCAGGGCAGCCCCTTCCAGTGCTTGAACACCCTTTCCATGAACACTTCTTTCTTAACACCCAGTCTAAACCTCTCCTGGCACAACTTGAGGCCATTTGCTCTTGTCTTATCCTGGGGAAAGAGATCCACAACCTTCTCCTACAGCCTCCTTTCAGGTAGTTGTAGAGAGCAATAAGGTCCCCCCTTGAACCTTCTTTTCCCCAGGCGAAACAACCCCAGCTCCCTCAGCTGCTCCAGACTCATTATCAGCTTCATGTCCTTCTCTGGACTCACTCCTTAGTGACACCTTAGCATCTTTATTGTAGCTGTATTGCTATGCTGACCATATTATGAAAAAATTTATTTCTTTGTTCATCATTGTTTTACATTCTTCAGCTCTATGTCTTACTATAGATAATACAGGCATAAAAGAGATAGTTCTATTCAGAGCCATGCCAGTTCTTCGGGCTATTTTTCTCTTATTTATTTCTGGTTTACTTGTTTTTTGTACTGGTGCTTTTTCACAAAAGCGATAAGGTTCATTCATTTCTGGTACGTCAATAAGTACCTATTGCTTGGAGAAACCCACGCCAGTGAGCATTAGACACTTTCTGATGCTTTAGCTCTTGAAGGTGTACCAAAAGAGAGGTCTTAACCTAACAAAATTTCCACCTAGTTTTCTTCTCATAAAGAATATCTTGGATCAGTATGAACCAGCTGTTTTGAAACCCAGCATGTCACAGATTCAAAGTACGACAAATTCATAGTATTAAGTACTCACTCAGATAATAAAAAAATAGTAACCTGATAAACTTAGTTGTTTTAAGTTCCTCATGTAAAACAGTAAAAGTTTATTCATTAGTGTTTGGAATTTAAACAAACTACTTTTCAGTAAAACACTGTCAAAAACTGCACGGTTTACAAATCTTGACCAAAACTCAGTTTGAGAAGATTTCATGAACACTAGGATATAAACACCTAAAATCAAGGTTTTATTTAATGATTTGTGTCTACAGTCAGCATATATTAAAAAAAGTTTCCAGCATTTAATAGCATTGATGATTAAACAAGTTCTTACTCTGTTCACTGGAACAGTAGTACTACTTTCTATGTGAAGTAAGGCAATAATGATGATGTGACAAAATTAGTTTCCCTTTCCTACTATGAGACACCTGACTTGGTTTTCATTGTCACTGATGTGACAGTGTGGCACTTAAAAGTAGATATTTTTATGCATACAAAGTAATGCTGTCTGCCTAAACATCAGATTAGTGAAACATTAAAATTCATACTGAAAAGCCTGACTTCCTATGGGGTAAATTAATGTTAAAAATGACAAGCCAGTAATGGGTATCAACACTTCCTCTATTACAGTTAAATTATCTTTTACTAATCTGCATAACAAATGCATGTATGCATTTCAAATGATGGCATGAATATTTAATCTCTCAAATTTTTAAAATTAAATATTATCTTAATTAAGATTGAAAAGATTTAAACAGAAAAGTAACAAACAATTAATAAGAACTTGAGAAAAAAGGTTTTGGTAAGTATAAACATCTACGATATAGTACTCAACCTTTTAACATGCACATAGCAACCATGTGAAAAAATAAAGCTGTTCTAACCCATTATCAAAGCAGGTTTAAGACTAAGTTTTCACAGCCTCCACATCTACTTTAACTTACCTGTTCTTCTATCACCTCTAGGTAAATTAGACTAAGTAAATGCCAGCCTAAGAAATGTCTGAGCAAGGATGAACTTAATTTGCATCAAATACACCTAAACATGACCACGCTAACTGCACAAAACCCTGCAAGAACTTCCTCAATTTTCAACAAATGACACCCTTAACCTTATAAAACTTCACAACACAGTTATATGACAAAAAAAATCCCTAACCACTGTACTATCAAATCTCTGAGTACCTTTCTTGGAAGAGCTGCCAAAGTCTGATTTGATTTTGATCTTGGAGAATTGAAATGCAGCCCCTCATCAGGCTTTTAGATAGATAAAAAAATAAAATTGCTAAGCTTCGTCATGAGCAATATCTCAGGGCAATGCTGCTAAAATTTTGAATAGAGAGAAAAACCATTTAAACTCTTTTTAAATCCAGTTACTGTAAGATAACAGACATACATGGAAAAGTTTAAGGTAAAATGACAAAATTATGTATTTATGTTTAGTGTAAAGTGACAAATGTTCTCAGCTTTAAATCTTGAGGCCCAGTTTACTACACCAGGTAAAATCTGTATCAAACTTCTTAAAAACCAGAGTTCTATTAAAATGATTCTTCAAATTACATATTCATTACACTCTTACTGGACAAGATCAGATATCTTCCAACAATAGCAATATTCTTTCTGATTTCTACCTTAAAAATAATTCATTTTAATTTGGTACCCTTTTATGTGAAATTGCAACAGACTATGAAACAACACCTTCAACATCAAAAGCAACGGAGAAGTCTACATTTCTGGAAAAAAAAAATTCATTGTATCAATTAGCCAGAATTATGACACTTGTCATTCAGATTCTTGGAAGATAGAGAAAGGAAGCAGAAAGTGAGATTTACAAAATTACTTGCAAAGCACAGCAGGATTTTCTGCTGTGGGGTAGAACTGTTCTGTATCTATAACAAAGTGATCCTGTCCTACAGCTACGGCAAACATTCACTTCTCAGGGGACACAGTCACACTGCAGGCTCAAGAGCTGTCAATCAATAATCAATTATATATACAGTCGTAGACAAGGAAGAGATCATAGCCTTAATCAATCTTATACCAGTGGGGATACTAGGGCCAATATATCCCAGACAAAGTCATGGAATTTACCTACAAGTGGCAATATTGAACTCAAAAAAGCAGACACAGGGCCCGCCTTTCTTTCCACAGAGTTCACAGCCAGATGATACAAACAAGGGGAGGAAGTTCAGGCCTCAAAAGGGGAGAGAGAACACGCATTCATGAAGGTCTGCCCCTGAAGTTGATAGGTTGAAGCAAACATGAGTTGCGAAGCTGACTAAGGCAAATGAAAATCCTCACAGTGAAGTGTGAAACATACATTTCATCTGAAGATTTAATGCAATATAAGACTTTCTCCAAACTCTTCAAAGGCAGAAGACCCACAAAAGCCAGAGTTACTCCACTTTGAAATCCAAAATAGGAATTTTCTCACAGTTGAAGGAGTGTATGTGACATTGAACTACTAACAGAGAAAGCATGAGAACATAAACAAATTCTTTAAGTGCTAAAATAAGCATTAAGACTTAAAACAAAGAACAGATAACGGGAATATAATCTGGCATTAATACAGATCAGTAGTTTTACCTCAGCTGCCATGGAGACACTAAAGAAGAAGGGACAAGTAGTTTGTAATTATCTAAGCATGGTAGAAATGAAAAGGTGTTTCACTGGGGTAACAGCACTCATAAGAGATACTGCAATACAGCATAAAGTTAACATATCCATGTTTTAAAAGGTGTTGAAAAACTGAATTTATAGAACATTTGCCAGGAGAAAGATGAAAAACCAATTCTAGTCCTTTAGTTTATGAAACAAAAAAATTAATTATGGTGGTTACACACCTTTCCTTCCTTTGCAAGGAAAAAAATACTGAGTACAGGAGAGGCTCTTTCATTTGAGTTTCTTTTGCACATTTTTTTTTTGTTGGTATACCTACCAGAGACTGATGTCACAGGATCCAAACATTACAGGATGATATTAAAACAATTAAACTAGATCTTGTAATTAAGCTTAGAAGTATTTTAACAATATAATGTGGGTTTAAAACTACAACCATTATTAAAAACACATTCAGAACAAAGCCTAATGGCCTTAAATTTAATTCTTCTAATACAGAAAAGTATATGAACTGTTCTCCCTTTAACTTTGGGAACACATTGAAATGTGCCCCCTCCAGAGACAAAATACTGCACAATACATATTATTATGCTGTGAAAAAACAATCCTTGCATTTCATGTTAGTCAAACACAAGTCTCTAGTTCTTGCAGAATTAACAAAAGCCAATAATCACACCGTAGTTTATCGTATCACAAAGTTCCCCCTCCAAATTACTTCCCAAGAACAAATGATTTGGCTTTATTAGTAAGCTATATCATGTGTTTGCTCACAATAGCAGTGGTTTGACCTTACCTTTGATTGAATTGTCCTCAGATTGACCATATGCATGTCACAAGGCATGGATGACATGAGTGGAGAAAAAGTATTTATCATCTCTGGGACACCTGAATCCGCATTCGTTGTCATTGGAATTACAGGATGATTTAAGAAAAGAGAAGTCATATGGCTAAGAAGTGATGGAAAACTGACTGATGTCTTTTCTTCACTCTGCAAAACACAAAAGAATGAATCCAGTTAAGATGACATTATGTCTGTATTTTGGAACTCACTTACTTTATATATGATTCTGTTCATCACATAGAAAATTTTAAGACTGCCCATTTAATTACTTTTGGAAACTTGATCGACACTAATTTTCCTCTATTAACACTTCCTAATTTTACAAACCATTAGTACACTTTTCAAAATTATTAAGTTAGATGACACCTCATTGTACATCATTCCTCATGTTTCTTTGCTAGCCCCTGATCTGTAAACAACATACTTTGGAGAAAGAAACTGTTACTTTAGCAAGTTGCTCCTATTTATTCAGTATCTATTTGAATATGGAGAAACAACTAGTCTTTTATAGGTTTCCTTTTCCACATTAATATTCTCACCTGTATTTCTTACTTTTTCTAGCTTATATCCTAAATCTTTCTTTCTACTCTAAATCTATCTTCTTCAAACTATTTCCTGGAAGAAATAACAGCTGGCATCTTTGCCTTGGTCTGCATTGAGAAAGATTTATTTTGGAAGTTCTAATTCAGTTTCTTGCCAGCAGGAACTGAAGTGACTCCATCTCTAGACTCCCAAATTTTGTACTTTCCCAAATTTCGTATTTGCAGTGCTTTTACATGGCTGCAGAATCTGCTTTATGAACCTGAAACTATTAAATCCTACATATTCACAACTAGTTAAAGCTCCATAGAAGCCAAGGAAAGAAAACAAAGTGAGTTTAAAAAGGCAATTTCTATTTCAGAATGTTGGTGGATAAGACTACAAATAAGTGAAAACTTCTTTTGTTCTTATTTTTTCCTTGCATGCTTAGTCAGATAAATCCCTGCTTGTTTATAGTTAAATGTGATATTTAGTGAAAACTTTGCAGAAAGGTTACTGAAAACATAGTATCTTAAGCATTGTTATATTAAAATTACATTTTATGACAGGTTGGAAAAACAGAAATAAAAAACAAATGGGACATACATAAAGCAAAGGGGAGGATTATTTTTCAGCTTATAACAGACAACAATAACAGTAATTTCTGTTTCGGGGTGTGTATGCCTGTATGCATATTTATTTTTACCTCTCCAGCAGCATTAAATACAGCTGACAGTGTAGCAATTGAAAATATGCCAGAGCTGAATCGATGCAAGATGGTAATTTCTATTTTACTCTTGGTACTTTTCTTAGCAATGACTAACACTTTGCCTTTTTGGTAGCTACTAAGCATTTTTAACTATCTATTAAGACGCACAAATTACTTTCCAGAAATTATAACAGTTGATCACTGTAGAGGGCTGCTCCTCCATGTGCCTCACTATATTTATTTACATTGAATTCCATCTGCCATTTTCCAGCATCTTTAATCAGTCTTGAGTCTTCTAATTTCTTAGTTAGCCTTGATTTTTTTTTTCCTTATCTTGAAAAGTTCAGCATGACTGGTCAACTTCATTGCCATGATTTTCTTATTTTTCAATTACAGGATGAGCAAGCTTGCTCTAGATACAGCTAAATCTGAAAGTCTTCAGTTCAAGTGACTGCATGCATTCTCTACCCACAGGGAAAATATGCATATCCATGTTCTTTCAAAGAAGAATTCACTTTTTGACCCCAAGAGGAACATGGTTCTTTCTGTTGCCATAGATGTTGCCATGATGTCAGTCAAAATATTTTATTGCAATTTCTCTTATTATTTTTACTCTATCTTTTTTTCACCCCTGTAAAATGAGTTGATTGCTTGCATCTGAGAACTTCAAGTCTCCATAAATATCCCACAAATCACACATGAATCAGAAAAGTAATTTATTCACCCTATTATAATATTTAAAATAAAATATGCAGCAAAAGCCCTTGCAAAAGGTTCCTAGTTCCAGGCATGTTACCTGAGAATGAGCAGATGGCAAAACTACGATCCAGCAACAAGATAAGTTTTTCAGATGCACTTTTAAACAATGGGTATTCGTAGTCATTTGAGTTCGGCAATTTTGCCTAAATAGAATTCATGTTCAGCCATTTCCTCCTCTACTTGCAGCCTCTGCCTAACATACACTGCTAACATATACAAGGAAGAAGTGCACATCCCATATCCAATGGTTTCGCTGAGCTCGGGATTTCTTAAGATTTAAGGAATTCCAAAGAGGAAGAAGCCTTCACGGAAACAACATTTTGCTTTGTCTTCTCATTTTAAAATTGTTTTATTTAAGTGCAAATCCTCATAGTAAGACATCCCAAATATTTGGAGAAGAGCCACAGTTTGTTATGAGAAGCGCGATTGAAAAAATCATTCTGTTAAGTTCAACTTTATGCCTGAAAGAAAGTGCTTGCTGAAAAGAAACTGAACTAATTTAGATGTCCTTATAGTTTCAGAAACAGACGTTCCTCAAAAGATGCCACCAAGGTCATTTGACATGAAGCGACATGATATCTTTCTGAAAGCTTCTGTTCCATGTACAGAAAAACACTGTGTGCAGAAACACAAGCATGACACTCATAAGTCAAAATTTTGCCTAAGCCCCAGAGATTCAGAGTGTAAGAAAAAATGGGACACAAATTTGCACGTTGTCTGACACAAAAGTAGAAGATCAATCATGGTAAATGTATCAGATGAATCCTCAGCCTTGTCTAGAAAAGCATAGCACAGGGAAAGGTCAATCTTCAAGATTGAGTCCTTAGCCCTCTCTAACACAAAGAGAAGCAATGAGAATAAAAAAGGTGGTTTTAATATAAAGATACAGTAGGCTGTATTGCAGTTGAGAATCCAGGAAAGATGGAAGGAAAGTCATAGAAAACTTTCAATAAGAATGTGGGTAGGAGTGACTATGGGAGTGGGACAAAATTCTCAGATAATCCATAGCAGAACCACAAAGACTGGCTCCTCAGCTCCTAGATTCTGGAAATAAGTGAGAACAGCAGAGAAACACAGCTTTGGAAAGTCTCTGGCAAATATTAGAACAAGGGCTGGTTCAGTTTGGCTCATTTTTGCTCCCATTACGTGTCCATGTTTTATCATGGGCATAAACATTGTCCTTACGCATTATACACTTGGAAACTGAGACTCAGGTGGAGATTTTATCTTGAATCTTGTGTTCCCACATCTGGAATTACAGTTTTGGATGATTATGCAAACAGAAGAAGTGCAGTCATTCACACAATCTATGTAATAGCAATGGGAATGGAGAGTACAAAAGGTATCAAAAGCTGCCCAGGAAACCAAAGGAGAAAGGGTTTTGCAAACACTGTGAAGACAATGCTATCACAGAAGATTGAGAAGGGACACTTCAAATCACACTTCCCCCTAGGTACATCACAGTCATGAAAGGATTGAAGTACATCTTGCCCCTCACAATGTAGTGATTCAAAATTTAAACAGGACTCTGGGAATCATCTCTGGGGAAAGAGAGATGAGAAGGGTTTGCACATACAAATGTATTTGGAAGAATAATTACTCTATACACACCTTCACTATGTGGCTGACTTTCAGCAGTACCCTGCTGATGCTAGGTCAGAAGATGCAGTCCCACAGTCTCCATCTAATTAAAGTGCTGCTCTCTCAAAAGTGACATTATTTCCTCAACTTCAATGACAGCATTTATCACTCAAAGTGTGAATGGAGCCCCTCTGGCAGCCTTACAAACTTTAAGTACTGGCAAGAATCTGATGAATACCAGATAATGATGTGCTGGCTTAATGTGCTCTAATCGAAGCAAATACTGCCTTTTTAACTACTCATATACATTTATTCAGTTGGAAACAGTCTGTGTTGAAATACAACCCCTTGAATGACTATGCAGTAGATGTAAACAAACCATTTAGGATCCTTCTTTGTCATCAAAACTAAGGTGAATAAACTTTCAGTTTTAAGGAAAACCAAACCCTACTCCAGCATAACATTAGTCTCATCTATAAAAGGTGTCCTTACATCACAAATGAGCTATTTTACTGATAATTACAGAAATAATAGAAAGTATTGGGTTGGCAAGGATGTTCAATGTCATCTAGTTCCAATGCCTCTGCCATCGACAGATCAGGTTACACAAGGCCTGTCCAAACTGGCCTTGAACACTTCCAGGTTTAGGGCATCCCTGCTGCGGGCAAAGTATTTCAGTGCCTCCTTACCTCTGAGTTAAGAATTCTTCCTAATATCCAATCTAAATCTCCCCTCTTTTAGTTTAAAACCATTCCCCCTTATCCTATCATGATCTGCCTGTGTAAAAGAACCTCTCTCCCTCCAAGAAGGGACTCCGAGGGTTTTCTGGTAAGAGTTTAAATTGAGAAACTGATGCCCATTATTAGTGGAGAAAAACACTAATTAAACTCTTCAGAAATCATTTAGTAATTGAATAGACAATATTGTGGAGAAGAAAGTAAAGCTGAAGCAGTTGACAGCTGGACATCAATTGAGTGAATGAAGGAACCTTCCAACACAGACAAGTAGTATAAAATTTCCCATATTAAAGTAAAGAAAGAAACTGAGGCAGACAGTATACCAAATCACATATCTTCATTATTTTCTCCTCCTCTAGACTTTTCTCTGCTATAAAAAAATCACAAAATAAATTTCATTATAACAGTAAACCCCCACTGGCACCTGAACTACCTGATCATTCATGCTGAAATGTGGATGCTGACTTTGGGTGTAAGCTCATTCAAATTAAATCTGGAAACAGACAGAATTCTGTCTGAATGAAGACTAAAATAGTCTGGTACCAAACCACTTGGATTATTCCTGAAAAGTCTCTCATTCTCTCTCATGTTGTGTGAGGAAACAATTTTTACCTACTTTCTCTCTCATGGCTTCAGAAAACAAGCAGGCAGCAATCTTCAAAGAAGAATGTTTATAGACTGGAAAATCTAATCTGTGGAGTGAAAAGACTTTTCAGAGTGTCTTTAGCCCCAAAACATACGGAGACAATATTTTTAAATATCTCTTAATCATAAACTAGCAACTGACAGCAACAAAGATGGTGAGGCAGTGAATACCAAGTATGGAAAGATAAATTTGTTTTTTTCTGTATAACTCAAATATTGTACAAATCAGCACATTTGACGAGATGCTGCTTCTGCATGAGAAACTGATTCTGTGATACTGTGCTGGACTGCTTATAGGTGAGAAACAAACATCAGACAACATCACTGACGATGCGAATTTCAGTTTTACAATACAAAAAAAATAAAAAAAAAAAAAGTGACAGGTAGGGGAAGATGCCTAAGCTTTAAAATTACACCCATTATCTATTTTTCCCCAAATGCAAACAGCCTGAATCCTCATCTACAGCCCTTCCCACTTGAGGAAAGAGCAGTCTCTGAAGATGAAAAGAGTGAGAAAATTGCACGACATTTGATACACACTTTGCCCTAAAACTCCCAACTTGGAAGTGAAATTCAGATTTTATTTTGGACTGGCACTAGTCAAGTTCATGAAATTGACATCAAGCAGTAAATGGTTTCAACACAGCTACAAGTTTTCCATACAATACTGCCTGGCTGTTGCGTCACCAAGTGACAATCAGATGTACTTGCTTTCAATTCATTCAAAGTTGTGCGCTGTAATACAATAGTCAATAGTCAAAGTCCAAAAAGTCCTGAAGTCCTCCTGATATGGATGAATCATTCCCTTTCTTCTGAGGTTGATATCTGGAGATAGATTTTTGTGTGCCTGTAAAAACTCCTTGTGAGTTTCAGACGGAAAGGGGAAGGATGTTAGACAATGGGTGTTACATCCATGATGCAACACATTAGCAACTGATGAAAACTGGATTAATTCTTCTGACCTGAATAATTCTTTTCAGTGTTCCAGAGTGCAATGTAAGCACTTGTCAGAGGAAACACTGAGCATCACTTCAGGAGGTTTTGAAAATGGCTGGTGGTTGCACAGGGAATTTTGTACAGAAGGTGATCTCTGAGCAGTGGGATTCAGAACACTTAAGACATCAAAGCTTCACAAGATGCTTCAGCAGACTGAACTTCAGGTAGTCTCTGAAAATAAGCATGTCCTCTGCAACGAATTAGAAGACTAAGTTGAATTCAGAAATAAGAGCCATAAATATGTAAATAGTATGGCTGTGCATACTGAACAGCCAGCTATCCCGAAATCTTAGAAAGACTATAAACAAGAACACTGATGCCATATTATGTTCTGCTATACCAGAGCACCAGGTTTTCCTGAAATGCTGGGAGGCACAAAAACCCAGATAAATATAAGGTTAGAATTGTTAATCTATCCAGTTTTGTCAAAAGTGAAATATCCATCAGTTATGGTACTTTTATTTGGGGGGTGGGGGGAATATGTTTCAAGTCTTTTATTGAGAATGATGATCTGGAATGTTTAGGGTCTTTTGATAGCTGTTGAAGTGACCAGCAAAGGAGGACTCATCTGAGCAGAGTAAATGTGATATTATGTCTTTACCTCAGGGAAAGGAAAATTTTCTATCAATTCACTTGGAGGTTGTTAGGTTGGACATGCATGTCTGCCACACAAGGTGAAAGGGGTTCCTAGAGGAAAAATGAAAATTCCGAGGCACCCTAAAATATCCACAAGACTACGTGTTGGTTTGGTGACTAAAATCACAACAGATTTTCTGTACTACCTGTGGATTCTTAGCTGCACTGAGACTGCAGATTAGGAAATCTGGGGCTGCTGCAGATAACAAAATCCAGGGAAATTTGGATCCACAGGAGGAATTCTTCCTAGTCTTCTAGAGCCAAATACCGTAGTTTCCAACACCAGGGGAGTCCTCTCATCCCAGGCTGACAGATGGGACCCTGCTGTGGTTCTGCCCCTCCAACATCAGTCAGGAGAAAGGCAGAGCATTATTCCCCTTAGGCACGTATGGAAACACATGGCCAGCCATACATTGAGCAGAGAGGCACCTTTGCCAGTACCCAAATAAGCAGAGTACTCAGCTAACACAACCAAAACAGATAATCAAAATCTGATTTTGCCCTCCAGGTGATCAGGTCTGGAGTTCTCTGACTAAAGACCTCCACTTTCTTGATTCATAACTACACTCATGACCACTGATCCCTCAAAAATCAGTGTGGACTTTTAGCCTATCTGAGATCCAGGTCTGGACCTTAGGCCTCCTAATGATTCAACAGCTCAGACTTCACATTCTTCCAGATGCCAGTTCCTTACCTGTCAGCTTCTGTTTTGCTAGCTGCTTACATGCACACACAGAAAATGTAGGTATTGCCAGGACCTGGCAGCCAGTCCAGTGGTCTCTCTCTCTCCAACAGCTCACACAAACCTCTCTTGTTCTACTTGTTTCTTAGTCCTACCTTATGTCAGCTAATTGCTCACACAGATTCAGAAAAGGTTAGGCACTTGCACAGCCCACAGGATGGGCTGTGGTGATCAAGCACGGGGCCTGATCAGACCTTTTTATGCTCCTTTTATCTCTCTCTTCTCCCACTCAGGTCCTTGCAATTAATATGGTTAGTGTGTAATCAGATGCCGTAACAGAAATCTTGTTCTTGTAATGAGATCATTTGGAGAATAGGTGCTTGCTGGTCTGTGGAAGAGTGAAGATAGTAAAGTATCTAGTCACCATGATAACATCACATCACCATAATTACCATAATTGATTAATATGCAGCCATCAATATAGTTGGATGAAAGCAACCAGAAGAGCAGACCCCATAGCATGCTTTCCTCAACAATAAAAGTTTTTTTTACTTGATTTATAGACTCTCATCAGTTTTATTTCTACTCTTCTAATTCTTCTTACAGTGTTTATATTATTTAATAATGGCACAGGAGGAGGACTTAATGTCTAAATAAATAACTCACGTTAGCCCTGTGGAAGGGACACGGTGTTAGATTTTCCCTGATAACTGGGAAGAACTTACCCTGTTCCCAATGATGGCCGAAAACAGTGACCAGAAATTGTCTGGAGTTTTGATGAGGAAGTAGGTAAGCAAACTGATGATAAAGACAGAAACTATACAAAAGCATCTGCTAATTTTTGCCCTGCAGAGGGCATTGGAAGTCTGCTCCTCATGCAAAGTTCTTGCTGCTAATGGAAAGTGCTTGTTCTGTGTGCAAGGAGATTGTTCCTTGAGAGTTATTCCACTTGAAAATGGAAGAAGAAGAAGAAAGGGGACTTGGAGACTTTCTCCCTCCTTTAGGGTGCATTCTGCCCTATTGCCAGAGCTTAGAAAAGTTTAAATTTCAGACCTTGTACTGAACCAGCTCAAAAAAGCTCAATAAGCTCAAAAAAGACCATAAAGAGCTCTACCCTCTGGCTTTGGTGAGTTATATGAGCTAAAAGATGAGAGACCAAGCTTGAATATTATGTGTACTACTGAGGTAAAATTCTTTCTAACCAGAACTAGCAGAAACACAGAAGAAGACAAAAACAAACTAAGGAAAGTCATTCACTGTTGTCATGTACATAATTATGTGAAAACCAACACAAAAGAGAAATAGCTGAAAGTCCAGAAACCAGGGGAATGCAGCCCCTGTACTACCTACTTGAGCCCTGAGCCAGCTACAAATGGCTGCTGCTTTTTTACAGTATAAGAATGTTTATTCCCAACAGTTTTGCACAGTAACACATGAATGGAGCTTGCAGACAAATCAGTCTTTATTCAAAATCTTTCTGCAACACATCTTTGTCACTGTATCATGAAAAAAACACAATATTTGAAGGAATTTATGCTGTACATGCCCTGACAAAAAAACAAGGACAGTTCTTGACTGAAAGCAGATAGTATTTGTAGATATATGAGATAGAAACATTATTCCTGAGTGGCAGTCACAAAGGTACTGCATATGAAATACAGCGTAGCCTACATAGTAGTAGCAGCAATAGTAATTAAATGCAGTGTTTTAAGCAAAGTTGTAAAGAAGTACCACATACTCATCTTCAAATTAAGTAAGAAATTAATTTTTGCCCCTTACTAAATACATGTGGTGAGGCTCTAAAGAGGATGTATTTTTTGGGAGGTTTTGGTGGTTTTGTTTGTTTGCTTGTGTTTTTTTTGTTTTTAATTCTGTGCCCACCATAAAATTCCAAAGCCTTCACATTCAAGATTTTGTATGTATTTGATGTGTCCTGTGCGGCAATTACAACTAAAAATTATTTTAGAATATCTGAGCTTGTCACAAGTGGGCTTGAAAAAGCTTCTAAATGGTAATAATTAAGCCAATGTCAAGTTTCTGCTCTTTTGAAACATCAAGTTAATTATGTTTGCTAAGTTGTGGTTACACACAGCATAGCAATGCACAGTATAGTATATAGCTACCATGTGGAGCATGCAAATGCATTATAAATATGCACACCAAGGAAGTGGCAAATCCAACACAATAATCAGACAGAAATTGTTTATCACCAACCACACATTTTCAGAGAAACTGGATACTGACAGACATTTTGTAAGAAAAAGAGAGTAGTTGTATATGGTGGATGAAAGGGAGTTTGATTATCTCCCACATATTTGTGCTTTTATTAACTGCATGTGTCATTGTTTCTCTAAACAACCTCCCCCAAACCATAGCAACTATTTGAGCCATTGAATCCTGGCTCTGCTAGAGCGTAGGCTATGAATTCAGTTATATAAATTTAGCAAGTCAAGGCAAGGTATGAAATAGGAATCCGAAAAAGAAAGTGTATGCCTGGTGTGGCATCTTTTCTCCAACTACATCACTGGTGAAAAAAAATGTATTAGCACTTCTGATAAATTCTATTTCTTTCATATTCTTATACTGACATAACACACTGGGGTCCAGAAGGTAAAAGATATATTAATGCTTATTTTTCCAAAACCTGTAATAAATATAAAGTAGCCTACATTTTCAAAAAGAAAAATTCACTCCTTTGACAACCAAGTATTGATAACTAAATATTAATCCCTTCAATTTAAAAATGAAAATGCATTCAGTTCCTGCTTAACAATCTGAAGAAAAAAGACTTAATGTTAAAAGAGAATTCAAAGAGATATTCAGATCCAAAAAATGATTCAAGGGCAAAATGAATATATAAGTAGAATTGGTTACGTCTAGTAGGAGAAAAATACATATGTAGAAATTTTTTGAAAAACACAGTAAAAATATCTGAAGCCTGAGGGACACAATTACCAATAAATCAGGGAAAATAACGTAAAATGAAATGAGATTTGCCTAGCTCTTACTACATACAGAGCTTACTTAATGAACAATACTGTAATTCTGAGTAAATCTTTAGTAGTATCCAGCTTGGGGAAAAAGAAACACCCAAACAAACAAGAAAAACCTAAACTCATCCTCCCACGGGAAAAAAAACCACAAACACAAACTCAAAAACGCTTCAGCAAAACATGTCAACCTGCCAACTGTTGAACAGAGGCAATATCAGAACGAGTATTTATGACTCATTATATGAGCTAGAATTCAAGAGCCAAAAACCAGGTAGCATTAGGATTGGAAACCTACTAGAATACAGACTGAGTGTGCTAGCAATTATGAAAAATTAAGAATTCTACTCTATCTACCCACCTAACAGATAAGTCTTATACTTCAGGACGTTCATGTGGTTTGACTTTGCCATTAAAATTTACTGTTCAGGGTAAGAGTATTTCCGAGATGCAAATGGAAACAAGCCTTTGACTGATACTCTCATAAACAAAAGCCTCCACAGTAATTTCACCAGTGATACACATTTATTTTAATTAATTTTAAAGAACTGCATACCTTAACACTTTACACTCCTTTTATGGAGAAGTTTCCCAAAGATCAGAACACATCCTGTTCTTCAGAATTGTTTTAGGAATGAAATATTTTGGAATATGCATTAGGAAAAGCTTGTATTAGCAAAGACGTCAAATGATCAAAAGTTTCTCCTCCAGTGGCTTTCATGGTTCCTCAAGCCAATAATAAAATAGAGCTTGACAACAAAATCAGGGTCACTGAATGAGTCACACTGTAGCTGATTACATATATAAACTGCATACAGTTTCATCTTAATTTTTCTGACATGGCTATTTTTAAGCTATTATAACCACTACCTTCTGCGTAACAATGCACTATATACAAACAGAAATGTTTGTACAGCTTACAGAACAGAAAGGGGACTATGATCCTTCCCTACTTTAACACATCTGAAACAGTAGCATGAATCAGAAAATGTCGCAGATGTTCAGATAAATTTTGAAAACCAAAATTCTAGAACAATCTTCATATAAAGAAAGGGAATTCCTGACATAACACTGGAAAGACAATGTTTCCTTGAAACATTTTGCTCGGCTCCTGAGTGTCATGCACACTGTATCAGCCTGGCTGTGTTTATTCCCCCACAGCTCTGATTCTGCTTCTCTTCAAGTCCCTGCAAGACTGTACAAGAACCACCTGTTCCCAAAGTCCTCTGCAATCCTTTAAAACCATTATAAGCTCAGCATGAAGGGCTATGGGGGAAGGCAGATGCTGCAACACAGGTATTCAAAACACCTCAGAAATTTTGATCGTAGCAGGTAGCTGCCCCTTCCTCTTTGAAAGATTCCAGTAACTTGTAAAAAATCTTTCAAAACTGTAGGAAAGAAAGGATTTTAACAAAAAAAGGGAAATACATTGTTATTCTACTGAGATGATGCCTGCCTGGTATCCCAAACAAATTGGCAAATACAAAGACACATGTAAATGTGTCTAATTGAAAAATCCAAGTTGTTTAGGCTGCATTTATTCTAATTGAGGTAGTTCAAAATATTTTCCAATATAGCATTTTGATTTGAAGTAGCAGGGCTGTTCTGAAATTAAACTTATGGCCAACCCCACTTCACTGGCACTGTGCTAGTCTGCAGAAGAGTCTCAGTGTGTCTGAGTGTGTGTGAACTAGTTTTCTCTTAGAAGGAAGTCACCAAGACTTCCCTGGAGTTACAGCACCAAACATGCTGTAACCCATCACATCTCAGTTATGCTCTGAATGGATGACAAATCTTTTATGTCTGTTCTGACACAAAAATAGATCTGCTTTGAGCAGGGACTGGAAGACTTCCAGAGTTACCTTTTAGTGAGTTATTTTATATTCCTATGGAAAATATCAAAACTGCACATAGTGTCAATGCAAGCACCGTGGCACTAACTGATTTGATCTGCTTCTGTTGTTTCCAATTATTTTTTAATGTAAACATAGATTTCCATGTCCAGTAATTTTTACTTACCAGCTTCACATTCTAATTTAATACAACACAAATTTCTCTGTGTACTAAAAACTTTTTCACAGGCAGTATAGACCTCTCAGTGGGTTTCTTCTTGTAAGGACAGATTAACCCATGCATGCTCATTGTTGTCAAAGCTAGACTGCTGCTGAATTCAAGTTAGCTTGGGCAGTTGTACACCCCACTGATAAATGCAGTTAATATGCAGCCTGTGTTATATGTGATGAGGAACCAGAAAATCATAACAGCATGTACAACCTGAAAAAACCCACTGTCAATCACTAAGTGGTGAAAATTAACTTTAAGCTTGATATTATCATCTTCTCACAGTGGTTAATGACATCCATTATAAACCAGAATTAATTCCAATTTATCTGCATATTCATTAGCAGCTCAGTATACAACCTCTCATCTTTAGCTATGCAATGATTTTAAAATATACTCAGTGCTGTCATCGTGATTCTACTGCCTCAGTATGAAGATGTATGCCTTCTTCTGCCCTTCTCAAAAATGATAAGAAAAAAATCAAAGAGAGAAAAACACAAGGAATTGAAAGAAAATTGAAGTTATTCAAAAGACTTAAGACACAAAAAGACAAACTGAGATGATCTGTGCAAGTGTGAAAAATGTATTAGTACACAATGGTCTCAATGTTCCTAGAACTGCAATGAACTGATAAGGTTTCTATGTCTGACATCTAAGTATTTCCACTTAAATCTTATTTCCTAAGAAAATCAAATTTATAAGAGGTTTCCTCTTTCTACCTATTCAACTGAAATAACTTGTCAACCTTTGTTCAGATTCAGTTATTTTTAAGAAGTATACCGATTAGCAATTTTTTAAAGGCATGCTCAATAAAGACTAACCAAAAAAAATAAAAAAGGAAAAGACACTTCCACTTCACCAAACTCATACACTGAAGTGAGTGAGAAAGTAGATGCTGCAGGCTTTGAGGGAGAAATAGTGAAAGATGAAGTCTTTAAAAAGAGAACATGCAAGCAAGAAGACAAAATTCATAATTTCTTTACTGAGTTCATTGCTGTTTGAACAGAAATAAATATTTATATCTTAATTAGCAAAAAAAAAAAAAAAAATCCAGGCAGTGAATCCTACCACATCTGTTCCATGTCTTCTTTCCAACAGAAGTCGGAAGATGTTAGCTGTAATCTTGTTATCTTGAACACCTTGTCCGAGGCCACGGTTGTCATCCTGCATAAGTCGTCGATCCATGATCACTTCCAGCTGACCTGAACGAGAAATACAAGTATTACACTAGTAAAAAGAATATGCAAAGGGTCTATTAAACATAAGAAAACTACTCTGAAATATAACTTATAAAAAGAATCATAGTATTTCTTGAGTATGGAAGAATGAGAGCAGATCAACAGGGTTAGGACAGATTACGAAAACCTCCCAAAAAAGTTTTTATCTTTTTTTGCTTTTGTTTCACAGATTAAGGCAGAAGGTAAAGTAGTCAGCAGAAGTATATAAACACTCACAATTGCTTCTTGTAAGGTTAATTTCACTTTGGAAGGAAAGAATTCTGCAGTACATAAGCACTGAGTATGAAGTTCTGCGTTTATATCAACTGCAGAATTGCCATACAGAATAGCCCTTTAAGCAAGATGTTAAATCATAAATAGCCTTATGGACAATGAAGTTCACATCTTTTCAAGAATATATCTCCAGAGAGAAACCAGCTTAGGGCATGTATGTTGGCTGTTATGGTCTTTGCACCCTGAATCTTCAAACAGGAGTACTTTTTCTCCTAAATAAAATGGGAAGACTGAAGTACTTGTATACTGAATAGGAAAAGTTCAATATAAGTTTCTAGAAAGGGCTGCTTAGTAAGGCAGGGGGTTTTTATACTACAATGCTCTACAAATACTTATCTGATTTTCTTAAATACTTGTCCTATCCTTCCCTCAAGTAAAATCAGATTTGTTTTTATGCAGAACAGAGGTCAGCTGGCAATGAGTAGGAAACAAACTTCTATTTTGAACTACGGTACTATTCATATAAATCTGAGATGGTGGGTTATGCCTCGAGACACACTGTGTCAGTCACAGATACAGAGCTACTGAGGGTGTTTGCCTAAACTATAGTATTTTTGAATTTTCTTCCATGATTCTCAAAGGCCTTCAGAAGAAATATTATGAAGCATATGATATTAAGCAACCACTGAACCTTCAGCTTCATTTTTTCTTTTTTAAAGAATCCAGCATGCCCTCAGGAAAAAGGTAGTAAACTCAGAATTTAATAAAATATTATTTAATCATAACAAGTCAGTTTTTGGTGGTCACAGAGTAAATATTTGAGGTTGCTATACCTTATCCTTGAGTGACATAATAGAGTTTGTCAAGGAGTGACATGGTTAAGAAATAAATGCCATGACCACGTATGGGATACATCTTTTGCTCTTTCATTCAACTGGAGTAGATGAAAAGTCTCTAATGTCCTCTGACGGATTTGAAACAAGTGCTCACAGAAAGTCAGTGTCTCCCTGATGCTTAACTGCAAAATGTCAAACAACGCTAGCTTAAACTTCCCTAATTTGGTGACAGAGTGTGAGGGTCTCTGTGGATTTAGAGGGTGCATTATTCTGTGATGCAGGGACTAAGACTTTTAAAGAGCAAATACAGACACTATTATGAGGTAAAGGAGCCTCTGCACACTAATTTACGCTCCAATACCTATGTAATGGGCACATACCAACATTTGGTGTTGTCAAGTTCATTCCAAGATTAGGCCAATAGGAATTTGTTTTCTAGCAAGGGGAGGCATGAAAAAATGTGCTTTGAGTCTTCTATCCACTGGCCTCGGTACAAACGCCTGGTATTTTCCTCTGTGGTTTTATTAAAGCATCATTGTATAGGTCAGTGCAAACTTCTTGACCTAAAACAAATTAGGTTTGCTAAATAGTGCCACCAATCCAGCATATTATTCACGTTTTGTCAGAACAGAGTATTTACTGTATTTTTCTTAAAAGAAAGTGAGAAGTAGGTTTTGGCACAGTTTCTGATGGACTTTTTCTTCTGAGTACTCATTCCATTGTTTTTCAAAATAATATAAATTTAAATTGACAATATGTTTTGAAGTAATGAATTATACATCTGAAGTTACGAGTTATATGGCTTATTTTACCCACTACTTCTACCTTTATTTGAATACCTCCCCATTCTGCTAGCAGTATAGTCTGAATAACTGGCCTCTGCTTCCAACACTCCAGGCCATTCATCATACCCTTCTCTGCTGTGAGGGACAAGACTGCGTCCCATTTGGAATTCCTAATATGAATTGATTTTTCCCATCGACATATTCATCAGCTCTTTCAAATACTCTATTAAATTTGCAAGGTATGATTTTGCTTCAGAAATATGTTGACTCTTGTCCAGGGTCATATTTATCCTTTATTTCACTATTTCCTTTATTTTTATCCTTGAAAAAGCTGTTATTGTTTTTCCTACAAAGGGAAGTTAGGCTGTACTACATATACCTTAAGACTAGTGCTGTCGATCCTAAAGCACAAAAGAAACTAAAAAAAAACAGAACAAAAACCCCCATGATCAGCATCCTTCGTAAGTCTTCTTCTACCAGGGCAGTACAAAAAGGAACAAACCCTTTAGTTTTGCTGTTTCATCTTTGAGTTCCTTCAGAGTTCTTGGGTGAAAAATACTGGATTCTGAGACTGTATTGCTCCTTTTATCTTTTTTTGCAACCTTTTTCCTCTTCCTCTAGTTTAAGACAGGTCTTTCATTGAAGATAAAGGATCTCATGATGGAACAAGCTCTCCCTCCTCCCTTATGGATGTATTCTAAAACTTATCAGAGCTGGAGAAACTTATTTCCTTCCCTCAAATGCTTGTAGGTAGTTTTAGTAATCTCTGAATTAACTGTTTCAGAAAATCAAGAAGGATTGACCTTTATCATATCTATCATCTTATATTTACCATTTTTCAAGCTTGCAACACCAAGAGACTGAGCTGAATGAAGTGTCAAACGAACACCAACATCTTGTATATAAGCCATTGTAGTCATAGGATAGATATTTGCTTGAAGAGGCAACTTGCTCAATGTCAGTCTCGGCTGGATCTGCAATATGAACACAAACCTCAATAAAGCACATCCTTCTTATACATTTAAATGTCAAAGACATTTTTAGACATTTATTCCATGTGCTTTGGAAGAACAACCACCATGAAAGCACTCACTCAACTGTATTATTTAGCTTTTTAGGGAATTTGTGGCTAAAATTACCACTTTGGAAATGATAACTTCGATGCATTTTTGGATCAAAGAATATTTTAAAAAATGTGAAAGATCCATCAAGGGAACCTACAAAAAAGAATAATCACATTTATAGGATGAGAGAAAATTTTTTCTCCCCTGGAGAGCAAGCAGTGAATAGATCCAAGGTAGCAGAAAAGAAATTGTTCATTTATAATGGGAACTTAATAAAGTGCTAGTCAAATTCTTAAATGGTAAATGACAAATGAGTCGCAGTATTAAAATGATGTTTAAATATTCACTGTCTTCAGCAAAATTTAGTACGACACAGTAACTGAAAAAACAGCAGCCTCTTACTCAGCTGGCATGGGTTTTAATGTAGTTACAAAACTACTTTCAGCAAGGAAGAAAGGTAAGGAAAAATTATGTTTTTTCTTTCCTTTGTGTGTGCTGCAGGGTTCAAGTTAAGACAATAGCCACACTGTATTTCATCAAGTGCATTGCCAACACAACACATATCATACATCCAAAAATACATCACTTATTTCCAAATCACAGCAAGCAGCTGCTACCTAGGTCTGAGTTGCTGGTCCTTATGCACATCTATCATTGTGCTATCCAAAAGGGCTCTAATCAAGTAGACAAAGTAGAGGGAAAGAAGGCATGGAGATATGTAAGCAAGGATATAAAGGAATATTCAACAAACTCCTCAAAAGCAGTTACTTCTTCATCCGGGCTACATTAATTTTAAAACAGATAAATTTCTTCTTTTAAATTATTAGTGCAATTTAACATGAGAGTTTGAGTGATATAACTCAAGAGCTTTACATTCAGAAGTATTTAAACACTCAAAACCTGACACCCTAGGCTTTTATAACTAATAGATGACAATTACCTGAAATCCATTAAGATCAGTATAGAATCTATTTTGACTGTTTATGTCAGATGAAATCCTCATTGCAAGTTCACGATTATATTCTCCTCTAATGTCCACAATATTGGAAACTTCAAGAGACTGTCCTTCCAAACCTACATGAAAAAGAGGCATTTAAAATCCTTTCAATTGCCACATATATAAGAATGACTATGCTCCCAGAGCACAAGGATCTAGTTTTGCACTGCTGGTTTTGGTTTTCTGTAATGCCTAAGCAGATATTGGAAGCAGTTCAGTGCTGTCTTTAACATTAGGCAGTATGCTGGAGCAGGACCTGCTCATTCACTTCTCCTCTTTACTCTTAATGGACTGAGCAGGAAACTGTGAGCAGCTATTTTAATCAAAAGAGGGAGAATCCTCCTTAAGGACAGTGAGTTAAGTAACTGCACTGATATGAACACAACCAGGAGAAGACTTTTTCAACAGGGGAAATATTCCTATTTATTAAAAGAAGGATTAGGTGTCTGAAAATTCAAAAAAACTGTTCAGTGAGATTTTTTTTTCCCTATAATGCCTTGTACTGAAAATCAAACACCTTTAATACTAACCTGACCATTTCAAGCAATTCAAGACAGTTTGGAGTGGAATCCTACCGTCATTCAGCGTGACCACTTCCATCCTTTCTATACGGATTAACAATTGTGAAAAAAATTCCACAAAGCAGAATAGAGATATGTATTTTTTTTCCTCATCTGTTTTAAAATCTGAATGCCACCTGCAGCAGTACCAGCAACTGTTAAAATGTTAACATTTACCACTGGCTATTATACTACAGTGCTAAATAAAAAACATTCAGTTCAGGCAATTACTTGTATTTTCTCAAACCTAGTATGGAAAAAGTAGATTTATACACTCCACTTTTGATGCTCTTAGTCATAGATTTTCTAACTATTTAAAGTAGGAATATAAAAGCATGAGAATGGATGAAGTATTTCTCCTCAGAATTTTTAAATTACCAGATTCTAAATTACTTTCAGCCTTTTCCTACTGCACAATTTGAATTAATACAAAACTAGAATTATGAATATAATAAAACATAAATTTCTGATTTAAAGACACAACAAAATCATGCTGATATTTAAACCAGATACCAGTGGCAGCAGAAGTTAAAAATCGGTCAGTGGTCAATTACTGAAGAGGGGTGCCAACCCAGAGTATTTTCTGCTCAAAATCAACAGAATTCTAAAGCCAGAAGTGGTAAAAGCAGTGTTTTACTAGAATTGCTGCAGAAGCTGTAGGACTCTGAAGTACTATTCAACAGTCGGATTAGCCACACAATCAGAATTACTATCCCCTGGCAAGCAGGGTAGGTTACAAATAGAGATCAGGTCTCTATTTGTAAATAAAATATATTTTATAAACATATGCATATCAATTTCTTTCCACATACTTGGTTATTGTACATATCTAGTAAGGCTTCAAAATACCTTATTTTAATTGAAGTAATGCTAAATAAATAACTTTCCTTACAAAGCCCAGGAAACAGACCTCAACAATTCAAGACAACAATTCAAAGTTACCAAATTTGATAAAGAAAACTTCATATGAAGAAATTAAAATGAAAACACACAAAAAGGTAAACAGAAAACATATAAAATATATATTTTGCATCATTTTTTCTTTTAAAAGCTGTATGCCTTCACCATTATGACTGGATATGTAACAGTGCAAGTACTGAAACATTGTCATGAATTAAAATTTGTCAGGAAAAAAACCAACCAACCAAAAAACAAAGACAAACAAACAAAACAACAACAAGCAACAAAAACATACACAAAATCCAACAAAAACTAGAGAGCAAACTCTCAAGTAAAGATAAGCATTAGGAATTGGCAAGCAATTCACTGACAACTCATTTTCCATGAGCTGTGAGATGAAGTATAATACTTCTAGTGGGCACTTACTAGCAAATTAAAGTGAGTAACACTGAAAAAATCCACTTTAAAATAACCACATCACTCTATCCAAAAGAAGAATTTTCAGGCTTTTTCCCTCCCCTTCACTATAATAAACATCTTCTTATATAAGTTCCCTCCTTTCTGAGAAGTCTAATTTACTGAAACAAAGTCTTTGATAGCGAAGTCACTTTCCACATTTTTGCCAACCTGGCAATCTTGAATGAAATCACATAATCTCCAAGATATTTCTATTCTTTTTTCCCCTCATTTTCAAAATCTACATTACTTACAGCCTTCAGATGACTCAGTAACCTTTGGAGAGGTATCTCCAACAAATCTGTTGAGTTTAATTATACCATGACTTAATGACTAGTATGATACTCAGAGAGGAACCATGGTGCACTGGACCCATAAAGAGTTCAGTCTGATGAGTTCTACTTTAGTTCAGAAGTTCATTTAAACATTGAAAAAGCAGGTAAGATCCAAGACTGCAGTGATAAAAAATAACTGTCAAGAGAGGCAGAATTTCACAATTCTTACCCTGGACTTGATACAGTCGCATGGTATGTGTCACATGGTGAAAAAAACAAACAACTTCTGAGAAAATCCTTCCATGAGCAACTCTTATGGTAGGTGGGTCTGTAAAAATATAAGGCTACAAAAAAGCAAATAGTCATAATCAGTATTTTGGAAGTTTTGAATACATGTAGTGTCAATAAATCAAAGTAATTATTAAATATTAAATAATATTTTATTTTTTTAACTGTTCCAGTCTAAAGACTGGAAATCAGAAGATTATTCCCAATCTCAAATTCAGCAGCTTTACCCTAAAGTCTCACTTTTTCTTTAGCTAAAATTAGGCTGTCTCATTACATATCTCAGAAGTATTTTATGAGGATTAATAGGTCTACAGACAAGCACACTAAAGTATTAATATTGCGTACATCTGGACTGAGCTTTTTGGCTAGCAAAATTATAATTCCTAACGAGTAATCAAATACTGTACTTCCATAATTGCTAACAATTTACTATATCAGTAGTATACACCACACAAGGAAAGCTGTGCTGTCTTCTGGATCAGTTTGCTTGTCCTTTTGAATGTGAAAGAGAAAGTTTTTCTTTGCAGAAGCAGCTGAAGGTGCCAGTGGAGCAGCCTGGACTGCAGGGTAAGGCTCGGAATCATTAAGGAATGTCAACAACGACAGTGGCTTATTACTAATGTCTCCCAAAGACTAGGACAAATTTTGCACAGCCATAGTCAAACCAAAGAGATGAAGAAAATTATTTTTCTGTGTAGCAGAGTATTTTGGGTTTTAGCTAGGCAAATGATGGGGTTTTTTTAAAAACAGTTGATCCCAAACTAAAGTGTATACACCAGATGGAAATAGATGAATGCCTACAAAGGTAAAAATGGGTTAAATATTGAGTGTGTACGAAGCCAAAAAAGAAAACACAACACATGCAACTACTACTACAGAGAAACAGCTATAAATAAAGATTTCATTCTAAGAAAACCTCATGCCAAAAAAGGTAGTTATTCAGAGGGATCTAAGCAGAAAGCTCTCAGAGGGTGGCTGTCTTCCTTGTGTATGAACCAATGTCATAAGGACAGAGCATGCTCTTTCTTCAATCAATAAAACCAAAGATCAAATATATCTTGAGGAGGAGTAGAAATCAAGCTTACATACATACATGTTAGAGACAAACAACATCCAGGGAAATATCATCCAATACTCTTTGAGCATGTAACTGTATGTATATTTACAAAGAAGATTTCAGGAAGTATTCTACTCACATATTTATTCTTAGAGCTTCAGACAGAATACTGTTTAATATAAGCCTTGCCACTGCTCCAAGAAGGAACTCTGCACCTATCAGCTACAGAAATACTTTGCAGAAGAATTTCGAAGAGGAATCATAGTTGCTTACACTTTGATAAGACAGTTTGATTTAGGGAGAGGGGCTTTTTCTACTGATCATCTCATCCAGTTCATCAATGCAAAAACCCCAAAAGAGTGTTCTGAAGTTCCTGATAGTCTACATGAAAAAACGATGGAATACTTCCATGCAGTCTCATCTTGTCAATAAGACAGACAAATGCTATCTATTATGCTAAGTCCATTTGCTAGGTGAGAAACACAGGAGGAGTATAGTAGTATTCAGAGGGCACATAAGCCAGATGAACTAATATGCTGAGACAAAGGAAATTTGAAGACCAAATCTTAGGTTAGAATTTGAGTTGGCTTTTGGGTTCTCTTATTTCCATGAAAAACTGGCAAGATCCATAACTGTAGACTGAATTTTCCCCTTCTGGAGAAAAGATTGCTATCCGCTTTTCTATCACACATAGGTAGAGAAGAGAAACAGATTTACTACTGGAACTTAAAAATCCCACAGAGAAGCTGGATTACTGACCAGAAGGGGGCATAATCAAGTCCTTCAAAATCCTACCTGCAACATGAAGCTACTCAAGTTAGCGATGATGGACTGAACGAGCAGCTAAAGGAACTCTCAGAAAATTAACCAACAAAGCTGTGGTCTTCAGGACAAGCAAATACCCTCACCAGTTTACCTAGGAGAATGTTACTTACACAAACAGCAGCCTGAAGTAATACCTATCTTATGGTCATATTTCTGTTGTTTGCAAGAATATTTCTCACTAGGGCTCTCACTGGAACCAACCAGCAAAATGGAGTGATGCTGGAGGAGTGACAAAGGAATGCAAAAGGCCGTGCACTTCCTAGAAAAAAAATTACCTGAAGTAATTTCAGGAAAAAAAAAAATGGGAAAACCCCCCACCAAAACAAACAAACAAAAAAACACAACCACCCCACAAAACAAAATTTAAAAAAAAAAACCCACACTTGAAGGAATTCTTTTTCATTGAGCTTTCCAATACAAAACATGATGATGAAATTGACAACACTTATGAAAAGCCATAGAAAGCTGAAATGAGACAGATTTAACAGCTCTTGGATCCTGGGCTATTGCCACAAACACTAAATTCAAGCACCAGTCTCAAAGCTGCATATCTAGCCAAATCAGATTCTCTTCTGAAGATAAAGACAACGACACATACCATTCTGTACTATACGGAAAGAAGAGGTGACAGAAAAGGAATCATCATTTTCAGATATTGCCTGAAACTATTTTTAAAAAATAGTAATTCATAATTTCACTAGCACATGCATTGAGAGGAATGTCTCAGAACCAGCTTGCAAGTCTCTAGTTCAGACACAGTGCTAGAAAAAGGCACAGATGAGGAAGGTGACTTACAAAAGTAGATTCTATCCTGTGGATTTGGGGATCAGACAAGTTCTTACTGATACAAAGAGTGGCAATATGATGTATATGATGTAATTCTGGATTGTTGGGCAAACAGGAAAAATGAAGGAAAAACACAGTACTGACAGAACAGGGAAGCCACCTAATTCATATTTAGTGGAAAAGCACTAATCCTAGAAAGAGATTTGTTGATAGTCACCAACAGACGTACTGAGTACAGAACCTATAAAGAGATAATTGCCCAGGTTTGCTCCACAAAAAACATTTCAATGAATCAGGCTTTTAAGCAGGGAAACATCGTGCAATTATTCCAGTATCATTGTAAAGGTCCTTGAGATGCACAGGTCTGTGAAATGGTTCTCGTCCTAGATATGAAATACAGAGGTACTTTTGATGTGAAAGTCTGACTAAGAGGCAATGTGGAAAGAATAAACAACAGAGTTATTTGCAAACCTAATTTGACAAATCCATAGTCTGAATTCAGTATTAAGTCTGCTTTGAAAACAAGCTTGGACTAAAGGACCTTACAACATGAAGGAATATGTGATTACTCACACCTTAAATTAGGAATAAAAACATTTTGGTCTCATATCCAGTGGTTAGTCTCAAAACTCCACTTTCTAGAGAGTTAAAATAAATAGTTGCTGTAAAATCTGTTTCCCTCAGCTCCACTGGAATGAACTCCATTGTAAAAGATTCAGCAACCTGCTGAGGCAGGTTTTGTTGAGCCTGGACAGCAGTTATTTCTCAGAAACAGGATTAACAGAAATATGGGTCAAAGGTCCAGAAACCATTTTTCTTTGGCCATATTCAAGAGAAATATGACAACCTGCTTTTGAAAGAAAGTGGGCAGGGAGGCTGGGGAGAAGTAAGCTAGAACTTTTAAAGGAGAATACTTGGAGCAAAATAATACCCCAGGATATCTTGAAATAATCAAAGCAGGTGCCAAAGGGTGGAGATAACTGGAGGTATACCTTCACTGTAAGATTTACTGGCTTGCATAGAAGTTGGCATGCCAATCATGTTACAGCCTGAAAGCATGAAGCATGGGCAGCAGACTTTTTTCCTTGTAGTCAAGTAAAGCACTACCAACCCTCTTAGTGCGGCCAGGAAATTTCTGATAGTGCAGCACATTGTTGATGTGGATATCAAATAAACTGTGCCCAGGGGAAAGTTTTCCAAGGTGAATTGTTCCTGAGAGATCTGAGATTATAAAAAAATAATTCAAGACAAAGCATTCAGGAAAAGTGGTTTCTCAATAGGAGATCACGCTTCATTTGGCAGGATTTGAGATTAGACCAGAGTAATCTCATGTATTTTATCTCTAGCACTAGAGACCGTGGAAGAGGGAAAAAAAAATTCTCTTATATAATCTGTTGGTACAAAAGTACCTATGGGAGCTAGTACATACACAGAATCATAGACCCAGCTGCTTGAGGGAGAATCAAAATTTCCTGGGTCTGCAAGAAAACATCATTTTGATACTGAATTTGATACTGAATTATTTGTAAAACAAAAAAAAAATCAACTACTCACATTGATCCCACAAACGCCTAACATCTGACTCCGGAAAAAAACCTGCTTTGCACTATTCCCTACTGATATCAAACAGGGCTAATAAGAAGTCATCACATACTGACTTGTCATGAATACATAGAAGAAAATGTAGACATTTGACTGTTTCAGAGTTTATTAAATACTGTTTGCTTTTTTTGCCCCAGCTCTACCAATATAAAAGTTGGCCATGCTTCACAAAATCACAAGAGATAGAAACATATTTTCCCTTCATAGACAGGATGCTTTTGTTTAGATTTGTTGTGAGGTCTGAGGAAATCCCTTCCTTCCAAACATTGATAACACTGTTAATCAGTTAAGCAGCACTGTCAGCTAAAAAAAAAAAAACTAAGATGATTCCTTTCTCTCTGTTGTTTTCCTTTTGTTCTGTTTTGCAGAAAATACACAGGCATAGTAGGAGGACTGTCCTATCTCTAGAGCTGCAGCACAGAGCCTCTGTCTGCACTGTATCACTGTTCTGGGCTTCCTCTGCTGACCCGCTCTGAGAGTGCTACTGAAATGGTTTCACACTTTGGAGACAGGAGGGTCAGAGCACCCCTTTGCAAGACTCTGTGCCACAATTCCAGTGGCAATGTTTGCCATGGTGTCATGTAGCCTGAAGTCCAGCAACTCTCTCCAGAGCAATGACAAAAAATAAATCAGTGTAGTTTCTATTTAATACTCTGCAAATCACCGTCACTAACCCAGGTCTCTTAGTGCTGGTACTAGAGGCTTGCCATTTCTTAGCAAGAATGCACTCCCTGCAGCACACCAGGCTGGTTTTAGGTCAGCCATAAGGATGATAAATGAAACTCTTGAAGGTTTAGTTCTGTGTACATTCCACAACACAGACCATCATCTGCAGTAAACTTCTACACATGAAAGCCTTCCAATGAGCAGAAATGACCTGTATGTGTCAATTGTTTTAAACTGCAAACATAGCACATTATAGCTCCAAGTTTCCAAAATTAAACTGGCAGAAGAACCCAACACCAAAAGGCACTATAAGTACTACAGTTAGACAGATGATTAAACCAGCTGAAGAAAAACAATCCCTGATTATTGCAGAACTGAAAATAAAGTAACCAAAACACTCACGCCAAATTAATCAGCTAAAAAGGGGAAAGACAACATATAACTGTACTCATACCAAACCAAAATTGTTCTACATAAAAAGCAATAATTCTTTGCAAATTTTGCAGTAATACACAGGGTGAGTGGCATAGGAAAAACAGAACACCTAGCCAAAAATCAAGAAAGCTGCCTGTAATCTCTTCTATTGCCAATTCAAACAAGGACTTAGAAAATGTTAGTCAATCCATATCACACTGAGAACCCTGAACAGATGGCGTTTCTTTTAAGACAGAAAGCGTTAGTTCAAACTGTTTTAGAAACTACTACAGAATTACGTTGTTATTCCCAATGGGACAACTTAATTAGTGTTGTTAAAATGCAAGCCAAATGAGCCTTATGGTGAAGCATAATATTAATGAAGCAGAATTTTCAGGGGCATCATAATTTCATTGTCATTGTATAAAATGCTACAAAAGCTGAACTCCACCCTTTTTAATGGTAACTAAAATTGTACTTTAATTTTTCTTCTCTAAATGTGTTGCAGACAAGTGACAGACCTTTTCTATTTAAACCATAGGATTTTGCTACCTAGATTAATCCATCTTACTTTTATAAAGCAAATAGTTTAATAGTGCAATTAAAATTATATAACTGTTAGATTTAGTGATTATTGCTTTTACAAGAAAAAGATGAATTTGCATATATAATGAAATTAGTTAAAATACAAACCTGCAACTGGTGAAAGGTAAAAATTAAAAACCCTAACCAATATTTTTCAGGTATTCATAGATCAAAAACACTGACATATAAAATTAAGAGTAAGTGAACCCTGTTGAACATACCTGAAGTAAACAATTATGGAACTAAATAAACAATTATGCAAAACCTGTCAGCTCACAGACCTCAAAACATGTGAAAACGTGTGAAAGAAAAAATAGAAAGCCCAACTCCCATTCCCCCTTAAAAAAACATAGAATGATTATTCTTGCTTATTTCCTGAAGTGGTAAACATAGAAATCCCAGTCTGCCTTATGCATGCAACTTAGGTTTTCACAGGAGAAACTCAGCAGAAGAAACATGCTGCAAACCAGCTGGCCTCATAAATGTTCATTATTTTATCATTTGATTTCTGAAATATCACCTTTCCAGGTCCAAAAGGGGTATAATAGATTCCGTATGATAATTAAGTCTGTGCAAGAACACTGCCATTTCCGAATTTCCAATTTCAAAAGTAGTAGTAATGTTGCTCTTCATTAACTACACATCTTAAAATACAGATAACCTTAGGCAACTAAATCAGAACAGTTGCTTGCTCCTCTGTCTTTACATTCACCAATTGGGATTCAGTATCTTAATTACTATTTTAAACTAAGTATGTTAGTATCAGTTTGAAAAGTACTGTGCTCTGAACCAGTATATCTTCATTCATAATAATAATAATAAAAAAAAAATTAAAAATCAGAAAAGTGAAGAACCAGAAATGAATAAGTATGCCCTATACATTTGCATCATGGAAAGTGACTTATTTTGTTGGAATTAATGGTCACGTAGTCACATCTCACTGGATTACTTGCAAGGGTAGGAAAACTTTTTTGATGAATCATAAATATTCTCTAGATTTTTATATTTTCAGATTTCTACTGTATTTTTACTCTGATGTTGGGTTATAAAGCATGAACTCCTGTCAATCACTTCAGTAACTGAAGTCTTTATGTCTATCCCATACAGCTTTTAATTCTGTTTTGGGGAAAACCAGCTTTTCCAATCTCTCTTTGCAGAATGCTTCAAGTTACTTTAAGATCATAATCTCTTTGCAAACAGAAGGTTTACCTTGGCATCTCCATCTGGTAAGAAGAGATAAGCTCCACTTTTATCTCGGTTACTTGTAGTTCCATACCAAGCAAACTCCACCTTCATTTGATGATTTTTACCATCTTCTTTGGTATTTATTTTCTAAAAGGACAGAGATTCGTGTTTGAAATAGTTGACACACGTAGAATTCCATGAATAAGCAGAATAAGTTTTTCAAAATAAAATGCAACACACCTCCAGTAATCCAGACATTCCCGAAAACCACAGTTTCATGTATGCATTTTCTATGATTATATTATCTGCAGAATTCTCCATCTCTTTTATCTTGAAAAGCCTGTCTGTCATCTCCTGCCTACTATTCCTTATGTATATATTATAGTCAGCTAAAACTGCTTCTGAACTCTCGTCCTCCAAAAGCTGGTAAACTCCAATCCCAAGAGGTGGTAGATGTGCCACAAAAGATACCTGTTTGGAACAAATAAGCCATCATTAAAAATAGAAAAATAAAAACATTTTATACTGAATTAATGCTCAGAGTAACTCCATTTTCTGGAATAATTTTAGGATGGCTGAATTTTTCCCATAGTACACAAATGAATACGAAATTACAAACGACATTCCAAAATTAATAGCTGAATGTTAGGAAGAATTAACAAACAAAACCATCTGCATCACTAATTTGCTTGGTATCAAGATCACCATTATATTAATGCAATAATGAGTTTGAATATTGTTGAGAAAGAATGTCAGCTGTGATATGCAGTTCTGATCATATTTCCTGTTCACTGGACATGAATGTGTTCTATATCAAGTGCACACAGATCTTACTTAGCACTTCAGTTTAAAATTTACATTTAAAAATGCACAAATTTAAATAACTAAATACAATGCAAGTGTCTCATTTTTAATCTCTGATTATTTAAAAGCTAAAATCTGCACAGAAGAGCAATATATCAGGTATACCTCCAAAGCAACTTGCTTAGAATTTGAGGTTCAGATAAGTTATTTTATTTTCTTCAGACAAAAGCAGTGTCAATTATTGTGTTGGGTTTTGGCTGGAACAGACTTAAATGGTGCTTGAATTTAGTATTAACCACGTTGTTAACACCAGGAGCTACCGAGCAATGCTTATGCAGCATCAGCCCTTTCTGCTTCTCACACTGCTCAGGCTGGGGGTGCACAAGGAGTTTGGAGGGAACACAGGCAAGGCAGCTGATCCCCACTGACCAAAGGTATTCCCCAGACCATGTGGCATCACACTCAGCTATAAAAACTCTGGGAATAAAGAGGAAGGGTGGGATGTTCAGAGTGATGACACTTTCCAGGTCACCACTGTGTGTGATGGATCCCTGTTTTCCTGTAGATGGCTGAATGCCTGCACATAATATTTATCAATTATCATCTCTTTGGAACACAACAGAGACACTTACTGAATGATCTTCACAGGAATATTACCCTGAAAGAAGTTCCTAAGTCAAAAGGAATCAGAATGTAAGCCTGAAAGTAATATTGCATTATAATAACACACCACTACTGTCTGACTAAGAATTTAACAAAATAAATTCGTGATGTGTGATGTAGTCATTGAGGACAATCTTCTGTAATGATGATTCATCAAAAAGTCTCAGAACGTTTGCTTCAAACAAAAAACAGGAGGCAAACTCAAAGACGTGTGTCTAGCTTAAGTATCTGGAAAAGAAAAAAATCCTGAATCCGAATCTTTAAATCACTGCACTTACAAGACCTTCCAGCTGGAGTGCTTGAGAACATACAGATTGTGTGACTGCATATATAGACAGTTACACACTTTTCTTGAAGAAAGAAGCAGCTTTAGAAAGTTAGGGGAAAAGACACATCCAGTATTTTCTGTCCGTGCAGCTGAAACTCTCCTTTAAATGCAATACATCGTATCACAAAAGTTTACTAACTTATCACTTTAAGAAACACTAATGTTAAATACTTATGTGGATTTTTCAATTATGCTTTTTTACTTAAAATGGCTGAATTAACAGCATTGTCTACAGAAGGTAGAATTGCCAATATATGAAGTATGCCTTCCATTTCCTTCAACTATGAAGTTACAATACCTGTCAAAAAAACCAAAACCAACCAAACAAAAAACCAACTACAAAAACAAACAAACAAAAAAGCAAAACCAAAAAGCTTAAATGCTTTTTACTTAAAGTAGTGTACCTGATACTCTTCATGTGATATTGTAGTTGCTCCATCCCAAACAGCACTAATCTGGACAGTGACAGGTTTTCCCAAAGGAGACAATAACTTTACTTTGGGTGAATTCACATGGACTGAAACCACCGAAAACCGCTCTTGTTCCGTAGGATTAAGTATCAAAAGGTATCTGAAAAATACATAGTTAATAAATTATCTTTTGGCAACCAAACTTCCTACTTCAGGTTTAATATTACTGCACATAAATTTTACATACAGAGTAATAAAACAATGTTACAACAACAGGTACATATCACAACAAATAAATATACAAAACACAGCAAGGAAACAATGGATATTTAACAACAAGTCTTCGTAGATCTTCTTTTCTTAATGCTATTATTTTTTCCAACAAATTTTGAAAATACCTGACAACAAAGTATATTAACTTCCCATCTTAATACTAAAGAATTTCTGTGAACTGTTGCAAGCACAATCAAGACATTTAAGGGCATTTTGTTTTTTTTCAGGCTGAACTATTAAATTTATATCCACAAATGCTTTCCATTTAACACAGTTTAGAAATAATGAACAAAACTTGCTGTACATATATATATAGATATATATATGAATGACATATATTCATTAAAGGAGTTAGTTTCTCTCTGCTATAAGGGAAAGTACAAAATTATTTAAATTATAATTTACCAACCATTACTATGGCAACTTTTTGCATATCTTCTTATCAGATACATATGGAATATCTACATTTTTAGGTAATCTTATGTCTTTTCATCCACTTGAACATAATAACATATTATGTTATTAACTAAAAGAATCAGTCCTAAGCTGAATAGGGTGACTTTACTAGCTCACATATTTTTTTTTTTCATTATTATTACAGGTTCTTACACTGTAAGTATAGAAAAATAAAATGGTACTAGGACATTTGCCCTTCATGTACCTGCAGGACTATCACTGTACTTAATGTCTTTTATTGACAAGCTGAAAGGATGCACTATTTACAACTGTTCTCTGAAGTTTCCCTCTGTTCATGTCATCCTTAAAATGAAGTTTTTAACAAAAAATGCTCTTGCCAAAATTTCTAATGACTTCTTAGCTATATACAGCAGAACCAATATTCTGTCTTCTATCTACTTGATCTTTCCCACTGTAAAGCACAATTTACTTCATCATGAGTATCTTCCAGCAGTTTTTGTGATACTCATTTCTAATTTATCAAATCACTCCTTCAGTATATCTTCTACGTTGATTCTCCTCATTCTCTGTTCTATTTTCTTTGCAGATTCCTCAGGGATTGTCAGTGGTTTTCTTTCCTTTGCTTTCACATCCTAATCTTCAAATTCAATTACCGCCTTCAGAGATCAAACCACTTCACCTAGAATTGTCTCCTCTCACCCAAGCTACAAATCTTATTCTGTCACCCAGGCCTTTGACCAGTGGCTTGAGCCTCTTTCCATTATCTCACATTCTGATTGTAACTACTCCAGGTTCCTTACCTGTATGTTTAGATGCTCTCTGCTCCATTATTCACTAGCCTGGCACTACAGTACACCTAAGGTCCTGTGAACAAGTTACTTACACATCTAAGCCCTTTAATCTTTTCTCTTTCCCACCATTAGCTCTGCACAGACTGAGGGCAGCCCTCCTCCTCGCGCATGCCAGAGATGAGTAAGGTCTTCCTGGCACCATAAACTCTGTCAGGCAGTGGACAAAACTGATGAGATGATACTTTGGAAATAAGGAAACAGAAAACTTCAGGGCTGAGGAACGGCAGCAAACTGCTTTGAGGTAATAAGGAAGTCCATGTCTAACTCCTTGTTCTGAGACCAAGAACTTCTACACAATTCTGGTGTACCAGCAGACATAAACTAACCTAAACTATACCAAGAATGCAATACAGACACACAAAGAAAATTCTTTCTTTTTCTCCATAGTGCTGAAAAATCCTGACTACTCTTTTTCCATCCTGCTTTTTGATTATTTCGCAACACTTCCTTAATTTTAACAAATGAAGTTTTGCCCTAGAGACACACAGAATCCTAAGCAGGCTACTGTTTTCCCCTTATCATTTCACTGGCTTTACCTTTTTTACTTTTCTATTTTTTTACTTTGTCAGGCTCTAAATTTCACAGCACTTCACAGCTACTCCATTACCTCACAATCAGCAGGAAATGAAAGGTCAACTTCAATTTCTCATTATATGAATAAACAAAAATCAAAGGCTATATTAGCTTTTTATATCATGAATCTTTGAATGACCTGCCATATATAGAATGAGCTTCCCATAAAAATTATTTCCCTTTTAACTCCTTAGATACCTGTTCTGAAGTATTATTAACTCATTACTTCTATGCATAACAACAATTTTCAATGTATATTTGTGGTCACAACCAGAAGTGCTTTGGGATGAATCTTTTGCCCTGTTTCCTGTTGAAGACTCCTGTATGACTAGACAATGTAACAGTTAACCATATTCTGTGTCAGCTTTTGGAGTCTTTAAGAACTTGTGCAAGACTTTCTGAGAGCCTCCACAACACCTCCTTAACCTAAGATCTCCTTAACTGGAGATCTCTTCTTTTGGGGTAAGATTTTAAATTAAATGTTTTGGTTAATGTTAATTGGGTGGGGGAGGAGGGGTGTTATTGGGTTTTTATTTGTTGCGGTTTTTTTAAAATAACATTTCTAGAAGCAAAACCTAACCAACACTGCTCTCAGTCTCACCCATTAGAAAGCAGGAAGAGAAAAAAAAAACAAAATTAATAAGATGCTTTTTTAAGAACTTTTCATAAACTGTCAAAGAAAAATGTAAGAACTCTGTTAGAAACAATACAGATTAGAGATGATCCAACACCAAAGGTCAAAATAAATCCTAATTCTGACCCATCAACAGAACATTACAAAAAAATTTTTATGTATTCAATTTGTTTATACAATGGATTCCTCAATTCTTATGCCTCCAAGTAAAATGTTAGCCTATGCCTTTAATAAATTTTCAGTAATGCTGCACATCCTCATTAAATTCAAATTATCTGCCAAGCAAAAGCATATTAGTGCAAAAATATTTCCAGGAACCTTGTTCACCTTCCCACAGACACAAACATGTTTCACAACTTTAATTAGTAGCATGACAAATTCACCCATGACAAAAGACCTTAGGAACTGCCATAGTATTATTGTATTTTACCAGACTACATTTTTTCTTAATTTGAATAAAATAAAGTTCTTGTTGTACTGAGATACATATGTTTTATACCTTCTTGAATTAATGCATTATGTGTATACAGAGTAATAAGGCAGTGAGATGAAGCTAGTAATGACAGGGCAGATTTTCCACACTTGAAATGCAGGAATTTTGCCTAGATGCTAATATTTTGTTTTGAAATATTATTCTTGCAGGACTGAAGTATTTATACTAAGATGCAATTCTTATGCATATATAAAAGTACAGACTAATGCAATTAAATCGTATTACTTCTGAAGTACCATTCTATCTCCATTCTTAAATAACATCCCACCATAACAATTTCAAATTTTATGTGAAACAAGGAGCTACACCTCACTCAAGCTGTATCATAGCAAAGAATGTCTTACAAAAAAGTTGACGGCATTGCAGTTACATTACATAGCGAAGCAACTTGATAATATTGTTTTCTATCCCATTTTTTAAAGCAAAATGTGAATATTACTGTCTTTCAGAAGCAACAAGCAAATATTTCCTTTCCATTACTCAGATCACTGGTCTTTGGCAGTAACACAAAGAAAACTATTAAAGTTCACATCTTCCAGCCAGTTAAAGAGCGAGGGATGTGGGGGTTATTAGTAAAGTTCATATCAAAAATTTTGTCTGAAATATTTTGCTTTAGAAGCACCATTCTGGCTGACTGTCAGCCATCATTTCTTTCACTTATTTGAGTAATCTAAGAAATTCTGGCACTATTTTATTATAAAATGTACTGAAACAACAGGAAACAACATAACTTTTTACAAGTAAAATCACAACAAGTTTACTCACACAGACACCACATATTTCATCTGTGCACAAGGAGCAGGAGTTAACTGCTCTCAACCCATCAAAAACTGAGAAGTGGGTGCAGATTTGAGCTCTAAATCCTAAATTTGATTAATTGCAAATATTTGCAGTTTCAAGAAACAAATCCTGACACCTGTTTTTCAGATACCTTTGAAAAGATATGCCTTGAATTTTTGGGGGGCATCTTAAACTCGGAACAAGTGTCTCTTAGTCATACAAACATGACCGATCTCCACAGATAACCCTCCATATACCATTAATAAACCCTATTACATGCATACATCCAAATATCAAAGAATATTTTGATCAGTCTTTCCTGTAGTACAAGATTCAATCTACTGTGGAACATTTTCAGGCAGAGCCGGAAACAGCCACTGCCTGTTGTTATTTCAAATACTTTCCTCATTAAATTATCAAGAAAACTTGCAGACCAGTGTAGGTTTATTTACAGACAAAAATACGAATAAGGATGACTCAGATCCCTGAAAACTTTAATCTTTGTTTACTAGAAGTTAAACTTACAAGCCTCGGTATTTTCAAAGATTGCACTTTCGTTTCACTGATGTGCATAAACTTATGGGCACATACATTGATACACACATTCACTGGTAACACCTGCAACACAAATACCATTTTCTTTTCAAGTTCATTCAATGCTGCCTTCACAAGGGATGCATTCAACTGATGTGAGAAACCACAACTCATTATCAGTAAAAGTCAGTGACAAAGGCTTATTCAAACCACCTCTTCAAGATATTTGGATTCACTACAACTTAAGACAACAGCTTACATTGCTCAGTGGAGGACCTTTATTCAAATATGCTTTGAGAACCAATTCCTTGAAGAACTCTAGCTCAGACAGACTCGTTTTACTAAAATTTCTCTGAAAAACCCCTCAGGACAGATTGGAGCATTTCACATTATAAATGCTTCCATCAGAATCAGTTCATTGGAGCCATATGCACAATTTTAATGCAAAGTTACATGAACAAGACCTTCAAAGCTGATTAGTTTCTCTCACTCCTCTCCTATAGAAGCTAAGCTAAAAAAACATCTAACTGGTGAAAAGAAAAATGCAACAAGCACACCCAACACTGAGAAAAGGTACAAGCCATGAACCCAAATGATGTAGTATATCAATGGTCTTACACTGAAGAACGAAAGACATAAAACAGATGCACATAAATTCTGAAATGTCATGGGGTGTGGGGGTGGGGAGAAGAATGAAAACACATTAAAATGCTTTAAGATATAGAGAAAAGGAACTGAAGTAACTCTACATATGTTAAAGGTCACCAGAATAACTGGTGAGTTAGAAACCAAATTTAGCTAGAAATGTATTCTGAGGTCTTGGCAGTAGGTGGACTTTGATAGACTGAGACTTTAGAACTGTAAACAAAACTTAAATTCTCTAAAAAAAAAAATGATGGGATGATACAGAGAAAATCAAAATGGTTCATATCATAAAACTGCAAGAAAAAATTACTTTGAAATACTTGAGAAGAGTCAATAAGTAGTAATATTTAATTATGAACACTGATGTCTATGAGGTGGAAAAGAACTAGGTCTTGGTATTTGAAATGCAAAAAGCACTGCTTGTCATGGTCGCTTCCAAAAATACCATTAAAAATCTGACTTCTGATGTATGTCATAAGTTTAACAAAAAAACCACAAAAATGCTCAAAAAATGTAAAATTCTAAAAAATGCTATGAATTTCTTCAGGCCTGGGGTGGTCCATGTCTTCGGGGATGGAGGCATATGCAAAGAAGAAAACAAAGACCATCTATTTAAACAAGGTACTTATATATTAATTGCAAATATGTACAAACTCTCCTGAAGAAAAGACTTCCATGATTTTTGCACTGGAGCCCAAGAAAAGATGTAGATACCTATTTTTGTCAATTTTCTAACACAGAATAAAAAGAACTTGACCACAAAAATTTCTCTCCTGTTATTTAAAAAGATCTCTCCTTGTTTTAGAGAGCCATGGTGAAAACTGAATAAAATCTAACCATGACAATTCTGGAAAATTCTGTTGAATATTTACCCAATACACTCAAAATACTAGGAAAAAAACACAAACCAAACCAACTTATGTCAAGTTATGTAGCTCTCTTCAAAGTTCGTATGGTCCCTGGCATAAAAGTCAAGGCCTCCTCAGTCAAAAGTGTGATTAACATAAGATTTTAAATACAGATCCACTCATTTATTTTGTACGCCTTTCTGCTATGAATCCCTAAAGATGGACAGAGAATATAAAGTAATTTTCCTGAAAATAAATGCCATATTTTTTTTTGTTTTTTTTTAATAAGGGATTCAGCATAGTATCTGCTCATACTGATCCTCTGTTTATACAGAAGTAACTCAATTCATGGTCTGTTCTTAATATTCCTTTAGGAACAAGTCTCATCAGAAGCCAACTGTGCAGGCTCATGACTGTGACACTCTCCTTGACAGCAGATTAATGCCTTTTTGCTTTAAGTCTTCTATCAGTTACTAAATTGAGCTTCAGAAACTGTATGTTTCACTGCATTTCAAGACACTTCTCCGTCCTATTCAAAATTCAATTAGTAAGAAAGTTAGGTAACAGAGAAAGTTTTGGACAAAGTCACTCAAACCCTCTTGCATGAAAATCATGTGACCAATCCAACTTTCTGAACGCATTCAAGTCGGATTCTTGTTTTTTTTAAAGAAAATTTGCCTCTGAAGCAAAACTATCTGTATTTGCCCCCTGAAACATGAAGAATTATTTCTGAAATGCAAAAGGTTCTCATGATTTCATCCAAGTTATACATTTCCTATTATGTTATTCAAGACACTGAGCTGTATGTCTCTGTGTACTTTGAACTACTATCAGTGATATCTGGCCCTCAACCTTCCTTTAATAGTGGAAAAACCTCAGAAAAAGAAGGAAACAAAAAGCATCCAAATCAATTTGCCAGTTAATTTTGACATAAAAAGTCCACAACCCAGTGAGGAATTACTTACTGTATTTTTTAAGAGATAAAAAAATTATTTTCTTCCTAGTTCATATTCTGAGAGGCAACAAAATCAATAATACCCATTAGATGGAAACATTTTGCATCAGAGGTTTTTGTGAGGTTTATTTCCAGAAGGGAAAATACACTTTCATGTCAAACCATACCAACTGCTTTACAGAAATATATGTTAGGGGTTTAGGATATTTCTTTTAGAAGCAAGACTTCTGGGGGATGAGTAGATGGAGGGTTGTGGAGATGCAGAGGGGAAAAAAGCAGGACTTTCCAGGACTAGGAAATTCCTTTGCAACTGATCTGTTGCTATTAATTACATAATTATTACACTACTCAATAATCCTCACCTCATCAAAAATCTACCTACCCACAGTAGTGAAAAAATCCCCCCCCCAAAAAAAAAAGGAAAACCTCCACAAACCCCCCCAAGCACTGCTTTGCAGACATTTAAAGCATCAAACTGTTAAAATACCCAGTACTCAGAAAACTCTTTCATCAAAAGTCATATAAAAGCACTCTACCTTTTATAGCAGATCTGACAAGCAACAAAATAATATTTTTAGAGGAAAAAACCCTTTTTATCCCAAACAGGAAATTCTGCTTGCCTGTATGACAAATGGAGTATGAATGGCTGTGCTTCTGCATTAGGGACAGTAATTCTAAGAGATGTTCTCTCATTAGAGCAACTAGTTCTCATGTAAACATCAGGCACCATTTCACATCACTGGAAGGTCTTTCATGCATTAAACTGGTCCACTTTTCTCTTTTATTCCACTTGGTCAAACAGAAGACTGTATCTGAAACAGGACTAACTATAACCTTAGGTCATGCTAGGTAATACAAAATATCCTGTTTTGCTACGATTCTCAAGACTAAATTGAAGAGAGAAAGAAAAATCTAGATAGAACAAAAAAACCCACTGAACTAGAAGGTTGCTGTAGCTTGATCTCTTAAGCAAAATGAGAATTCAGTAGAACAAACTTTGACAAATGCTGCAACTGCTGTTCTTGAAAACATCCAAAACCGTTTTGTAGCTGAAACACCAGTTTTGCTAATATGCAATGAAATTTTTAAATACTTTGAACAACATTTTCTATGTCTTCTTTTTTTCCATTGCAAGTATAATATGACACTTTGTAACAAACCTGCATGTATTTATAGATTTATCTTCCTCATTATTAGTCTTTTCAAACTAAATAGATGATGCTTTTTCAATATCTCTTTGGTTGCTTTCTTTGACTTAGTACTCTTGTTTTCCTGTTAACCCTTTTCAAGTTTTATCTCTCAAAGTACGTTTTCGGAAACTAGATAGCATATTTTTATCACTCGTCATCACCCTTGAGAATAGCACAGTATTTAAGTTGTATCTTAGAACATCTCCATTTAAACCATCAGTCCGATCTTCTCTAATGCCCAGTCTTCTGCTTCACTAGTGTCTATTTGGCTAGTCAACACAATTCTTCCACTTGCCTGCCTCATTTCACTCTTTGACCATGAAATAATGTCTCCAGGTTACTAAGATAGTTTTAAATACTAGCCCTATATTGAGTATTTGTTCCCAGTATGACTTCAAATTTTATAAACTATTCACATTCTATTCTATTAACATGAGTGATAGAAAAGAAAATGTGCAATTTTATTATTTGACCTAAAGATTTCCTTGCTTGTATTTAGCCTCACTTTGCACAGACATACACAAAAAAATTCCACCATACCAAAGGATATAATTTGAATACATGATATCCAACATTTATCGATGAGCATTTAAAAAACAGCTAGGCAACCAGCAAGTCTGTCTATTAACTGAGTGAAGGTAGCACAAAGTTAAGGTCAAGGCAACAAATGAAACTACAGTGAAATTGTGCTTTAAAATGAATCAACATGCCTAATCATATTATAATACTTTAATATTTTCAATAATAACATAAATGTTTCAATAATTGCTACAGCTTTAATGTAGACCTCTGAAATACAGTAGAAACTAAAACCATTAGCATTCATAACTATGCAATTCTAGACATTTTATTAAATAGAGAAGTTTTTTGTGAGGAAAAATTTTAGATTAAAGACTCTCAGATATAGTGTCAGATGTAAACACAAAACTTGGGGCAATGGGAATAGGAGTGGTTTAATAAAAATCAAGTTAAAGAAAACATTTATTCAGTGAAAAGCAGGTTCTCCCCAAAAGAACACTCCAATATCTTCCCAAGGGGCTTTTCGTTGACTGGATAAAGTCTAAGGAGATTTATCAGCTTACTTAACCAGGTAAAATAATAATGGTAATATGTTCCTCTGCATCACATCCACTTAAGCTTCTTACAAATTCATCAATACTGTCACAGTTGTAGCAAGAAAAAGAAGTCAATTTACATCTAAGGAGCAAATTGTAATCCAATTAAGTTGTTTATTATGGGGTAGAATATTAATCTTGAATATATATAATCAAATATTATCATATTATCAAGAAATACTAAGATTTTTTTCATCCTCCTAAATAAGACATCTTTTGCAGTTTATGAAAAATATCCTGCAGAAGAAATAGTAGGAAGGTGATCTCATCCTGAAACTAGAAGCACACAGTGTAAGTTTGTGTTGCTTTCATAAGGTATAAAAAGGTGGAAACAGGATCTATTATCTAGAGATTGGCTTTTCATTTCAATATCAAACTGCTGACATCAAGAAATAATAATTTAAAAAAGATACTATCAGTAAATAAGCAAATCCACAAGAATTCATTAGAGTTCCCTCTAACACGATGTAGGATTATGCTGATTATAGCAGCATTTGAAGAGGAAGTTAAATGTGTAGTTTAGAAATAGAGCTATGTCAAAATTAAGTATTCTCTGGAAAAGCAGTAGAGTTTGTCAGAAAAGCTGACAGTTTGGATTAACATACAAATAAATAAAACCAAGGATCATGTGCTTGAAAAAAGTTCCATTATCTTAGCTTGATGTTTCAGAATCACTCCAGGATTACCCTTCCTAATGACAAACCAAAAGATGAACTTTAGACTCATTAATGAAGGTGAGAGAACTCACACACATGCATGCCTATGAATTCTCTTTTGTAAAACTCTACAGATAAATCTTTATAATATCCATTGCTCATACAAAAGGCACAGAACTAGGCAGACAACAGGCACATAATCCATCCTTTCACTCTCATAGAAAACAGGACCTTTGTGTGGCTTTCTCAAGAACAAACCATAGAACACCCTCAAGAAAACAGCGATCACAATAAACACAGACAACAGCACAGCAAGAACTATAAATTCTGAGAACACAAAAAAACTCAACATCAACCTAAGACAAGACTTTTAAATGTTATGTACCTACTACATATGCCAGATACATATAACTCCTATGATTTAGATGGACTGTAGTGGCACACATACCCTAATCTGGAGCACATAACTACTCTCCAATTAAGGATAAAAGGATTAAGTCCAAAGGCACTATTTTAAATTTGTCTTTTACCACAAAGTTGTGAGTTGTTCTGAGGTCCAGGATGGGCTTGAAGCCCCCTGACTTTTTCAGGATCAGGAAGTACCTTCACTAAAATCCTTTCCTTGTTCCTCTTGTAGTGCAGGCTTTATAAATCTGCATTTAGAAGGGAAAAAAGATCTGGTTCAGAAGAGCAGAAAGATTTTTAAGTACTCCATATCACTTCAGTCTGTGCCTTGAAAGCCTTGGACTAACTACAATATTGGCTCAAAGTAACTCCAGTAAAAAGGCTGAAGGGGCCAGTGCCTGAAAAAAAAAGAAATAATACACAAATGTACTAATATAGTGAAAACATATATTTTCTACTTCCAAAACTGCTTTAACAAGTACATGCATATAATATGGATTTTTCAGTTGTATTCAATCATTCCCTAGCATTATTCCTTCGCAATGATCACTTTTTGGTTTTTGAAAAAAACCTCATGTTTTTATCCTTTCCCCTAAAGTATGTTTAGCTAATCTATTTGTGTTTCATATGACACTTCCATTACAGTGTTCTCAGAGGGTTCCCAGAAATGTCTTGCAAGACCTAATTGCCATATTTCATTTGTTGTAATTTTTTATAGTAAGTGAAGCATCAAGCACCTACTGGTACTGCAAACCCCAACAAAAAAAGGCTGATATTCTGTGCATTGGAATGAAAATCCAGAAATTGTACAGTTTTGAAAAACTGCAAAGATTTTACAAATGCTACAAACTATGAACTAATTTATGCGTTTAATTTTGCTGTGGCAATTTCAAAGACAGTCAGTAAACAAAAACATTTAGAACAGGCTGTCATTGGTTCAACAACAGTAAGACAGATCAAAAACTGAAAAAAGGTTTTATTTATAAGAACTTTTATACACTGAAAAAGTAATGATTACAAGTTTGAAATTAACAACTTTTAGAATAACTTGAATTCGAAGCATAACATTCAAAAACTGAGTTTTGAAAACTAAAGTTTAATTCCACAAAAAGCTTTGGAATACAATGGACTGCATATTAAAGATACTTTTTCTTCTTCACAATGAAAATATATAATATTTCAAAAAATGTATCACAGTTCTGTTTTAAAGAGCCATCCCTTACATCAAAACAGACATTCATCTCTTAGCTTATCTGTTGTTTTGTTTTTGGAGTTCACAGATAATCTTTAGAGAGATGTCAGTTCCTGGAGTCAGTTCTGAGATAACCCTGCATGTAGTATATTTCACACAAAAAGTAGAAAACTTGCTCAATAAATATGTAAATCTCTGAAAAACTGTTGTGACCTTAAAGAGTAGGAATAAAAAGATCAATGTGCTGTGAACTCTTCCATACCACTCTCTTCCTGATTAGACATTGTCACTGGAGGATGTGCTGGTTTTGGTATAAGGATAGTTGGACAGCTAACTTGCACCTATAACGCAGAATGAATGTATCATGCTTTTAGCTTTGCTCATTTTGAAGTCACCACTTTTACCAGAAAGAGTTTTACTGAAATATTAATTCCAAGTTCACGTTAACTGATGTTTCTAGACTCAGATGTCTGAATTATCCTGTGTCAGCCAAGCATTTCACTGCCTTTGCAAAAGCTCTACCCTCAGAAAATCAGCAAGAATGCTTTTTAAACACTCTTTCAATTTAGACAAAATAACCTTGAGTTTTCCACAAACAGAACATGTTCATGGCAATTACAGGTCAAATGAAATCTAGTAAATTAATCAGATAGCTGAACACCAAGATTAACACCTTAAAGTAATTTTTAAATAATCATTAGGCTGCATTCAACCTAAGCAGTCAGAGCACTGGAAACTAAAAATGCAGGCTCTTCACATAAAATTTTCAAAGCTTTTTGATTTTTTAACTTCCTGAACATTTGTATTAAACATGTGTTTAATACAAGTGCTTAATTAAGCACAACAGAAGGAGAGTGTTAAGGTTTGATTGAAAGACTATTCATCCTGTCCATCTTCCTTAAAGATACTAATACAGAGATTTTACTTTAACAAGAACACAACAAGGTTCTGTCTTTTGTTATCACTACTACATATCATAAAAAAACTAAAACTATTTGTTTGATTAGGGCTGATTTGTTTACTTTCTTTTTTGAGATTTTTTTTTCCTCTGGGAAACAAGTGTGCATATTAAAAATGTACAGATTGCCAGAAATGTTTCTGAACTCAAATGTTACTGTATTCTTTCTTGCTTCCTTCAAACCTTTTTTTACCTCACTGTCAGTTGAAAATACCCTGTTTGAACTGTCTTTTTTTTCAGGTGTTTCAGAACATAGCTAGGAACACAGCCTCAGAATTCTTGCAAGCATAAAAGGCAATTAAAATGTATATTATTAAAATGCCAAATGCTGTTGGAGTGTCATCTCCTTGTAGCTTGAGTTTAGATTGAGTGTACCAACAAAAGTGACAGAGGTCAGAAAAACAACCAAAAAATCACCATGGAACTTGAAGTTGCCAAACGAGAGTATTACCCTGATCCAGTCACTTTCTAAGCTCAGAAAGAGTCTGTAATGGCATTTCACACCAACAGTTTCCCTCTCAGACATCTTATCCTTCCTGTCATCATCCAACCAAATACAGCAGCATCCACACAGCTCTGTCAAGAATTTTTGACCTTTGTACATTATTTATCACACATAAAAATGAGTAACGTAGCTTTAATATCTACATTATAGTGCTGTGTTGAGAAAGCATGGGTACCCCTGCCAAGTGAATTTTTGAAAAGACAACCAGCTTGAAAAATCTTAGAGGTAAATCAGCATTTTCTTTTTACAAAAAAACCCACGAATTTTGGACCTAAGAGGTTAAACACAACTCATGCCAAAACATTATTAATTACAACCTTATGCCAAAACCTGCTCATAGGTATCAAAGTAAGCATAATAGCCCAGATGATTTTGTATCTTCTATTTGAAAACAGGAAACTTTCTTTTTCAAGGTGGATATCAATAAACTGATTGGTGCTTTGACAGATATTTGAAGAAATAATTGATTACAGTGCATCCTCCTCATAAATAACCCCCTAGGTAGCATAAATATTTCAACTAGTGGAAATTGTGCCTGCTAAGCTATTAAACTAGCCTGATAAGAATGATATAGTATCATATCCTCTAGGATTACCTGACAGAAGTTCTTAGTGGGAAAATTGTAAGAAATGTTGGTTTAGCACTAAAAATAACCCTGAATCAGTGATTTTAAAAAATCTTTCAGTATCATAGTTTGGATAGGATGTTCACACCACAGTCTTACAGTGCAGTGGAGCTCAGTACCAACCTCCCAGTCAGCTACATGAAGGTTCAGAAGTTGAAACAAAAAGAGGAAAAATTGAGGGTGGGGGTGAGAGGAAGGAAAAAAAAAAGGAAAAGGCATGATTGCTATTGTTAGGTCTTTTCACTCTTAGGTTCACCAAACAAGACTACAAAATCCAAGCTGGTCCTGACAGTCAATTCAGTTTTTTGGGTGTGTATCACATTACCCTGCAGTGATGTCTCCAGGAAACAGTGTTGATAGCACTACATAGAAAATCTCACTCACACTGTCAACATACCCTTCATCTGCTGCTGAAACCCCCAGCTGGACAACAAGAGGTTCAAACCAACTCCAGCCACCCAAGTCCAGTGAGTGTAAGTCTTCTGCCATTTGGGAAGTATGACCTCATACTAAACAACTATTATTATATTAAAGGACTGGGCACTCACATAAGTATGAATCAGCATCCAATTTATCAGCACACTCACGGGCTTTGTCTCCAAGACATGCAGTAATTTCACATTTTAGAACAAGAAAGGGGTAGTCCCACATCTAGTTGGATATTATCTTGTGAAAAGTTTGCTTTTAAAGTGAAAGCAACACATTTTCTTAAAGCATGTGACCTCATTTTTCAGTTTCAAAGCGTTTAGTACAATTAAAGACTCTCTAATTTCAGTATTAAAAAGCCTGATCAGAAGACCACTTAGTTTTTCTAAGGAGACAGAGTCACAGGAAGATTTAAAATACTCTGCATACCTATTTCATTGAAATTAAGACATTACTTTTCAAATAAAACTACAGATTCCTAAAAATATGTCAACATAGCACTTCAGAGAAGAGATGCCCAGGTGGGGGAAGAAACAATACCAAATACATTACAAATGGCACCTACTTACAAGTAGTTTAAAAGATACTTCTCAAGTACACAACAAGATACTTCATACAAGAACAACAAAGACTGACAGATATTTTCCTTTTTTTTCCCTTGTAATCCAAGTTTTACTAGCTCTCCTGCACAGTCTGTCAGATCAGTCTTCACTACTGACTACAACTTCCATGAGCAGTAAAGAGAACACTTAACTAAACAGCATCAAAAAGGAATGCTATATGAAAGAGGCAAAAACACACTACAAACTACTTTCTTGTAGAAAAGTAGGTTATATTTGCAATCAGTAAAATAAGAAAAAAAATTGAGTAATTAATCAGATTTTAAAAAGGCATTATCTTATGAGTTTCCCACCAGCAGTGTTCCTCTAAAATCATAAGTGATATGAAACAAATTTTTATAAGAATAACCAATTTACAATACAGCTATTTTGAAAAATCCTGACACACAAATGCAAAAAGTACCAGAAGCTAAATAGCCAGTTAAAGAAAAGTAACATCTTGCCAGCTACATTGACTTAATTTCTATCCCACATAATGATATATTAGAACACATTAACAGAAAGAAATCTAGAGATTTGATTATACAGGCATGAACAATAAAGACTATTATGAACAGAAGATAAGCAAATAATAAAGTCTTGATGAAAATCAGTATTTTCAATCTGCTGATGCTTCAAAATTTTAAATGAAAAATCAATTTCTCTCTTAGAAGCCTCAGACTTTGAAGTTTAAGCACCGTAATCCTTAACAATAGATTTATTGAGCTGATTTTAAGCTTTTGCTGAAATTAACATTGCACACAAAATGCTGCTAGAAAACTCAGATGCACAGTCATAATAATAATACACTAGATTTAAGCATGTGTCACCTTACATACCACTTTTCCCAATGGTAATAATGTTAGTGAAGATTCAGACTACAACCAGAGATAAAGTTAGAAGCCAAAAAAGACTCATTTTTATAAGAGAAAACAGTTTAACAAACAGATATTCAAATGAAAATTTTAACAACAAAAGCAACATGAAGTAGTGTGCACTTAAGAATTACTTTCAAAGTGTTTCCAAAAAGGAAACCACTACAAAAAGAGCAGGGTTTCAGTCACCAATATCAATATTCTCTTAAAATATTTCTCCACCCCTTCTCCCTGACTTTTTCCCCATTTATTCTATCTGCCATATTTCTGATTACACAGTCCTTGGAACATCCAACACATCTTATATGACATTATATGGTATCACCACAATACCAGGCAAGGTAAAATTAGCAATTTTCTATCATTGTTATCTTCTTAGTAAGTTAAGATCAGTTTAAAGAACAACAGCAAAAAGCTGCTACAGTAATATTAGTTTTAATGTCATTTATATCTATTTAATATACAACTAAGGGGGGAGGGGAGAAGAAGAAGAAAAAGCCAATGCTTGAAATTAATAAACACCAAAAAGGGAAAAACTTAGTATAATATGCAAAGAGGTAAGTGCAACAGTGGATACAAACAAAAGGCATATCAGAGGATAAAAGGGGCACAGGGAAAATTTCATCTGCTAACATAGGCAAGGAGAGCAAAAGAAATAAAGCTATCCTCAAATGGCAAAGAAAGTCTATATTATAATATTTGCCTCCAGCCAAAAGTTTATCTACTAGATATACAATCCTCTTCCATTGAAGAAACATGAGAGGATAATTTTTAAAAAGCTGAAATATGTTAGTTAAATAAATATCTAAGCACCTGAATAATTGGCCATTTTGTACAACTTTAAGATATTCTATTAGCATCATCTATCTAGCACTACAATAAGAGAATAAAAGTCCTAGTAGAAAATAGTATGGTCTAGAGAAAAGCTTATATTAAAATTACACACACACATTATGTGCACTTAGTGTCAGAGGACTGAAGACAGCTTCACCCAAAAGCTCCCAAGGACCAAACTATGCACTTTTTCAAAGATTTAATTAGAATTTTTTAACAGCAGCAATTAGTCTGTTGAATAGTTGGGCACCTTCATGAATTAGGCAAGCAAGTTTTATCAGCTTGCCACTTGCTAGAACTAGAGAAATTAAATGCCAACACCAGCAAAAATAGAATTCACTGATTTTTAAATGAATCTTAAATCTTTTCTAAGCAAAAAACCTTGTACTACTTCATTTACACACAGCAGCTCTCATACCCATCTGTCTTACTTTGTTTGGATTAATTGACTTTTAATGAATGTGTAAGTTCTTTCAGATTGGATACTGAGTGTTCATGGGAACAGCAGAATGTCACTTTCAACCAAGTACTCTACAACTACATATAAATAATTTTAAAAAAAGTGGGTTTTATTGCAATAAAAAGTTAAGAGAAGACATTGTTTTACAGTGGTTTACCTTCTACTTGAATTTTAAAGTCAATCTGGTATTTATAAATAATATATAAATATATAAACTGTGATTTTTAGTCCTTATAAAAACTTCAGGTTTTGCCCACAATGTCAATTGCGGCACTTGAAATGCTGCTTAATTAGAATTTTCTACTGCTTCTCTTAAGCATAATTTATTTAGTATTGCAATGTCCTGAAAGCACATAGAAACAGAATACTTGGTTCAGCTGTAGTATGTGAGAAATGCCTATTCTTTTAATGCACTATGGCCTCTTTCAATTCAACATATTAGCATAATATTCCAGACTATTTTTTTTAAACTTTTAGCTCAATTTTTGAGTGAAAAATAGAGAGAAAGAGAGAAAAAGAAAGAGAGGAGAAAGAGAGGAGAAAGAGAGGAGAAAGAGAGGAGAAAGAGAGGGAAAGAAAGAGCATCGAAAACTACTCACTAGGTAGTGAAAGCACATACATTTCTAAAAGAACCTCAGGCACTAAGTAATATGTAAATTATTTACCTTGGTTGCAATGTCAGCTTTATAACTGTCTTGTGAGGCAAAGAATCTTGGGAAGCCTGAACATCATCCTACAAGAGAACATCTTTGAATTTGCTTTTGAATACACTTAAGTGATATTAAATGAGCTTTGTCTCTTTTATTAATTGTGTGAAGTAGGAAACCATGTTAACAATACTATAAACCAAAGCCTATTTTAGCACATTACTCAGGATGACAAACAACAAAACTTCATAAATTAAGTACCTCAGATTGACAAAAGAAAGAGGCTCACTTTGTCCAATTCACTGAGAAATATTTGTTTTCATTAAATGCCTTGTTAGACTCCATTACCAATTTTTTTACCCCTTTGTTTTCATTTTTGCATACAAGACTTGATAATGACCAACTTCCTTCAATTTCGCAGATACTTATCATATACTTTCATTAATTTTTCATTGCTACTAACTCATTCTGAAACACCACACTCCTCTGTAAATATCACCAGGATTCACAGTCTAGTCTTCTATCAGCTCTCATTGTTACCATACATTGTATACAGAGAAAAATTTCAAAAAAAAAAACATAATTTGGGCTGTGGTACGATTTTTATGTGATATAAATTACATGAAGAATTGTTTCACAATATTGATGAGTTCTTACTTTTCATGGGTTTCTCTCTTTTCTTAAATACAACATGACCAAAGTCTCACTTCCACTGAGAAAAGGTAGAGACAAGACATTGTCACTGTTGCATTAGTCAGAGAACAGCCAAGCTGTTGATGCACAGCCCTTTTAGTTCATATAATGGTGACCACTAGAGACTTTGAAACTGAAGTGCAAAGTTGTCCTTTCCTCAAAATATTCTTAACATCATGTTTTACAAGTCCAGCTACTGTCACTTAGATGAAAATTTTCTTTCTGTGTTTAAACAAATAAGACTAATGTACAGGAATACTGCAATGGTTGCACAGCTTTACGTTTACAGTTTGAATCTCATCCTGTTGGATCATTCTGGGATCTCGAAGTTTCTTCTCTTTTTCAGCATATTGCCTTCAAATGATTTGTATGTTTACTGTAGATTGTTAACACATGCAGTACAAAGTCATCTACTGAGAAAAATGATGCTTTTGCATGTAACTAATAGTCAAGAACAGCAGAAAAAAAAGTGCAAGCAATGCCATTCTGGAATCCTTCCTTCGTATCTTATTTACAGCTTCCTCTTTACTGGCTCTAAGAGGGGAAACTTTCTCCTGGTTGTATCTACTCCCTGCTGGAATGCTGCTGCTACAGCCTCATGCTCTGTTCCTCTATATGTTTTTTTTCCTCTTCACCCCTCAAGAACAGCAGCCATTTTCAATTCCAAAGTCTTCATCATTTGTCCTTCTCAAAACTCTTGACATTCATTCTGAATGTCCATCGCTAAGAAACTCTGGACGTCAGCTTCCTTCAGCTACCAAACACCACAATTCTGTATTTCAAAACAAAGTGCCTTTGAACTTTCGACTTGCTCAACGTTTGCAAAGGCTTTTGTAAATATACTGAAGTTCTCCCACTAGAAGTTTACAAATCCCACATTAAAAACCTTTAGCTGTGATATGCAGTGTACTGCACAGATATTAGACTTATGATATGCTACAGATACTGTCACACAGATAAATCATAATCTACTTCTGTAATCACTTCTTTTTTTTTTTTGCTTTATAGAGATATAACAAATTCATTGAAACAAGATTTTTCATTTTAATTTCTTTCACAGTGGCAATGATAGGTTTGACTTAGTGTTGTGCTAGGCAATATACAGTTTAAACAGCAATTAGTACTTTTAGAATGCAGTGGTATTAATTCACACTCAAAGAATTGAAACAATGAAAGTTTAGTAAAATGTAACATTGTGACAACCTCCAACATTCAACCAGAACTAAAAGCATCATTCCATGAATGACTTCAAAATATTCTTACTTTCTGAAGGTGCACATTCATTTTAGTAGACTTTCCACATAGGAGAAGAATTATGTATTTGTGGCACACACACATGCAGCATTTATATATATATATATGTATGTATAAAACTCATAAAAAGTATAAACATCTGTTCTACCAATTTTTTTATATATACATGTAACTGGAAGAGTAATTCAAGGTATGTGCTTCTTCACTTTAAAACAGGTCTCAAAATGAGACATGGGGAAACACTGCTGACTTTATAATCCATTTCATTGAACATTCATGTTTTCCTGTTTCAAATAATTTCAGCTAAGGCAAAAAAACACGGCTTTTGTCTAGACCTAGTCTTGCAAATTCAGTTTATACTTTGGCTTGGGATGGGAATTTTCTCCTTCCTGCATTTCTTAAGTTACTAATAAAATCTAATTACAGGCTGCACATTTATATATATATATATATACACACACATATATATTCACTTAAACATGCATATCATTGAAGTCACCAACAAATTTATGACCATTAGACCATAAGAAAACTGGAACCCCTGGTTTTATTATCTAGTTCAAAAAGTGGAACAAACTAAGGCCCTTTGCTTTAGGTGTGTGGGCTTTTTTTTCAGCAATAACTTCTGAAATATTTGCTTCTCGCTTTCTAATATCTTTAACTAATACAAACAATTATTAGTAGAAGATTTTTGAGAAGGCATCAGCCTCAAATTTGGTTCCAGCGTTTCCCAGGCCACTCAAAATGTATTGAAAATACATAGATCACATTTAATTTTTGGGAAAAAAAATCAAGAATGACAGCTCACCATCTTCAGGAATGGAGTCGATGTGTCATAATTATAAGCACTTTTATCCTTTAGGACAAGAATATGAGCAGAGTCAATTATCACTTTCTTCAAGTTCATTATTGAATGGAAAAGTCTGTTAAAACATTTGAAGTTCTAATTAGTTTTCAGATGTTTTTATTCAATGTGGTAACATCAAAATTTAAAAATATGTAAAGAACTCAATAATAAGAGTTACAGAAAAATAAATGTAATTTTTAATATCAATATAGTATGAAATAAGGACAGCTAGTTGCAGTGGGTGACCAGACTGAAAAACACAGAAATATTCTGAATTTCGTTATATTCCTGCCCTGCATACTACACATGAGGTACATCTAATGGCTGTTATACTATAATCTGTAACCTCAGAATACTTTTTCAAAATGCTAATCTTAGGAAAGTTTGTGATTTATGTTTGATTACCAGTTCCTGTAGTGGAGAGAAGCCTGAAATGCTGGTCACAAAGTCAAGATTATGTTTACACGGGATTTAAAGAAAAAAATCAGAAACACAAAATTTACATTATTACTACATTTTCCATTTCTTCAATGCACACAATGCTTACTAATTCTTAAATACAGGGCAATTTTATTTGTAAAGTGAAAAAAGCCTTTATTTTACCCTCTCGTTTTCATGTTAGCATTTTGATTATAGCTGTGTTTTAATAGATTAAAAATTTATGGAATTTAAAAACACTTGTCATGAAATAGATTAAAACTAAAAAAAAGTATTTTAGATGCATTTAAAACAATTACTTATTTAATGAACATGCTGTACTATCAACTGTCTACCATCATCTACCTCAATCAAATTTCCCAGTTATTAACATTCTAATTTGTAACAATTTTCTGAATAAACCCATAATGAAAGCGTGTACACACACAGACATCCATATATTATACAATCTTATTCAAAAAAATTCTATGAAGCAGCAAGCAGAATAATTTGTCAATCCTGAGAAAGCAACTACTCATCAGCTACAACAACAACAAACAAAAACCAGACAAGTAGAAGACTGTCAACACAAAAAGATTTCCCATATTGAAGAAAGCTAGGTTACCAAGAGTGTCGGATTTTCCATGGAATATATCCTAAATTAGCAAATTTCTTGATCATTGCTGGAGAGAGACAAAAATAATCTCCTATACAATAGTTACTGCAAAAAATAACACCTGTTATTAAAGAAATCTCAGTATTGCATCTACTGAGGTTCTTTAGAAACCTCAAAAATTTTGTTTGGACAGCAAATCCTTGCTTAGAGGATTAAAAAAACATATTTCATAAATGAAGAGCATGAGAATCGGATCCATTTCTCATGCAGAGCACCAGTACACTTCCAGTACTGCGTTCTGAGTATACCAAATATGTATCTCTGAAATAAACACCACTGTTCTAAAAAAGGAAATTAAAATTAAGACTTAAGTTTATATATTTATAACAAATTACCTAGTGCCATAATCCACAACTACCCAATCTTTAGCTGTTCCTGTAATAGCATCATGATGCTGAAAGAGTCCAAAGTTCCTTCTGGCTTCTGTCAGCAATTTATAGTTATCCACTGCAGGAAATACACTCATCTTCTCATATTTCCTGGACTGTACCAAAGCCAAGGAGTAGAGAATTTCAGCTGCCCTGAAATTGCAGACAATAATCAAGAATTTATATACCGTTAAAAAGTAAAAAGCAACACATATTTTACGTAAACAATAAATGAGTGTTTTATTTCTTCCCCCACGCCTAGCTCCACGAGCTCTCTAAACCTTGATCTTGCATATTTTAGCCTGTTTCTACCTTCACACAGTAACTTCCTGCAAGGCTTCTGTGATGGAAAATGGAGCTTTAAAATAGAAATATGACAGTACAAACCAACATACCATTTCCACAAATGTGTGAGGTGTAAAGATTCGGTCTTAAAATGCCAAAGTATGGATGGACTGTCTTAGAGGAAACACAACAATTTCCATTTCAAAAGGCAATTTGTTAATCAAATAAAATTGTCTAAATATATTGATCAGTATCTAATATCTATTCTGCCTTTTCTACTTCAAGCAAACTAAATTCTTCTAAAGACTTCAGCACTTCAGGCACACACTTACTGTACATTCACCTGGATGGTGACAACACTGGATCCAAAAACCCTTAGATTGAAAAGTATTCAGAGTCCTTCTCTTCAACACCTGATGCAAATCTAGCACTAAAATATTACCATTGCATTCTCACTTGCTTTATATGAATCTAAATTTATTTTACAAAAACTATCCCCATAATTGCTAGTGATTATGATTATTTGACTAACCAAAATGCCTACAGAAATTCTAGGAAAACATCTGTTAACTTTTTTTTTTCTATCTTCTTTTCCTAAAATGTTGCAGTTCTATTTTTGTACGTCTGAAATTCCTTTACAAAATTTATTTGAGATAAATGAAGGCTTCTCAAGCATTTGCAGAAACAAAAATGATACAGATTAATGTTATTAATAAATATATATAAAGAAGGAAAAATAACATATGTTCCTGTAATGCTAACTTCTAAGCATATAAATAAAACAAAATAAAAAATAATTTAAAAAATTTAAATATGTTAAGTTTTGCATTTACCCAAACTGCCAGCAAATGCATGTGTTCAATTTTTAATGAGGTACAACAACAAATTTTACAAACATGCTCACGTTTTTTTCACACTATGTATTAATTGTTAACATGAAAAATACCACTGCATTTGGGTCAGTCTCTTTATGCAACACACAAATTTGTCACAAAGGTGACAAATACTTAAAAACTGTAACTAGCACATATCCAACTAAACTGAAATGTACGCTGTACATGTAACACCCTAATCCATTTTCATACTGTCAGTATTTGAGGAATAGGATGAGATTTTGCTCTTACATGTTAGGTAACTGCTCAGAAGCTACACACAAAATCAAGGTGATAGAAAGCTGAAATTCCTTTCTTTTTAATTACTGGCACACCTTAGTTTAATCACTGTGATTTAAATGTTGCTTAGTGGAAAATCCTACATCTGTGAATCCCTCCTACTTTTTTCTTGCAGCTTAACTTGAAAAGAAAATGAAAATATTTTAGGTGGGTTTTTTTTTTTTTTTAAAAAGGCAGCAAATGCACATTCATCTAGTGAATAGACCCTCTCAGGAAGCATTTCACCTTTTTTTACAAAATTTGAATTAGCCCCTAAACACTGACCTAACTGCAGCTGTAAAGAAGAGAACAAAAAAAAAAAATTATAGTCCTCAAAATACAGATCAGATTTCCCTTCCCAACAACAACATGGATTTAATTTTTACTTTTTATTAATAGGGAAGTCTCTCAGATGCAGAATTTTCCGTTCAAGTCTCAGTATTATTCTAAACATTAGAATGCTTCAATGGTCAAAGATGGCAAGACAGTCAGAAATACTCAGAAACACAACACTGTATTAGCAAACACTTCAACTTACAGGTAATCTGTCCAATACTTTTCAATAAAAATTGTATAAAGCATTGATTTTCTCATGTCTATTTCAAACTACTGCAGATTACCTAAAATAGTTTCAACAAAGTTTCCACTTTGTCTTTGTATTTTTCATTTATTTCTCCCTGATGGGACACTGCAAATAAATCAAAATCCGCATCACTGGTTGCTCAAAGGCTACACTAGGTCACATTTAGGTCTGGTTTATATGTAAACCAAATAAATATTTTTTCCAAGAGTTTCTGAACTTCAAGATGTAGCATTTTCTATCCATCGGTACAGTTTGAAGCATCACTGCACCATTTGTCCTGCTTCTGAATTACTTCAATATTTTTGTTTGTTTCTTTCATTTGCCTGGTTTTTGTTTTGTTTAGGATTTACTGTAATTTTCCCCTGCTTACATCAGGAAAGAATAAAAATGAAACAGAATGTGTTTCTAACTTGTCCCCAGCTATGCTGTTGCTCTTTACATGTTTTCATCACTTTAAACAAACTTATGGTCACTGATTTTATCACCCTTTAAACTACTTCAATCCATTAATCTCTCACTTAAGATTAAAAAAACAATTATATCTCAAATCAGCAATGATGCAAATCTCCACAAAATACTTAGGCTTACATGAAGTTCTTTAATACACAAACCTAAAACTTTTTTAAAACATGAAAAACCTAAACAACCAACTCTTTTCTTCCTTAGAAGGTTAGTTATTATTAATAGTCCCGGAGGCTGAACACTATTTCCTGGCTACTAATTAGCAGTGAAGTACTACTAAATCCTGATATTGTTGGAATTTTAAAGTATTTGTCCTTGGTAAAGAATACACACACACATGTAGTAACCTCCAGCTCATGGTTCATTCCTCCCACAAATATATGCATACACTTAAAATAGCACAAAAATACTGTGGAAAAATTCATCACAAGGTTGGAATCAGGACTTGCTGATCACTTGAATCATATTTTAGAACACCTTATTTGTTTGGAAGGTAAAAATACCATTGCATTTCTGTGAATTTACTAATAAAACAGATCCACCAACTAATCCTGGTAACAAGCCCTGCATTTGGGGGCCATTTAGACTATCCTTATTGTAAGTAAACTTAAACAGCATGTTTCAAAATTACTTTTCCATCTGTCTGACAGATTTAGAGTATGGTGCTTGTTTTGGCTGGGGCAGAGTTAGTTTTCTTCCCAGTGGCTGGCGTGAGGGCTGTGTTTTGGATTTGTGCTGAGCACAGGGCTGCTAACACAGAGATGTTGTTGCTGAGCAGGGCTTACACAGAGCCAAGGCTTTCCTGTTTCCATGCTGCCAGGCTGGGGAGCAGGCTGGGGGTGCAGGGGAGGGGACACAGGGGGGACAGGTGACCCCAGCTGGCCCCAGGGATATCCCAGACTGTGTGGCACCATGCTCATGTAGAAAGTCAGGGGAAGAAGGGGGTGATGTTTACAGTGATGGTGTTTGATTTCCCAAGTCACCATGATAAGTGACAGAGCCCTGCTCTCCTGGAGGTGGCTGAACACCTGTCTGCCCTTGAAAAGCACAGAATTAATTCCTGGTTTTGTTTTGCTTCTAGGAATAGCTCTTGCTTCCCCTATTAAACTTTCCGTATCTCAAACCCTAAAGAGTTTGCCAGCTTTTACCCTCCCAATTCTCTCCCCAATCCCTCTGACGGGAAAGTGAGGGAGTGGCTTTGTGAAGTTTTGTTGCTGTCTTGGGTTAAACCACAACAAGTACTTAAAATTCATCTCTCCTGTTTGTCAAGAAATATGTTATTAATGTACTGCACATCAGTATTTACCGTATGTAGGATTCCAGGACTCTATCCAGGCGCTTATAGAAGGGTCGTGATGTAAAGTATCCGCTCCAGTAATGATTATCTCGGTCTGCATAGGTGAAGAAGTCTCCACTTAAAACAGGAAAAAATGAACTGCTGCTCTTTTCACCCAAATTGCTTGCTTTACGCAGAGCTTCAAAGTAATCTGATAAAGTTCCAAACTGGGCCTGAATGAAAATTAAAATGACTGTAACAAGGTTCCATTTTCTTTATTTAGAAATACAATGAGAATGCATGCGCTTGGTTTTATATACATTTCAGAAATATGCCACTCTCCCAGCAGAATTATAACAGAGATCCTATCCTAAAGAACTTTAAAGTTCCCCTACACACTTTTCAGACAAGCTGGATAACTCTTCCAAAAGCATTTTAACTCAGTACATCAAAGTAGACCTGTTGAAGAAGGTACAGGAAAGAGTCACAAAAATGATTCCTCTGAGGAAAAGCAGAGAAAGTTGGGATTATTCAGCCTGCAGAGAAGAAGGCTCTGGGGAGATCTCAGTGCAGCCTTTCAGTACAGAGTGCTTATAGGAAAGATGGGGAAAGGTTTTTTAGTAGGGCCTTTTGTGTTAGGACAAGACATACTCGTTTTAAACTAAAGGAGGATATATTCAGACTAGATATAAAGAAGACATCTTTTACTGTGAGGTTAATGATACACTCAACGTGCCCAGAGAGGCTGTAGATGCCCCATCCCTGGAAACATTCAAGGTTGGGTTGGACTGGACTCTGAGAAATCTGGTCGAATTGAAGATGTCCCTACTCACTGCCAGGCAGTGGGACTGGATGACCTTTAAAGGTCCCTCCAACCAAAACCACTCTATGATTCATGAAATATGATTTTTTTAAGTATAAATAGGTATCTGAAATATCACTTAAATGTCAAGAAATGAGTGAAGTGTTCTTTCATGCCTTATAAGTAAATCTATAATACACGAACTGAGTAATATCTCAATATTACCTAAGTAGTTGTCTAGACAAATAAGAAATTTAACGCAATGCAACAGAAGTATAGTGGTCTTAATTCTGTGTTTTCAAAATTAACTCTCTTGTTCTCCAGATCTTACTTAACCCACAATGAATGTTGATTTAAAAAAAAAATAGCATTAGTTTTGAGAAGCTGTTGTGTTTTTTGTCGTTTTTTTTTTTTTAAAAACTATGTAAAAAGAAATTGTGTTTAGAGATGTAACAGGTGGGAGTAAAAAAAAATGCATTCTCTTTGCCTCTTTTTTTTTCTAAAGGCAATAGCAGACCTTTACAGGGTAGGTCAAAATATTGTACCCTAAAGTTTGAAGGGCACAAAGAAAAAAAAAAAAAAAAGGAAAAAACCCAAAAAAATAAAAGGAAAGGAAAATTAAAAAGTGAAAGGGAATGATGCCAGTGTTGCTGCTATTGAGATATATTGTTATGGAAGGCATAGATGGCAAACTGGATTTTGAATGAAAGTGAAAAAAAACGATTAATAGAAGTTGGAACAGCAGAGAAGATCACGTTACTGGAAGAATCCTAGAAACAAACTATAATGATAATACTTCAAATTTATATTAAGTCACTTTTTTCCTATTATTGTTCTTTTTTAACAAGCATACAATGCAGCATGTTACAATTTACAACAACAAAACCAAGGTAAAGTATTTTAAAAGTGACTTGGAGACATACCTATGGTTTATAAACCATAAAGACATACCTTTTCACCATGTAAAAAATCAGAACAGTTTTACTTCAAAATCATTCAGAACATCCAAGTATCTATTAGGTGGGTACAGTATGACAACTTCCCACTTTAAATGGCAGTAAAGCAGAGAAAAAGAAACACTGCCCCAGAAATCATATCATTAGTAAACCTTGCCTTATCAGGAACTTCTAGGACTTTGCCCTCACTATCACAGGCATCTATAGGAAAGAATTTGGAAGAAAACAAAAAACAAAGAGGATGCACCAATAAAAGTCAGGCACAGGTGATCTCACTTCTGTAGGCTGCCTTACATCAGAGCAATAAAACCTCAGCAGAGGAAGCAACAAAGCCAGGGGAATGGAAACAGTGAAATAACCTGACAGACACCTCTACTGGCATACAAAAGGACTCAGCTTAATTTATGTATAATAGATGTAAAGGAGATCTCAGAATGGAAGACTGAACTCCCCAAGAGCAAAATAGGTATATTTTACAGTAATGTACTACATACTTTTATAACTATAGACTAGTTGCTGGCAGGAGAATCTCAATGCTAACAGACATATCAACTAGATAAACACCTTAAAGAGCTGTCTGAAACAGTAAATCTCTCACAAGATCAGAAAGGCAGAGCAGGCAGTCCCTCATGTAAGCAGTAATATCCTAGGCACCTCAGCACTTAAGGAGAAATGTGAACTATTCCTCTAGGTAATCTCGGTTCTTATGAAGCTGAGCATGATCTGTTACTGTGGAATTACTTGCCACTAGGGAAAGTGCAGAAGAGTGAAGACTGTGAAAGTTCTCCATTTAAGCTCATATTTTCAAAGATAAATTACATCAGTTTAGAACAAAACGAGTAAACAAATTAAAACAAACATAAAAAAGCCTAACAGACAACACATAAGAAAAAAAAATCACAACTAAACACCCTGCCCCCCCCCAAAAAAAAAAAAAGCCACAGAGAGAGAAAAAAGAACCCCTAACTAATTAAATAGAAAAGGAGAAATGCTCCAATGCCAGTAGTGCTCCACCTGACCAAAGTATCCTAGGAATGAAGGGGCAGACCCAGAGTATGTCGTATCTTTTTATCTGGGTATTAAGGACCAGAAAAAGGGTTGCATACTTCTATGAGGGTCCCAGGGGCTAATTTGATTCCCAAGAATTTATCCACATGGACACACCAAGGCTAATGAAGTAGACTGAAAGAGTTTTTGACAACCTGTAAGATCAAAAACTCAGATGTCTCAGGATAGGAGTGGTCCCTAGAGAATGACTTCAAAGCAAGAGCCTTCAGTTTTTGCCCAGAGACAAAATCATCCAGCCCATATTAGCAGGAACTACAGAAAGCATGTTGCTGTTAGTATTCAAAGAGGGACTACCTACACAGTATATTCATTTTTGACAGGAGTAAGGCTAATGATAGCAGCAAGCTTTAGTTTTAAGACAGGCTTTAGATTTAAAAAAATTGAAGAGTACTCTCCAGGTCTATCTCCCTCCACTAAGATACAGTATTCACGTACCTCATTTCATCCACATTCCATAGGTAGCACACAAACTCCAGCTTTCAGAAAAGGTACAATCCCAAGAAATCATCTTTCTTATGTAGAGCACAAGTCCAGAATTTAACAGGAAGAGCTAACATACTACAAGTGCCGCTCAAATACTCCTAAGAATTAAGGGAGGTCTTTGAAGAGATGAGGAAAAACAGGTGCATGCACAAACCAAATGAAAGATACCAGACCTGGGATTAAAAAACCTAAATGTGAAAGCAGCAACAGCGCACTCTCAGAAGATACTCAAAAAAACCCCAAGGTTGTGGTCCCCTATTTCTTATTGCCATGCTGAAAGATGAAGAGAAGTTGTCTGAGTACATCTCCAGAATAAGAAGTCTCTAGAGCCATCAGCTTACACAGTAGAACAGATGAATGTGTGTATTAACATTCAAAACATAATTTATGATTTAAAGTGATATCTCATCCGATAATTGTGTTAGTATACTCAGTCTTTTTGTAGCCAGGTCAGTCTCAGACTTTATTGCATTCAACAGCATGAGGCAGCGATGGCACTTCTTAGGAATTTTTGTTTGCTTGTTTTGGAACGTAAAACCAAGAGGACCCAAATAAAGCAGAAACATTTGCTTGAACTTCTAATAAGAAAATATAATAGTTTCAAGTAACAAAGCCTGATAGCCTTAAACAACAATGCCTGAAGCCTGTGAAAAAAACCCAGAGTACTTAAAAAGCAATCAAACCTAATAGCGGTGCTCTAAATTAATCTAATTTGGGAACTATTTATAGCTTTCAAGCAAATATTATTAATAGAAAACTTTTTATTTTGGGGGAGAGAAGGTAGTGAAGGTAAAAAACGTCATCTAACAAGACAAATTAATCTGCTGTTAAATACTATATAAAGCTTCACAGTTGAAAAAAAAAAAACCAACAAAGCCAACTATGATTTCTTTTCCAAGAAGAACCTCAGAATACTGGGAAATAATGTTTTCTCCAGAAACCAGAAAATGTCTTGTATTTACCTTAACATGCCACTCAGGACGAGAATTCATATAATCAAAGAGCTTCTGATAATTCTGGTACTGCTGATCCCATTCTGAGCTCTCAACATAGCGGAAATCATCCCCTAGTGGAGCCAACACAACTTTAGTACGGAAAAGCTTTGACTTCTTTCTGTATTGATCTAAAATAAGCCAAGCCCTTGAGTAGAGAAAAAGAAAAGAGCAATTCAGAAAACAGAAAAAGAAAAGTTGGCATTTGGCAAAACAATTCTTAGACATCAAGCTGTGAATTCAGGTGACCCTAAACAAGACATACAAAACTGTTATCTCATTTTGTAATAAAAAGTCGGATGCAATTCTCCCCATTGGGACGCCACATTCAACCTACTATTGTTGCAAACACTGTGCTAATTAAATCCTTCAACAAGCTTATCAAGCTCCATCTCAAATAGTAGGGCAGTCTGGATCAACTTGTTCCTGTGCCAAAACTAACCCACAGTTCAAATTATGTTTATCTGCTTTATATTTAGATAACAATCCTAATCCTCTCCAGCCCTTATGTACAATAATAAGCAAGCTCTTCTCATCCCCTCTGGTAATTTGCTTTGATACTCTGCTTCCCGTCTTCTGTCCTTGACAGAAAAACTGCCCATAAATTAATCTCTGAGGAACTCCAACCTTGCAAATAAAAAAAAATTCTGGAGGAAGTTCATTGCTAAAAACACTGTTCTCCCATCAGCCAGCTTCTTATGTGTTTTAAAGCCAGCCCTCTTTAATCTTTAAGTCCTGAATAATGAAACCCACTGCTTTTCATCTTTTAAAAAAAAAAAGCTGCAAAACAAATAAAAAAACAAACCAAAAGAAAAAACAATAAAACAAAAATACTCACACATGCACACACAGAAACAAAATTAAGAATTATCCTTTGCCACCTGCTAACTCTTGGGTAAACTATCAGTTCTGTCATTAAGCAGCAATATATTAAAAGTCACAAGTCTGATACCCACTTCCCCTTCTCCCCCTCCAATTCTCAATTATCAACATCTTCAGATGCTGATCCCCTCTAATTAAAATGATGCAAATAATTTTCTTAGGAAATACAAAATTTTGTAACGTATTTAAGAAAACAGCCATACAATGGTTTGTAGAGAAAATAGTAAAATCCAGATTCCAGTGAGTTTATTTGTTTCTACAGGTGTTTTTTATATATGCTCTAGCAAAGTCAACTTTCAGCTCATATTCTTGAAGATTTGCCATATAATGCAGAAATTATGCAGAAATTCTCGTCCAATATATTTGAAAGCCACATTTCTCTGAAGAGCATGTCAAGGCTTACTTATTTATCAGATTACAGGAGTACTAAATAAACACAAGGTCTCACTGTAATCTGGAGGGAGAGAGGGGTCATAACATTAACCTTAATTAAGATTCTACAGCATTCTACTGACACTAGAATTTACCACACAAATGGCTTCCCCTACTCCCCGTTTATTATTTGATTTATAGTTCGGATTACCAAGTATTGGCTCTTGAATCAATACTTTCCACAACTTTTGACACGTTGTAGATTTAAACACAAAAACTCCCTCAACTGCACAGCTACCAGATCAATTGGCACAACACAAGACTTCACAAGGCTTTCTTCTAGACCAGTCCAACGCAAACCTCCCACATGCAGTCTATGGGTGAAAACATACTTTATTTTTGAGCCTCTTGCAAAATACAAGTTACAGTTAACAAGATACTTAACTTTGACATCTCTTGAAAATCCTCCTCTAATTTCTTTCCAAATCCACTGCAAAAATTCATCACTATTGCTGTTCTCCCTTTCTACTCATAATTGAGTTACCTTATTAGATGTTTTTAAGGGGGCAGCAGGATCTTTCTACAATTGTAAACCTATTTCACTTGCAAAAAAAACAAGGAAAAGTTAGATGTCTCAAGTCAGGTATATCCTCTTACGTTTCTCTCAAATAACTTCCTAAATCTTTGCTTCATAAAGGAGTGGAAAAGAGTCAGCAGAAAGTCCCACACAGAATTTTGTGAAGATGAAAAGTACTTCTAGGAAAAAAAAAAAAATTCCACTGAGTCAACAATATGGCTGGTTTTGACCCTTCCTATGTCAAAGGAGGAGGAGCAATAGCCACCCAGATTCTGTGGGAATCACAAGAAATTTTGCAGCAGCTATGGCATGTCCTTTGTGACAGGTTTGACAAGCAGTCATGGCTTCATTAGGGATTCACTCTTTGGCAATTACCACAACTGGAAAAATTCTCTCATATTTTCATGTGTGTGGGAGAGAGAGAGAGACTTACACCAAAACAAACTGTGCTTCCACTAACAAAACAGCTCAGTCCCATTCAAGGGTCAGCGGGGAGAGTGACTTGGGAAGACAAAAAAGAGCTGACAAAAACCAAAAACTGTTTTTATTTCCTAGTCTGAAGAGCTTCATACAGCTGCAAATGAGGGAAAGTGCAATAGTAATCTTTGCTGTTAACGAAGTGTAATTAAACAAGTACAGGTTCTCAGTGAAGCTGTTGCTTCATTCCTTCCTACCAAGTCACAACTTAAGTGGCAAGACAATGAAACATCCAACAACTTCTAACCTGAAGTTTTCAATTCAGTATCTCTTAATCTGTATGTAAGGTCATAATAGCATTGAAATCAAAAGGAACAGTCCCAGCTGAGTATTCAAGATCTGGAGTTTATTAATTTTGTTTTAGCTTTGGCAATTGAAGAAAGGTCAGCGATCTAAACTTGGTCTCTAAATTAATCAACATTTTTCAAATCCATGTAGTGTAGATCTCCTGTATTTTTCTAGTCTTAAAGCAATCAGAGATGAGAGACAGATTAATTAGTGTTCCACAAACCTTTAACCTTAGAAAGCTTATGATGTGGAGATAGATTTTCCAATTACATCTGGAACTCATACCTCTCCTCATCATAACAACTGTAAAATGTGCTATTAAAGAGGTCAGATCAATGAAGTTTTTGGTTGTCTACAAGATTCCAACTTTTTCATAAAATACAAGTGGTATTTTAGCATTCTCTACCAAAACATTACTTCCCATGTTTTAGTGGATTTATTTGAAACTAGACACTAGAAGTGTTGTTCCAGTGTTCCAAATGTAAATAATCTAGATGGCCAGCTCAGACCATGTGCTAGTTTTACTTTTCCTGAGGTATCATCTAGCATACTGCTGGTTACAGCTCAGCTAGACACAAAAACTGCTTTTATCTACCAAAAGTTGATGCAAAAGATTAAGTTCCAGAGACCATATTGAGATGATAATCTCTTCAACTTGATCATATGTTCACTCCATGCCTGCCCCATTTTTCTTATTCTTTGCTATCCTCTGACATATGAAAGAACCATTTATTTTACAAGATCTAATTTAGATTGTCATGCAAAGGTTGCAGCTAGGAAGTGTAAGGATAAAATAAGATCTAATTAAAAAAAAAAGCCTCTTAAAAAGCTACTCTAAGCAGACTGCCTGCATTACATTTATAGCCTCTATGTTTCAGGTATTTGTTAAAGAAGTTGTTACTCTTCTGCAAATATTTGTCCCAGTTAATTGGGATACATAGTCAGGATTTTTCTTTTTACAGCTTTGATTTAAAGACATATGAACTTTCCTTCACATTTGATAGGCATTGGGTGTGTCATAACAATTCTCCTATCTTTCTCCTGCCATCATCAGCTTTCATTTCTGGGGTTTTTTTAATTACTTTTTCCTACCATCATTCCAATTTCTACCTTAAAATATGACAATTGTATTCTGCTTTATTTTAGTTTTCTCTTAAATAATATCTTGTAATTGAATTTTAATGAAAAACTGAACTTTTCAAACTGAATACTCAGAAAAAAAACAGAGATGCATACCAACATGTAGACAACCAATGCATCATCATTTTATCATCCCTTTGAAAGTCCAGCATCAAGAGCCAAAAAGTCACCCCACTGTATTTAATGCATTTGTTACACTCAGCAATTTGCACTAATTGTAAAACCTAAATAAATTCGTAACTGTGGAAATATGGGATAATTTGAAGGCCTAAAGATAGCTACAGGACCACAAAATAAAAAACTCTTGGCTGCTCTAGCTTCCCTTTCTTTTCTTTTTCTTTCTTCCTCACTCCCCCCCCGCATCCTCCCGAAATTGAAAAGTTGTTTTATAAAACTCTAAACTTGATTCCTGACTGTGGCACCACACCACCAGGTTTTCCATCGAGGCTAATGGGATTTCCTGACAAGGGCATGTAAGACATAGGACTGAGATTGCCTTAAGGTGTGCACTTCAGAAACCTAGGTCACAGATTGCCAGGTTTTTCAATGATATACCATGGGAAATATCCCACTGGTTGTAGTTACAGCACACTATACCATGCTGCCCCTGAAGTGTTCCACTTGCAGGAGAGAGATCACTGCTCATAAAATTCACAAAAACTACAGTAAACCAATAACATGACTACAACCAGATGACAATGTTCTACTAAACAGATGACAATGTTCTGCCTGTCATTCAGAGATTGACTCATTTATCATGAATAGAAAACTTAAAAAAAAAAATAGTCTTCCTTAACTATAACCTTTCTTCAAATTTCACTGACAATTACACTCTGAACTAAGGAGCAGACACAAGGTTAAGTAATTAGTATTATTTACTCATGACAAGCTTATTTTAGGAACTTGTACTGGGATACTTGTACTGGCTGGGGTAGGGTTAGTTTCTTTCACAGTAGCTGGTATGGGGCTGTGATTTATATCTGCACTAATAATAGGGCTGACAATACATGGATGTTTTAGTCACTGCTGAGCCAAATCCTCTCCTGCTTCTAACCCCATCCCACCAACAAGCAGGCTCGGGGTGCACGAGGTGCTCGGGGAGTAGGGGGACACAGTGACCCCAGTGGTCCAAAGGGATATGCAATAACTTGCAATGTCATGCTCAATATACAAAGCTCAGGGAAGAAAGAGGAAGGGGAGGGGGAAGTTTGGAGTGATGGTGTTTGTCTTCCCAAGCCACTGTTACTGTGTGATGGACCCTGCACTCCTGGAGATGGCTGAACAACTGCCTACCCATGGGAAGCAGGGAATTAATTCCCTGTTTTGTTTTGCTTGTATTTGCAGCTTTCGCTTTATCCATTAAACTGTCTTCATCTCATCCCAGAAGTATTCTCACTTTTACCCTTCTGGTTCTCTCCCCTAAAACCACCATGGGGCCAGTGAGTGAGCAGCTGCATGTAGCCGTGCTGTCAAACCATAACAGAACTTATATAAATTAAGAAAGTTATGCTATGTAATCTTTGATCAGCACAATTATGTTTTTTTAAAAATTATTGCCTTGAGGATTATGGGAAAACTGCACCTGTGTTGAACATTTCCAGCATGAATGGCTTCTGGTGGAACTCTCCAAGGACAACTTATTCTTCCTCCAGGAAGTCGCTTGAAATCAAACTGGCAGCAGATTTTCGGATCCGGACCACAAGTATGAGGAATATCATAGCTATAGAAAGGCATCATATGACAAAGAATATCTGTACTGGATCCCAAATCTGGAATTAAATACATAGAGTATACCTTTAAAATAAACCCTCTCATATTTAAAGCCAGCACTAAATTAGTTCCATGTTCTTAATCCAAGAATTGCAAAAAACCATCAGATCAAGACAATTTTTTATTTTGAATATTCATACACTGAGTCTACCCCCATCTGTACCTTATACATAAAGAGAGTAAAAACACAGATTCAACCACAGTTGGAATGTTCTAATCAATCACCAGCTGATTGGAAAAGATGGGAACAAAATGTTCGGGGCTTTTTACCCAGATAAAACTCCTGATTTTCAAAATTTTAGAGGTAACAAAAGACATCTTTTACAACAATTAAAAACTAAAACTAAACAAAACAAAGAAATAAACCCACTAGCCAAAAGTCAATCCAATCACCCTGCTGTCACTACCTCATTTACACAACATTTGAATTAGTTGAAATGTTCCTTCTCCTACACTCTTGTTCCACACAGAAGGAAATAAAGGAGTAGAAGGAAGAAAAAAGTGAAATCAGAATTTTCCACCCCTTTTCCTTTTCTTATGTATCCTTGCAAGGAAGAAGAGAAAATGGAAATAAGAAAAAGTAAACGCGCAAAGGAAAGTGAAGAAAAAAGATCAGAGAAACAGTGGCAAGAACATCTTTTTAACACCTTTCCCACCTCACAGGTATTCTCATTCCCTTTCTGTTTTTCAAAAAAAAAGAGAAAAAAAAACAGAAAAAAAATCCCCCAAAGTTAAGCTAGATGAAATAGTTTTTTTCTGTTTTTTACCAGGATACCATGTTTAAAATTTTCAAGTTTAGACTTATTCCTATAAGCCTAATACTTTCCATAGTATTTATTCAAGTTCTCTTCTTATTTTACCTGGGTAACTGAAGCAAATAAATTGATATAACTGAAAAACACATACCCCAGTTCTGTCTCCAAAAAAATTCTAGTGTCTTTTGTGTTGAAAAATGTTTTTTAACCGAATAATGGACTCTTTGTATAAGCATATTGGAAAATCCTGTGCGTTTGAGAAGGTAAGCCATTGTGGGTGAAAGCCCAAAAGGATCAACTGCCCAACCAGACTTTGGTTTTACTCCTGTTGACAAAAGAAAAAAAGAAAAAGGGAAGAAAGTTTTAATTTCATTCAAAGAAAGCTACAACAGTAATCCAAAACAGAGCCCTAAAGATCGTATTTCCAAGAAGCTATACAGTAAAGTTTTGAGCCTCCTGCAGAACACACTCTGGAATTAACAAACTAGACTTACACAGACAGATGATTAAACAAAGAAACAAATCAAACATCTTATAAACAAGGCATTCTGTGCAACTACATAAAAAAACCCCTTACGATTAGTAGTCTTTGTTGCTACACTATTTCAAACGTGCATCAAACACCTCTACTTGGAATCATAATGAAACACATCCCCTTTTTCACTTTAAGTAGTCTACAGATGTTACAACTGAAAAAGAAAGCTCAAGGCAAAAGAATGGATGTGGATGGACTGATGCTGCAGCTTGTTGAAATTTCACTGTTATTTAACTAACATTAACCTTTTTTGGCTTCAGAACTAACTTTTATTTTGATTTATTAGTTTGGTGATCAATAGAATCATTTTGAGTATTACTCTCTTCTCACTTAACTTCATCCTAGTAAATAAAGAAGCTACATCTAACTCTTGTTTAATTGGTTATTCAACATGGTTTGCTTGGCACTTTTTACTGTCTCTCCAAAAACAAAACCAGTAAGGAATGTACTACCCTTTTATTAAGTCTTTCCTCCCCCATCCAATTATGTCAAGCTGTGTTTATGGAAATTGCAATCTAAGAAAACCAGTGAAACAGCTTTCCAAAATAAATTCAGTTAATTGCATGAAATAATGTTCACTTATTATCAAAATCACCGTACAAATATTTCCTATATATAAAGGTTTATCTCTCCTTATGGAACTAAACAAAACAAAAAAAATCCCAAAGCCAGCAAAACAGTTCATCCAGTATAACTGCAGTCAGTAATTCCTCAAAGTTGCAATAGCAGCATTTTCATTTTCCAAAGTACAAGCTATTCTAACAATACAATCAGTTTAGGTTTTATCACTACTACTACTACTGCTACATCTAAATTTCATATTCACTTTTTTTGAAAGAAAAGAACCTAATGAATACTACTGCTGCCTTATAATTTTGTATTTATTTTTTTGAAAGTTTTACATAAGAAAAGCTAACAAATAAGGATGCCTGCAGAACAGAACCAAAGACATGAAAGAAATATAAAATTTTCACTCATTTTAAGACCTTTGTCATGACTTTTGAAAGACTGAAACAGCAATTGGAAACTGCTTCTGATACCAGAGATGGGATCTAAACTTCAGCAAGATCTTTTGTTATGCCAATATACTATACACATTTTACATTGACCAAGACAATATGTTATGACATAATATTGTTCAAATTCACTTTATCCAGGAACTTTAGTCTGCAAACAGGAATTTCAAATACTGGACTCAATATTATAGCCTCCTATAAATAGTCTGATTTAATGTTTCAGGAAAGCAGAGTAAAGAGAGCTTTCTAAGCACCTCAAAAATGGAGAGAAAAAGAAAACAAAACTAAACAAAACAGTATTTTCTAATTGACTTCCTGTATTAACATGGTTACATTTGAGATCAATATACATACCCAGGTTCTTTTCTAGCCACTGATGTCCTTCTATCAGTTGATCAATTATAGCAAAATAATGAGCAGAAGCTTCATCAGACATGACCCATCCTCCTGTTACTATTTCAAATTGTCCATCTTTTATTAACCTGAAAAGTATGTAAATTCTGTTCAGAACATTCCATATGAAAACAGTCTTTTAAAAATCAATTTCTGTATACCCAGCAGGTATTTACCAGTCAGGTGATGCCAAAATCTAAATTGCATGTGCTACTTCCATCACTGGAGTACATTTCTTTAACCAAACCGGGAATAATGAATGGTTGAACATTGACATTTTAATGCCACTGTGTGTCATATCAGAACTGTTTTTAAATCAGAAAGAAGGCTGCTTCCTGCACAGATTACCAAATAAAACTGTATGTGCCACAGAACTGAAGGCCAGTAGAGCAAGATGCCTAGACATTGTCCCTTTCAAATCACTACTAATATCTCCCCAACTTTGGTCTAACATTCTTTTTGGAGTTTTAGAAAACTGATAGATCTTAGAGGTTTAATGTATCTATACAGGTTTCATACCATCTCGCTCATTAAAATGCTCTCTTGAAACAGATCATAGGATAATCCAGTCACTCTATTGTCAGGGAAAATAATGATCACACTGCTAACATCAGGTTGTCCTTGCAGTTTGAGCACTTACATGGTACACCAGCCTATAAATCTTTAATAAACTCAAGAAAGAAATCCAGTGAACTTACCAAAACTTAGTCACATCATAGACAATACCCACAAGAGTAATGAGAAACATACAAAAAAGAAAATCTCCAGTGCACTTCTCTAAGTCTCAGAGAAGCTTAGCCAATCCCTGACTCCTCTAAAGAGAAGACATGGCTCCCTAGTGACTATCATTTACTGTTTATTGTGTTACAAGGAATCTTTTTAATGTCAAAAACCCAGCAGCTGTGCTATAATATTAATTCATTGCACATAAACTTTTACATAAATAGTTTTCTACATAATTCCCCAGATTTCTAACATTACCTAACATTTGCAGCTGTGAAGGTCTAACAGCCTTAATGTATGCTGCCATGCATACATCTCGAAGCAAGGCATGAAAAGGAGAGCATCACAAAGATGAGCTAAGAACTTTGGGATCCTGTCTTAAAGCAAAGTTAAAAAAAAAAAAAAATCCCCACTTTCTGAAAACTCCAAACTAGATCCTCACTTCAAGTTCATCCAAGCAGCCTGCTTTGCTGTCTCAACATCTAGTCAAACCCTTTGCTTCTGTATTACATTCTGACTTATGATATTGAAAATAACTAAGCAGAGCAAGGATTTAGATTATGTACTACATTACCCTTAAGGCAGCTGAGTGTTTATTAAAAAAACACATATCTAAAACCAGAAAAAATCTCATTTCATAACAGTTAACATAATTGTCATAACTGAAGAAAGACTGTATTTCTTCTATTGAAAAATACTTTAATGTGACTTCAAATAAAGTTTGTAATCATAACCCCTTTACAACTTGAATGACATCTTCATGGTTGTACACAGAAACTTTTAGTTACATTTGTAAGCAGCTCAGTAATTTGTCTTCACTTCTCTGAACAGATTTCTATTTTGTAACTGGAAAAAAATCAAATGAAGGCCAGAAAGTCAGAACTGAAGTAGATGATTATTCTAGCAAACCTACATCACAGCAAGTGAAACCTCAAGCTTACAATGGAGACAAATACACAGTCTGAGAACACAATCCATGGAAGATAAGATATAGTTCAGTGTCCAAACCTTTTAACAGCATCCTTTTTTTGGCTATCTATTCCGTCCCACCATTTTGAAAAGTAAGAAATCTCAGACCATATAAACTTCCTTCGGTTGTCTTCTTGCAGCTTTATTACCATGTTATTTAAAATATGCTGTGTCTGATCTCTAAAGTAATCATCAAAAGTCTTCAGCCAACCTAAGAAAAAGAAAATACAAAATTTAAGTTGCATTCATCAGCCTTAGAGAACTGCCTTCTTCCCAAAATGTAGATTTTTTTTTCCTTAATTTATAAATACATGGATTATTAGGCTTTCTACTTTGTAAAACAGAAAATTTGATCAAGAGATTACATGAATCCATGGACACAAACAATCAAGGACTTTCTTTTTTTTTTCTTTATATTTAAGGACAAATTAAGTAGTTAAAAAGGAAAATGTACATATCAGCAAACTGATCTTTCTTGAGAAGTCCACTAGGTTTTCTTATCTCTCACATCAAGAGGACTGCAGCTTCTACTAACAGACCACCTTCCCAGCCCCAGCCCTGTTCCCAAAACACAAATAAATATTGAAAAATAATCCAGGAATAAAACTCTGATGTCCTTAATTTATCATGTCAAGAAAAACTTGTGAGCTACCCATTTCTTACATTTTGGTGGGTCAGACAACACACCCTGTGTTACAAAATGTCAGGAAAAACTAAGAAGTCACCAGAAAAGCCTGATCTGGTCAACAGAAAACAAACCTGAAACTCCATGATGCATTAACAGCACTGAACTTTCATGCTTAATTTTTCTTTTATCTTAAAACTGCAGTTAACTTCATAGGGCTATACAGATTTACACCTGAGAAATGAAGATTGTTTTAAAAAATAAAAAGTCATTCATGTGAGTGTTAGTAGGGCAAAGTTACTGACATTACCAATAATTAATGAAGTATTTAAAAGTAGTATTTAGTCCTGACATGTGTGTTCATACACTTCCACATGGGTGGAAAGGCAAGAGAAAAATCTACTCTAGTCACTTTTAATAACATGTAAGTGCTGCTTATACTAGGTCTGTAATCACCATATTCAGCAATAAAATACTGTCATCTGGTACACAGATATTATAAAGCTCACAAGTCTCAATTCTTAAATTATTTAATGAGAAGTCATTACTAAAATCATCACCACCAACAGAGCAGTAGATGTTAGAAGTGTCTTTGGACCCCTTGGGTCATAGCAGAACACCATCTTTCAAACCCAGCCACTCTTCATCAGACTGCTCATCCAGACCCATCCCCAGCTCAGTTGCCCTTCTCTAGACACACTCCAACACCTCAGTATTTTCCTTGCAGTGAGTGACCCAGAATTGGACACAGCACTCGAGGTGTGGCCTCACCAGTGCCCAGCACGGGGGGACAGTCACTACCCTGGTCCTGCTGACCACACTACTTCTGATCCAAGCCAGGTGCCCTTGGCCTTTTTGGCCACCTGGGCACACTCTGGCTCATATTCAGCCACTGTTAACCAGCAGTCCCAGGTCCTTTTCCTCAGGGCAGCTTTGCAGCCGCTCTTCCCCCAGCCTGTAGTGCTGCAGGGGATTGTTGTGACCCAAGGGCAGGACCTGGTACTTCACCTCATACAACTGGCCTTGATCCATAGATCAAGCCTGTCCAGTTTCCCCAGTAGAGCAATATTCTTGGTGTGAGGTTCACTAAACTCAAATTTCTCAAATTCCTCAGAATGATTGTTATGTGGATTACTTTTGGAAAGCAGAACTGATGCTATAGGACAAATCAAACACCATCAAGGCACTCAGTGCTAAAGCTTGTCATACACAAAAGGTGTTGACCATGAAAATCTACCACAGCTCATTGTAGGAGGCATGACTCAAAACGAGATGTGAAGAAGAAAGTAGGAGGCTGGAGGTCAGAAAGCTAAAGGTTAACTCCAAAGAGTTCTTCCATAATGGCAATAGAAACTGGTAAATTCTATATGGCTACTGATGAGACAGACCAGGCACCACAGGGGAAACCAGCCAAATGCATTCTGTTTTGGAAGATAGTATAGAAGGTATGCAAATAAAATAAAAATAAAATAATTTTTAAAAAAAATTAGATTACTAGAACCTGTAGAAAAAATACCAGTAGAAATAAAATATAAAAAATAAGCAAATCAGTGCCACAACATTGACCTCCTGCAGAACCTCACGACTTGAGCAGACATTGGTGAAGTTTTCTCCTTTCCTCAGGACATTCCCCTGAAGCTCCCAAGTCTCATGCTTCTGAAAAGTTACCCCAGCCTACGCTGGTGTTAGAGTTTCAAACCTAAGTTAGAATTCCTTCCAAAAAGCTTGGAGCCAATGCCTTAGTGTCATTAAAAATGGTTAACAAAGGACACAAAGGATGTGCATATCCTGATGTTATCTGCCTTAGCCAGGCTTTTGTTCTGATCACTCCCAAGCCTAAGAGGGGGAGGGAAGATGGGCTTGGGTGGGGGAAGGGGTTGGCGTTTCTGGCTTTTCTGCGCAGGTTAGGAGTGCAGTGGATGNTGTTATCCTTTTATATATATATATGTTTTCTCCTAATTAAAGTTCTGTTCTCTAAATTTAAAGGAGAGGGATTATTTCTTGGCCAACATAGATACCTTAGTTCTCCCTCGAACTAAGATAACTGGGCACAGGATCTTTCAAGTCATTCCAGAATGAGAGATGTGACATCAGGCAACTGGTCTCTAGTGGGATGCCAACAGCCTATTATTAGGATTTGATTCTACTAGCTTCAGCAGAAAGAAGACAGGTATACTCCACACCCCTTTCTAAGGAGAACAAAGAGAATGAGAAGTTCCGTATATTCCTTTGGGATTGCTCTGGATTCACTAAGTGACTGTACAGGGTTGCTTCTTTCTAGGAAAATTTTTAGAACTACAGCCAGTGAGAATATAAACAGTCACAGGTTTCAAGACAGTTCTACAGATAGGCAGATGGAAGTAAATACCATGATTCTTTTCTTTGAATATTTTTACTGTATCCATATTTTGTTAATTTAGCTGTCATATCTGGACGCTACAGTAACTTCATATTCCAGTGTTCCTTTTCTTTGAAATGCCCAAATAAATGCCACCTATGTTCAAACAACCATATCTTCACTCAGATCCAATTCAAACAACAAATTAAATTGTTAGTGATGAGCAGTGGTAAAATTTAGTATCACTGAAATTGTGGCTTTTTATAACAAGAACCAGTGTCACCAGCTTTTCATGTTCAGTATACATGCACTAGGATTATACTGTACCAGTATAATTCCCTGCTTTTTGGTAAATTTTACAGTAATTTCAAAATAAAGGAACATTTCTCCATTTTATTTATTACACAGTTAACTCCCCTTTGGGCATCCACTTTTGTGTAAAACTAGACTCTGTATTATCCCACTGAAAGTTGGGGGTGTGTACATAAAGGAAGTGTTATAGTCAAAAACTTCAGACTTGTCATTGTCACATCTTCCAAAAGCACACCTCTTTAGCACAGGCTAAGGGTTACATATCTATGATGGTCCAAAAAGTCAAAATGTGAACAGGTCATATTTAATGCAGCAATGATTAAACTAAACGGGTTACCAGAAGGATGAACACAGAAAATTCATATTACCTTTCAATTTCAAGACTGAAGTTCTATGCTGGTTAATAAATAAGTGGACATACCACTTGTACCATAACAGTTGTCATCTGAAGTCAATGGTACTTGAATTATACACCTGTTTAACTGGCTTGATAGACTTAAATCTAACATACTAACTAGCATGCTTCAACAACCCCAATTCTTAACAGAAATGGCAATATATTTTCTAATTCAAGAGTTCTAGGTACTCAAATTATTGCAGTTAAAATATTACCTGGGTCATTATGGGAGTGAGGCACAACAAACACTTGAAGCGGTTCACTGTCCCATTCATTTTCATTGTATGTGATATCAAATCCTTGTTTCCAAACGCCACCATCTGGATTATCAAAAGGAAGAATGTCGTAGACATCCAGCATCTAAAAAAAAAAAGATAATCCAGGAATATAAAACATGAATCCACAAAAATAGTTCTGCTATTAAAAACCAAAGCTGTTTTCAATGCAAATGGATCAGCTTGTTCATTACAGAGGGAGAGATAATGTGCCAAATGAATAGAAAACTGAAAAATGAGAGCAAGTTTCAAGTCACACTAGGACACCCAAGACACAGGTGGCAGGAAGGGGAGCATTTGGCAGGCTCTGTTCTGAGGAAACTGAAATTGATTAGACAAACAGTAGGATTAAGAGCCTTAAAACACAAAAATTATGGCAGCTCATAATGGCATTGGGCAGAGGGGTATGAAGAGGATTACACAGCATAGCACAGTACGCTAAACAGGAATGCAGAAAATTAAGAAAACAAGCAGCAACCAAGCATTAAGAAGGAATAACAGCATAAGAGGGATCAAGACAAAAGTAAACCTCACAAAAGGGCACTGAAAGAAACTACCAAGAAGAAATGCCCATAACTATTGCCAATTGCTATAACAAATCTCCTTTTATATTTGCTGCTGCCCATTACAGTAATTGTACAAGAAGGGACATATTTCACTTGTCAGTGCAAATAAGAAGGTTACAGGTAAATAAAGCAACTCTAGAGCTACTTTGAAAAGTTTCTAGGAAATTTAGGGAACACCACATAGTTTCAAAGAGAGTCTACCAGTGTGAGGGTTTTGGGTGGGATTTTTTCAGGGTTTTTTTCTTAATGCTCTGGTCTGCTTTTAAGAAAGAAAGAAAGATATGAGGATGAACTGTCATTGGGCAAGCCTTTTTCTGACATTCTCTTTTAAAAACTAAACTTTAATTAGTTCTAATCCCATGTTAGAATGCAATTATACTCCTGACAAACTTTGTACAATTTCTCTCTGCAAAAAAGCCTATATGAGTCATTTACTGCTTGAACACTACAAGAGTTAAAACTTTCGAGGGGTGAGCTGGTTTCTGTCCTGCTAGGAAACTTAAAAAAAAAATACAGACATCTGAAACAAACAGCTGACTGAAGAACATAAGGCCTTGTGATGGTTGACTTTGGCCCCCACCCAGCTGCTCTCTGAGTCTTCCTCATCAACAGGACAGGGCGAGCAATAAGATTAAAATATGAAATGTGAAGATAAAAACAGGGAGATCATTTGCCAGTTATCATCACAGAAAAAACAGACCTGACTTTGAGAACATTAAATTAATTTATTGCCAATTAAAATAGAGTTGGATAGTGAGAGGTCAGTCCCTACTGTTTCCTCTCAGTCACTCCTTTCTTCTCTCATTTTTTGCCTGCTCCAGCATGGGGTCCCTTCCACAAGCTACAGAACTCCAGGAATTCCTCCACTGTGGGTCCCCTGTGAAAGTCACTCATGAAAATATCTACCTGCCCTGGCATGGGGTCCTCCACAGGTTTCAGGAAAATACTTGCTCCATTATGGTCTCCCCAACCTGCTCCAGTAACTAGAATACCTTCTCTGCTTCCTTCATCAAGGACCTTGGTGCTCACAGTGTTGTTCCTTTCCTTCTTTTAACCTTACGCTACACTGACATGCAGCATTTTCCCCCTTCTGCCCAGAAGCAGCACCAACCTTTGTTGATGAAGGGCTTGGCTGTATCCTGTCCTGGGTCTATTTGGGAGCTGACTGGAACAGCTGTGTCTGGCACAGCACTGGCCACTCCTGACAGATACCTGTGGGCCCCTCACTGCCAACACCTGGACATCTGCACCCAGTGCATTCCACCCTCACCTCTGGAAACACTTAAGAAGAGTCTATAAAATACACATTCATCACATACTCTTCATAAACTTTGCTTGTATTTACAAAAAAACATTTCCCACACTAAAATCAAAATTATGTAAGAACACTGGAAGTGGAATTTTTTACACATACCCACTTACAAGGTGAGACTCCACTCCATGTACTTTTACCTCATAACAACAATAAAAGATCTTTGGACATTATTGATTAATGGAAAACACAGGTGAAATACTTTCAGATATGTGCTGTCAGATTGAAGGGCCCAAATAAAATAGCATAATAGCACAGTCTCTAAATACAGTATTTTAGGCTAATTTAAATATTATATAAATTATATATATCATATAATAGATAATATAGATAATTTTATATACACAAATACATATTATATGCTATTATATATTTTCTAAACACAGTATTTTCTAAAATCAGTTTGAAGAGAAATCATACTTTTTCTCTGCAATCCAACGTTCTGAAGAAAATGTAAGTGCATATTCTGTAAATTTGCCATTTAAAAATGAATGACCTTAAGACTCATAAACTCTTTGGGCATTTCAACCATGAAAACATATTTGCTTAAAAAGCAACCACATTCCTATGATGTTTTCTCATGGATGGAGCCTGAATTTAACAAGGAACTTTCTGGAGTCTGCTAGATGCCAAATTTTACGTTTTACATACAATTTTTCTCCTAACATCTACAGTTATCTTCTTCTATCCCACCAGCGACGGGTGTGAGAACGCTGATAGTATAGTTTAAAAACTGGCCTCAGAGCTGGTTTTAGGGTTCTATGACAGTGAGAGCATGTTTGCAGATCTGTGTCTACTTAGGAGACATGAGATCCAACCTCACTAAGTCCACAGAGGTACCTTTGCCAGAAGAACAGCTCACCTGTTAAGGACATCTTATGGCTAAGAATAAAGGGGGATAGAGTGAGATACCAGCAGACCTGTAAGCGAACAATGATCAGGGATGATGTGACATGAAAGGATTTTAAATATATAATTTAAGAAATCAACAAAACAGGGCTTAAACAGGGTCACCTCCAACATTTGTAAGTAGCCAAGGAAGTGCCTGTAAGACACAATTATCAAGAAATCCCCAAAACCTATTCTGGGAAATCAGCATGCTGGGGTGCATCTCTGAAGTACACTAAAGCACCACATCATGTGGAATAAACATGTTGAGTTAGAGAGCTGTGTGCAGCTGCAAGACTATGATCTTGTTGAGATAAAGGAGACATGGCAGGATGACTCCAATGACTATAAAGTTGCAATGGAGGGACACAAGACCTTAGGACAGACAGGCCAGAAAGACAAAGAGGGAGCATGAGCCTTTATGTGAGAGAGCAGCTGGTGTGCATAAAGCTCTGCCTGTGGCTTTGAAGTTGGAAAGGGATAAAACCAGGCTTGCTAGCTTGCACATAGTACTCCAAAGTTTGAGGGATGGTGTGTTCACAAGATCATTCAATCTGCCATGTCAGTGGAACAAAGGATGGAGATCCATGTGACAGCAAAGACACAAGGGTAGAAACCACAGGAGTACCTAAGAGTGGTCCCATAGCAATTAGGGCTTCTGCCCCCAAATAGGTGGCAGGAACAATAGCCCAAGTGAAATGCACCCACACCAGTGCACAAAGTATAGGAAACAAATAGAAGCTGGAAGCCATTGTGCAGCCCAAAAACTATGACTAGTTGCCGTCACAGAAACATGGTGGGATGACTCACCCAACTGAAGTGCTACAATGGATGGCTATAACCTCTTAAGAAGGGATAGGTAAGGAAAGAAAAGCAGTGGGGTAGCCTTGTACATGACTGAGTGTTTTGATTGTCTAGAGCTTTATGATGATGGCAATACCATTGAGTGTTTATGGGCAAGAATCAGTGGGAAGGCCAAGACGACCTGCCTAGCATGGTGATGGTCTGTTATAGACCACACAGTCAGGACAAAGAGGCAGGTAAACTATTTCTAAGTAAAAGTCTCACAACTGCCAGTCACTGTTCTCATGTGGGACTTCAAGCTTCCAGATGTCTGCTGGAAACACAACACAGTGGAGACAAATCAGTCCAGGAGGTCCCTGGAGTCTGTGGAAGAGAACTTCCTGACACAGCTGGTGAGAGACCCAGCCAGGGAATATCACCACTATATCACTTCCCTGTGCAACCAGACAGGGGAGAGAAAATGCAGTGAAAGACAAGTGAGCTGAGATAAGGACAAGGACAGATCACACGCTGGTTATGATTACAGGCAAAGCAGACTTGACTTAGGGAAATTAGTTGAATTTATTACCAATCAAAACCAGAGTAAGATAATGAGAAGTAAAACAAATCTTTAAAACACCTTCCCTGCCCCATCCCTCCTTCCCAGGCCTAAATTTATTCCAAATTCTCTACCTCCTTCCCTAAGCAGCACAGGGAATGGGTTACAGGAAATTACATGTTATTTCTGCATCTAATTCGTCCCAGAGAGAAATCCTTCCCTTGCTCCAGCATCAGGTCTCTCCCACGTGAGATAGTCTTCCATGAACTTCTCCAGTGTGAGTATTCCCATGGGCAACAGTTCTTTACAAACGGCTCCAGCATGGATGCTTTCCATGATATGCAGTCTTTCAGGAATAGCCTGCTCTAGCATGGGTCCCCCGCCCTACCAGTAAAGCTGCTCCAGAGTGGGCTTCTCTCTCCTCAGGGCCAGAGATCCTGCCAGGAGCCCATTTCAGTGCAGGCTTCCCACAGGGTCACGTCCTTCCTTCAGGCATCCACCTGCTTGGGTTGGGCTGCAGGTGGATCTCTGCTCCACCACGGACCTCCATGGGCTTCAGGGGTACAGTTGCTCCACCACGTCTGCATGATGGGGTGCTGGGGAATCTCTGCTCCGGGGTCTGGAACACCTCTCTCCCCCCACTTCTCCACTGACCTGGATGTCTGCAGGGATGTTTCTCTCACATATTCTCACTCTACTCTTTTCTGACTGCAATTACTTCTATGCACTATCTCATTTCCATCTCTTAAATCTGTTATTCCAGTAGTGTTATTACAATTGTGACTGGCTGAGCCTCAGCCAGTGGTGGATCCATCCTGGCTCCTGCTGGCACTGGCTCTGTCGGACAAGGGGGAAGCTTCTGGCAGCACCTTAAAGAAGCCACCCCTGTAGCCCCCACCCCCACTAAATATGGCCACACAAACCCAGTAGAGGGAGGAATATAGAAACATGGTCTGAGCATCCAGAGTAGACAGGGGACAAAAGGAAGGCCAGGCCCTGCTGCTGAATGAGGCAGGGGACCTGGTGACACAGGACATGGAAAAGGCTGAGGGACTGAATGCCTTCTTTGCCTCAGTCTTTACTAGCAAGACCAGCCTTCAGGAATCCTGGGTCCCGTAGACCAATGGAAAGAACTGGAATGAGGAAGATGTGTCCTTTCTTAAAAGAGGACCAGGTCAGGAAACACTTAAAAAAATTGGGCATGTCTAAGTCCAAGGACTTTGGTGGAATGCACCCAAAACTGCTGGCTGTTGTCACTACAAGGCCACCCTTAAGAACTTGAGAATGATCATGGTGATTAGGGAAAGCACCCAAGGTCTGGAGGAAAGGAATGTCACTACCCTCCAGGAATGGGAGGAAGGAGCAGCTAGGGAACAGGTGAACACCTAGGGAACCTGGACAGCCTCATCCTTTATTCCCTCGAATGCAGAAAGCAACTCTGCAGAAAATTACCCGAGTCCTGGTGGATACCAAATTGAACATGAGACAGCAACGTGCTCCATTTTTTCCTTGCTATAACAAAGAAGGTCAATGGCATCCTGGGCTGCATTAATGAGTGTTGACAGCAGGTCTAGGGAGGTGAGCCTTCCCATCTACTCAGCACTCATGAGGCCATGCCTGGAGTACTGTGTTGAGTTCCAAGTTTCCCAATACAAGCGACATGGACACACTGGAATGAGACCTGCAAAGATGATGAAGGAACTGGAACAACTCTCACAGGAGGAAAGACTAAGAGAGATGAAACAGTTTAGCCTAAAAAAGGCTTGGGAGTATCTTACCAATGTGAAGGTGGGGTCAGGTTTTTTCCAGTGGTAGCCAGTGATTGCCCAGAGGCAATGGGCACACACTGAAACACAGAAGATTCCTCCTGAACATCAGGGAATACTTCTTCCATGTGTCGGTGACCAAGCAGAGGTTGCCCAGAGAGGCTGTGCAATCTCCATCCTTGGAGATACTCAAAAGTCACCAGAACGTGATCCTGAGCACCCAGCTATAGGTGATGCTGCTTGAGCTGGGTATTGGACTACATGACCCCCATAGATCCCTCCCAATATCAAAAATTCAGTCATCTTGTGATTCAAATGTTAATCAGAAGCAGTTAAAAAAGCCTAGAAAAAAATAAAAAACTTCCACTGTAAAAAACTAAAGCCAAATCAGGCTGAAATCACTGCATTTATGTCAAGACATCCAAAAGAGAGAAATTAAGTCATTTTTATGTATCATACAACACTATCATCAGTAAGAATTGTGCAAAGGGTTAATTACAAACTACATCAGCACTTGAACAAGTTACATGACTGCAAGTGAAGAGTAAGTTCCAAGTTCCTAGTCAGTATAAAGCAAAAAATGTTAAAGAAAGTGTTTCATGGACATATTTTAGTTTCATAGTCTAAGTATAAAATACTGATACAGAAAGCAAGAATTTTGTGAAAACAGATGACAGATAGAATTTCAAAATAGAAATTCACAAAGGATCAAAAAGGATCCATTATGGCTGCTTCAGAAGACAGTCACGTTACTACAAGCTTTTCACTGAAACATCTGAAAACATATCAGTTGTCTTATTTTTTTTCTTCCCCTATATAATCTCTCCCTATATTGAGGGACTCAAACTGCTGAAGTAATGCAAGCCTTGTGCAAACGTCACTCTATTTACCCCAGTGTATACTAAACTATTGCACAGAAGAAATAAATACATAGTTTGTGCCCCTTCAGACAGCCTTTTTAAAGAGTAATTCATGTCTCGTTTTTAAAAGGAGCAACATTACTAAGCCCAGTGTTAGTTGCTTCAGCAGTTGAAAAGCACAAGACAGGAGCCACCTTGCTGTATTATTTACAAGACCTTCCAGTTGAGAATTCTCTCTTCTCTGAGCACAAGTGCCAAACATTTCTTGAACAACTGAATTAAAAAAGCATGAGGTCATACTCATATTTCATTGTTTTGGTTTTATTACCTGTCTCTATTATTTATACTTTGAAAAAAATTAAAAAGTACACATTAGTCTTTTATTTGATTTGAATTATAGCATTCTCAAGTCAGTTTCTAGCTCTATGACAATTTCCTACCTACTTAAAAATATCACAAGTAGTGAGTATACAATTTCTTTATTCATAATTCCTCCATGAAAAACAAATCCTTTAGCAGCCCCATGCAAGAATCTTTTGGTCTCGTGTGTTATGAAAAGAAAATACATCTCTTTGAGAAGCAAATCCTAGTAATATTTCTCACTGAAATATCAAAGTTTATTAATCCCTATCTGAATGACTTCTCACAGTGGTTTCTCCATTGTGGCAGACTATAATGAACTTCCTTATTTTACTCAGCAAAGATTCTTTTGCCTTCATTCTCTAAAGTTTTTTTTTATCCAAACACTATGTCTCACCTATACTAGCACTTACTGCTCTCTAGTCTCTCACACGTTCTCTTTACGAGACAAACATGGGAAAAGTAATGTCCAAATCTGTGGGTTTAAGATAACATTTACAAATAGCAGGCAATTAACACTTACAAGCTGGTTTAGAATTCTTTTTTTTTTTTAAATCTCCAAATAATTATTCAAAATGTCTCAGATAAATTAAGGACAGAGAATCCATCAGGGCTGTCAAAGCATTAAATAAGAAAACTGTATTCAAATGCACTAATTCAGATCAGCTCACTAATGTGGTGTAACAGGAATTCTGCTAAAGTCATGGTCTCAGACTCCATAACTAAAATGCAAGTCAGACTCATAGGATGAGAAACTGTACACAGAAGCTACATTAAAGTGACTTAGNATTAAAGTGACTTAGTGATGACAGTGGATAACCTGCTGAGTACAACGTACTAATGCAATGACAAAAAGAACATTAGAGCCCTTCTTCCCTGTGCAAGTAAGAAAAGAAAGTGTGAACAGGGAAACAATACATTTGCTTCTTAAGTACATGCAAATAACCTTAAAAGTAAAGAAAATTATCCAAAAGCAATTTAGCCACTACAGCCTCCCATAAGATGTGTAGTAGGCACATTAATGGGTAGTAGGTACGTGATCTGACATTTTGCAAATGTAAAGCAAAACATGAGAACAGTTTAAGAAAACATGTCCTTAGTTTCCATTCATAACAAGTTAACATGTCCAAGAATTTAAGACCTATTTTAAGCACAATTTAAGCATATTTTACCTCAAAATTCATGATTCTCATTTACTAGAACTGATTTTTAATGCACATAAAAAGCACATCACTTAATATGGTAACAGACTGCATGATGAATAACCTGTTAACAATCCACTAACTTGAGCATATGTAATTGTAGGTCCACATGCTTCCCTTCTCTGCACAGCAGTCTTAATGTATACTAGAAACCGGAACAGATATTCAGATATTGCCTTTGAAAAGACTATTTTCTCTGTAAAAGACATATTAAGGTGGTGCCTATCCCTGAAAAGCTGAAAGGCATTAAGCGTGATACATCAGAGGTTACAATTGTTCTAATAGGTGCACTTATTCTTCTGAAGTCCACAATCTTTCTCCTGTAATAGAAATACTTCAAATTCTAAAATGAGAAATCTGGACTTCAAAATTTAATCTTTACTTTAGAGTACTATGAATATTTATAGTACTCCCACAAGACTCACAAAAACAGTACAGATCACAAACTTCACAGAGTATTCTCAGTGCTCCTGAATCACTCCATTAAAACTGAATATATAAGAGCCCCATGAACTCACAAGCATCACCAGAAAGAAAAATAAATTCAACTTGAAGTGTTTGACTTAAAAACTTCAACCTCCCCAGTTCATGGCAACCAGTCAACATGGTAAATGTTCTTTCTTTCTGATCAAAGTGCCTATACAAACTAGAGACACACAGGAAATCTGAAACACAGAAATGACATTCAAAAGGGAACGCAGGACCCAAGATATTTTTTAAAATTATTAATTTGTGAACATTTTTTACCTCTTCATCAAGACCCTACACATATATTCCTTAAAAGTAAAATCTATTTAAATCAAGATTATCCACTATTTTTCATCAGTTTTAGAACAATTCGGAGAAACAAAGATACTCTCAAATTATTTCCAAAGAATTGATAGGACAATAATCTGAGTATAAGCACTTTGAATTTTAAAAACTTTCAAGCTTTTTCAACTTGGCTCCTCATAATCATTATTCAATTTCTAGACAATTTTTTAAAAAGGTAAAAAAGAACAGTTTCATAACATCTGTTAAACACAACAGATTATGTCTTAGATTAGGAACTTAGTACTAAGCTTTTAGCTGTAATTTGACATTTACAGAAATGAAAGGTAATGACAGCTGGGACTCTGGCAGAATAAGACAGAAAGATGTATTGCTTACCTGCACATCTGAACCATGACTTCCACTTTTTGAAGCAAACAAACAATCCTCAGAATCAACTGCAAACAAAACTGAAGCAGAAGGAAAGAGTTCAGAAACAGATCCTTGACTGAAGTTTATAGCCTCTGGATTTTTTTGGCCATCCTTTACAGATTCACTCAGATTGATCACAGAGTCTCGTATGTTTGAAATAATCTCATTATTTTCTGCCAACAGGCGTTCTAAATGATCTATTTTTTCTTGCAATATTGAAAGCTGGCCCTGGAAGGGAGGAAAAAAAAAAGTAAAGCTTAACCTTTAATTATTTCTCAGATAAATTATTGACAAAATTAAAATAAAAAATAAGAAAAAAAAATTTCACAATACCATGTGATTACACAAAAAAAATACAAAATATATTTATTTTATATAAAGACAAACTAATAAGGAATTGACCCCACATATGAAACTTTCCCTTTTCAACATAAGAGCAAAAGATACATTTTCCTCTATGAACTTGAATTCACAGCACAAGATTCAATTAGTGATACAAAGATACTCTTTAAAGTCATACTGTTTCAAGAAGTAACTATACCTACATCAACTTCCTTCACATCTGTCATAGATTTACAAAAATCTGATCTTTTCATTTATCAGAACATCGAACAGAAAGCCAGTTTGTACAAGTCAGTCACATCACGATGGGATTAACAGATTGTAAACATTTTAGGTTTTTCATGTACATGTAAAACAATTTCAATAAATACCAAGTTTCTTGTTTGCAGTGAAAGAGACAGACCAATAAACAAGAGCACTTAATGGGAGTAAAAGATGCCTTAACAGCCTGATCAAAGGACTAATCTGTATAACTGGCCCATTACAGACATCATGAAAATCCTGTAAAAGAGAGATCAAGCTAAGAGCATTTTTAGTCAGGTCATCATCAATGGCCAAAGAACAGGATTTTGTAGATGATTTTAGAGCCAGAGGAAGGCTGCAGAGCAACCTCAGTGTGAGCTGAAAGAAGTCACCATATCTCCCAAAGCAACTTGGAAGGAAAGACAGGTTCTACATAGCAATTTAACAGCATCTAATCACAGCATTGCTGGATTACAGGAGGGAATAGAGCTGAACAAGATACCTTCAATTGCTACTGCCCTGTCATGCAAATTATTTGAGGCAGGCTTTTTTTCAGGCATAAATGCCTTAGCTTTGACAGAGGATTATTTAACATTAAAAGGATTATTTAACATTATTTAATATTATTTTAAGGACATTTCATCTCAACAGTAATTTCTCATAATGACTTTAACATAACAATAATAAGAAACTACAAGAGAAGAAAAACATAGTCACTTCTTATCATTAAAATTGTGGTCACACCCCAAAATATGCAATGCATGATTAGGTATTTTTGCAAGCAGCTGTTGTTAAAACAAAACCTGCTATAGATTCAGTCATCTACATTTTAGCATTACTTTCAACACAAATAACTGATTCAGCAGACAGCTACTCTGTGACTTTTGACTTTAATGACGTTTTCCTAGCACCAAAGTCTTATTTTCTTAGGACTATGGTATAATATTAGAAACAACATCTATAAATGACACTTTTTTCCTTTTTAACAATAATTCACTTGAAAGTATTTACATTTTCCTTTTCAGCAATTTGCAAAGGATTAAGCTTCCTTTCTAAATTGATGTGTACATTCTTTTCGATTCTGTTCACTTTGAGAAGCCTGCAAGAATAAAAAACATTCCTTACCAAGGGATACCAATCAGCCCTTTGGGTTCTGAACTGCCATTTCTACAATTCTACCTTTAGGATAATCCTACCTTTCATAATTCTACCTTTAATTTTTCCTTTTATGAAAGTTCCTTGTAATTTTGCAGACAATAAATTTTAGTATTTTTTTAACATGTTGATAAGTTTGTCCCCTCATTTTGTGGGCTGTGTAAAGAGCTAACCCACTGCTTTGTTGCCTTTTTTTTCCTGTTTCTTAGCTTGATCCATCCTGAAAATAAAAACAGATTCTAAAATGCAACACAGTCAGAGAACTGTTGCTTTCCCAAAAGACAGACATATATTTTGACAACAGAACCAGAGCAAGATAATTGAGACGTAGAGCAAACTTCCTAGAATCCCAATAGTTTAAAGATAAATGCTACAAACTTATGAAACAGATGAACTGAAAACAAGAAGAAAACAATATGCAGATGATAGGATACTGCAAAGAAAAAAACCCAAAATTTAAAATAAACAAAAAAAACCCACCAAAACAAACACACAAACCCGAACAGACTGTAGTCCCATGCCCCCTGGTGGCACAAAAGAAATGACTGGACTGAAATCTTTCAAATGCTACGGTAAAAATACTGTGTGCACTTTTCTGCATAAAATTAGTGTTTTCCCTTGCAACGTCTGTGATCTTTTGAAAGTATGAAAGGTTTCTCTACACATAAAACTAACAGCCTAACATGCCACTCACTCTAAAGATAGCTTATATAAAACAATACCTGACAGGGGCTTTACAGGCTGCCCAACATAAGCTCTGATCTTTAGATTCCTAGGAAGCTATAGTACAGCTGCCATCTATACAAATTGTTAATTGCTTCCCTGCATGTGACTACAGTTCAAAGTTACCAAGTGTGCAGCTGAAACACTGTTCACACCTATCCTACACCTATACACACTGCCTCTACAACTATAAAATCAGACACCTGTTTAAAATTTATATTCTTATTCATTGATGTCATAAAAATGCTTTGCCTTTCTTAAACAAAAAAGAGAGTTTTGTATTGCTTAGCAATAGCCTGTCAATTACCTGGTCATATATTACACCACCAATCTTACTTCTATCATCCAAGCAATTATAGTATCTCAAGAACAGTAATGGACACAGGGGAAAACATAAAAAAAATCAAAAAAACACACAACCCAAAACAAAAAAACAAACACAACAGCAACAAACAAAGAGCACCAAAACAACAAAAACACAAAAAACCCAAAGAAACAAAAAACCAAAATATTAAAAATCTCATCAAATATGTGTTCAGATATGTGTTCCTCCCATTGCCATATACTGACAACCTCTAGACGACAGACAAACTTCCAATTTGGAGGTCATGTCATATTTCATATCTTCAGACAACCTCTTATTTAACTTATGATAATATAAACCTTCAAATATCTGTAACAAGCTCTACCAGTTTCTTTGTAAAACAAGTTCCCTGACTAAAAATAGTGACTTGTTCGCAGATGACCTTCAAACAACGATGACTTCACATGTTGCTGCATACATCCAGCAAGAATCTACAAGCTGCAGGGTTCATGCCTACCTAGGACACTGATGCTCAGAAGTCTATTAAAGCATGTTACTTTAACTTTGGAGGTAGATCTTGTTATTTGGAGAAAGAAATCCTGACAAAGATTTCCCAATTGAAATTTAACAATGCTATTCATAAAGAAAAACCTGCTTTCTTTTCTGAAGACTATGAGATGCATCATGCCTCTCTCTGAAAGCATTTAAACATGCCACGTTCTAACTCAGCTTGAAGACAAAACATGAAATAAAAAGTTATGGTTAAAAATATGTAACTGACCTCATGCAGTGCTCAAGTTAAAACAGACAGGCAACCAAATTTTTGAGATCATCGAAATATTTTCAGTTTTTGTTGTGAAATGCCACATCCATGAGAATTAACTTTAAAAAACAACAGTCAGAGACTAGAAATGGATCTGACTCTTCGTTCAGTATGAACACAGTGTCAGGAATCCATTCTCAAGATGAAAATTCCACATGGACCCACATTATGCAGAAGTTAGGTCTATTTTCATTGCATTCACCTTTTCACCTTATTCATTTTAAATAAATATTGTCTATTCAATAACAAAAGAATTACAAAATATGAACTAAACATGGAAAACACTAACTCTTCAAAACAATAAATTTTAACACATGAAAACTAATTCAGTTTCAAAGTTTGTAGAGAAAGACAACTGACTTTACTTCAAATGTCAAGGCCAAACAGTACTAAACAGCAAAGTTACACTAAATCTCGCTCATCTTATTAATTGCTAGTAACAGATGTTGACTTACTAGTAAAAGAGATTAGAAGCAAGTAACAGGGGACACTAAATAGGTCTAATTAAAAATTAAAACACATAGATAAAAGACATAGATTCTCTCCATTGCTAAAATCATACTCCAGTGTTTTGTTTTAAATTAAGCTTAGCATTTTCCCACACATTTGGGGGTGAGCAGGGATATATCTTTTTTTAATCTGGGCAGAGATATACCAATTTTAACTTAATCAGTACTGTCTGAAATTTTGTTTTCTACATGGCTTTGTAAACACCAAATACCAAAAGTTGGGCTAGCTGCACAATTCATAAATGTTAGCAAACCTATTCCTGACTTTACAGCAACAAGTCTTCTCAGAAAAGAAGCAATCCTGAACCAAGACTTTGAGAAATGCCTAACTGCAAGGAAAACTGGAGGTACACTGTCTGAGTGTGTTCTAGTCCAGCTGAACAACATTAAAGGACGCTCTGTTAATCTACACACTTGTTTTAATATAAGGAAATTAAATGTAAAGTTAAGTGAATCACTTGGCCTATACAACCAGTTAACAAATTTATAAATACTTTGGTGGAAGATTATTTCATTTCTCTCTGTCTTTACATATTGGTGAGTGTGCAAACACAGGTTTTATTAAAAATCAAGAAAGGCAAGCCTCCTGTTACTTCTACACAAAGGAAATATTTCTACAATAAGTGCCAAGTATCAACAAATCCAACAGTGCTGAAAGTAGCTACAGCTGTATCAGTAGAAAAATGGCATCACAGGAGCCAACACTGTGGCAACACAGGGTTGGACTCAACCAACAAAATCCTTCCATGTGAGGGCAGCACAGATCAGCACACCCTCCTCCCATTTGGAACAAAAACTGTCCATACCTGTTAGCTGCATTGAGAAACCTGCCACTACCACCACATGAACGAGCTACATAAACAGTTCCTTATGCTCCAGTCAGTCTGAACCCTTCAGTAGTTTTCATGCCCCAAATACTCCAAAGCAGTCTGCTCTCCCACTGCCCTCTGCTCGTCCTTCTCTATTTGCTTCTGATGCCAGTCTGACCTGCAGCAAGGACTCTCCAGACAGGAGCATATACTGCCACTCAGCACAAGGCAGGAGGCCCAGCAACACAAGGACAGACCAAGCTGTTTTATTTTGTGGAACTGAGGACTGGACAGTTTCTGCCATCTAAACATTGTACACTGTAGAAAAGACACTAGCTGCAACTTTCATTTCCTGAGTGAACACTCACTCCTTCTCTAAGCACTGTCTTTCAACAGGCTGCTAAAAATGATTTCATCAAAGACAGATAGCTCAAATAATTGAAGAGGGAGTCTGACAGGAGATCTCACAGAAACAGGCTGGCAGAGGAGAAATCCACATGAGGGACTTCTGATGTTAACATCAGCTGGAATTTGGTTATTTGTATCCAGACCCAGCCAGCAACCACTGAGTGCTGGGTTCAAAACCAGAGAGCCCATTTTCTTTCTCACCCACATGAACAAGCAGGAGACCACAAAGGAGGTGCCAGCGTCCTGCATAAGAGGCTCTGGTGCACCAGTGAACTGTGGTGAAGAAAGCGGAGTACCACAATGAAAGGAGCTCTCCACAGGATGTGGAATTCGAGATTGTTGCCTATACACAGTTATTACAGTAAGCAGTGAGGAAACTGGACTCAGAGTCTCATTTTCTGGCTGCACTGAATGACAGTCATCTGAATAATTTTCTGCACCAGTCTTGTCAATAACTACATCCAGGTACGTCTTTAGAAATCATGTACTAACTTTCCTAAAGGCTTGATATAAGCCTCTGAAGAGATACCAGCATGTAAAACGGTAAGACCAGGAAGCATTCACTATCAGAGCACTGTAGAGTGAACAGAATGTACTAAATATAGAATTAAATGGCCACCTCCTGCACAGGAAAAAACAAGCAGGTGAAAGTTAAAAACACAACCTGGTATAGCATCAAAGCTAACACTTGAACACACTGTTTCAGCATGTATTCAACTTACAAGGTATGGCATAGTGCAAAAAGCAAGCACACAGTGCATCAGTTAAAAGGACAATTCAAGGTCTGAAGACTTTACTGATCTGGGCAGAAGACTTGTGTGCATTTGTGACAATGAAAACTACATAAGCAATCCTGTTAGCAATTTACCTTTCAAGTACTATTCAAAAGAAGCTCACTTTACAAAGACACTGGAATTCCTCTGAATTAAATAACTACAAAAGTCTGTTCTCCAAAAAAATTAGGAAAATTCTGATTCAAAAATATAACAGCCCGACAAATAGATTATAACAAATTGATGGACTTCCACATTTTGCTTTACCAGAGGCAGCAATAACAAGAATGTTTAATGTGGTATTATACTAGATTTAAGTTTCAAGTAATTTAGAGATGCAAATATAAGGAGTGCTGTTAGGGAGAAGTTTTGTCACCAGCATCAGTGATCTGAAAGCAGGCAGAAAGGCAAGGATGATGGAGGAATATTCAGTTTAAAGTCAATTAAACTGAAAAATGTCCAATACTACAGTGACTGATATATTTCAGGTTCATTTCCTTTTTGATTCCAGTCCCTACTTTATGCCAAATCCTTATTTAAATGGCTAGCAGTACAAGACTGAAGCACAGCTTATGCGCCACTAAGAGTATGAACATTATAATAAAGGTTATTTTTATTTGAACAAGTCAAAACCTAAAATAATGTGTTAGAAAAATCAAGGCTCAAGTACGAACGAACTAAAAAACATTTCTCCATTTAGTTTATATAGTTAATACTGTCAAGTTAGACATTGACTTTAGGTAGCAGAAGGAAGGGCTCAATTACTTAATGTTACTATTCTGTAGAATAATTTTGCTCAACATTTTGCACCAGATTTAAAGACTTGTAATTGAAGGAGGCTATTAGATTCTGCTTGACTGCTGCTTAGCCAGAACTTTATACAAAATGTGCAAGCAACAAAAACAAACACGCTCTGTGAACATTAGGAAAACAAAGAATTGTTCCTGACCTGTAATTACATTCACAAAGACGGCTGCTCCTCCTTTGCAATGTACTACAAGCTCAGCAGAATTAATCCTAAATTTTCATTATTTTGCACTCAAGATCATTTATGTGACATTCAAAGGCTTTTAGACTGTGAACTTACTAAGTGTTGCTAATAGGCCTTTGTTTGTTTGTTTTTTTAATTAGCCAACATCTTTCAAATCCAGGAAAATGACAATTCCTTCTCTGGATTTCTTCACTTAACATTCAATCTCCACCAACATGAATGATAAGAATGCTAATAAAAGTCACTGTGCCTACAATTTCTCAGTGCTGTCAAAAAATGACAGCTTCAAAATTATGCATAACCTTAATTATCACTACATTTTAGAGTAAAATGAACACTTCCTGAATGCCCGACCATGCTGCTTCCAATACTTCCACAAAGAGAAGTCCTGTTGGTTGTTACACAACATAGGTCAGAAAGCTCCCTAACATCCTGATGGAAACACACCAATTACCAAGAACAGGCAGCATCAAAGGATATCCATGTAAACCACTGTTTTCAGTTACTTCACTGTGGAAAGGCACACTGTAAAACTCCAGCTGGAAAAGGTGTTCGCAGGGTATCCATGGGGTATGGCACCCACCAAGCATGAGCTGAGACACTGCAGCTTCAGAGGGCTGACTGAAGGCAGAGCTTCTTACAGCAGGGGAAGCGCTACCTCAGCAGTACTCCAGAATAAAGTTCATAAGGCGCCTTTGTTCAACACACAAATCAAAGGACTGCTGGTGTTTTGCCGTGTACTTGGTCCTAATTTCCTGCTATTACTGCTCCACCCTTCCACGATTCCTGTTTTGGCCAAGTGGTACTACTGTCAAATTATTGGCAAGCTCAGATGAAATAACACCCCACACTGCAACAATCACCACTTGTGCAATTTATGGTGAAGTATTTGATACATTGTGTAGATGCCTTGAAAGCATGAATCCACTAAAGAAGCTTTAGCAGTCCTACCAAGGGCCAGGACACTTAATGCTGTGCTGAAAGGACACTGGAAGCAAGCATAACAAAACACACAAACAAGCAGACAGACAAAAACAAGCAAAAAACAAACAAACAAAACAAAAAAATACACACCAAGCCAGGTGCTTTTACAGGAACTCTACTCGATCACCTCAGTTCGATGCAGTGCAATTAGTGAGTCTGCAAAAGCTGTTAGCATACAAGGTCAGGGTAAGCTTCAAATAATGGTGGTCAGAGAGGAGGTGGGGAAGCACAGAGAGTGTAAAGAGAGAGATCTTCTAATAACAATTGCTTCTATTTCAAGTAACAGTTGATTAGCAAAAAGAAAATGGTAAGCATGGAAGCTGCTGTATGTTTGTGCTTTGTCTTTCAACAAAGCTTAAGGAAAAGAAAGATAAAATAAAGCAGTCACATGGTACTGATCCACTTATCTACTAGAATAATGGCAGGCTCAACTTTCAAGAAATGTATTTGCAGAAACAACTCTGCACACAGTGGGGACACATGTCCAATAAAAGCTAAACCAGGTCAAGTGAAAGTATTTCGGCAAAAAAGCTCAAGTTCAAAGCACTACCTATTGGGTAGTGACACAGAATGCTGCAATGTGTTGCTGTTTTGACTTGCTCGGCCATAAAATTAGCGAAAAATTACCTTTCACGTAAAAAAGACAATATATTTCTGAAGCAAGATGCTCTTACAAATCTCCCACTTAATTCTGCTTTTGGACTTTTAGTGAGTGTCATCCATGTTTAGGTGTGAAAGTAGAAACAAAATAAATATTCCAAAACTTTCTCTAAATTAACAGCTTTCATGGATCTGTTCTAAGTCAAGGTAAAGTTAGTTGAGAAAGCAAGGCATTAGGCTAATGATTTTTTTTTTTTTATTTGAGTTCAAAATCCAGAAGAGATCAATATGGGCCTATCAGTATTTGGTATTCTTCTGTATACAGTTACACAAGTTTTTCAATATAAGCTGCTTATGGACTTATACTTTAGACTTGATTTGAATGTAGTTTTCACTTAGTGGTTATGAATCTGGCCCACAAATCACTTGTAGGTGACACTTGGTGCACAAGAGACGGCACAGGACTAAGCACCATTTTGAACCTTGCTCCATTCTACAGCCACACAAGATTCCTCATAAAATTCTGTGTTACTACAGACAAAAACTGTACACTCTACCATTTTTCCACTGCATTCCACTAGAAGAATCTTACACAATGATCTGTACTGACAACGGGTACAATAATAACCTAAAAAGGCACCTAAGGCCATTCGCGCACCTTGAGCTCGTCCCTGTGCAATGTTGTAACATGGTTCCTAAGCCTGAGACACAACACAAGGACACATCATATTCTGAGACGTGGCTATGGGCTAGGAACAGACTCAAAGACAGAGCTTGTGATATGACCATCGTAAGAATAATAGAAGCCTGACAAACTGGCAGGATTCATGAAGATGGATGCTGGAATTACAGAGGAGAGGTCAGTAAGTCTGCAAGTCTGATCTCTATGTATTACAGGTACCTATTTTTCTCCAAATTAACAGGGACTTCCATTCTGTGGCAACATACAGATCTTCTTGTTTTATGATTTAAATGCATCACCAGTGATGACAAGGCTATAAATCACTGTAGCTCAAGTTCTATTACAGTTGCCTTGATGCCACCTTAGCATGGATAGGTGTGGAAAAAAACTATTGTAGAACTGACTAGTCATGCAAGCTTTTGCAACCAAACACTGAGAAAGACACAATTTCACTGCTATGTCTCAAGCCTGACAACAGGTTCTGTTTAGCATAGCAGTGAAAAGCATTTAAGTATTTGGCTAGAGAGAACATAAGCCATCTGCCTATGGATACTCACCTATCTTGAGAGATATTGTCCAAAAATTACTTCTGTGAGACATTTCTGTTGGTATCTTGAATAACTACCTGAACCCTCAGACTGACAAGCAAGTTCTGACTACACTGGCCTACATGGATAAGCTTGAAAGAAGACAGGTTCATGAGACTGAATATGATGCAAACTACCCTAGGACTACACCAAGAGAAGGCACCTTGTCTGAAAGAAAACATGGAAATGAAAAAGAAGCAGCAATTCATTTATTTTACTACTGGCACTAAGCACCATGACTTGAGGTGAATGCAGACTAACAGGCACAGCTGAAAAATCCCATCTCTAATCCTGGCAGAAACCAAATAGAATACCCAGATAGCAAAAGCTCATAAGGTAAACAGGAGGCTCCTTCCAGAAGTAGCTATTTCTTTTCTCTGAGCTTAGTGTAGGCCCAGTGTACGCCAGGAAGAAGAAACTAACCAATGTGCAACTTCCTGAACATGAAAGGTGATGTGTATTGTAACCAGAAGTGCACAGAGGAACAGCAAAGCTGAAAAACCAACACGCTGTCAGAACAGAAAGAGGTATGAAGTAAACGAAACCAATAATGTCTGAAAAAAAAAACCAAAACCAAACAAACAAAAAAACACCAAAAAAACTAAAACAAAACCAAAAAAAAAGGCTTACTTCCTCTTTCTAAGCCAAAAAAATTAAAATTCTGACCTTTGTCATCAGAAACCAGAATGCCTTCTTAAATCTACAAACTGCTGCCACAGTTTTTCACAAATAAAAACAGCCTGAAGGTTTAACATCTGTGGGTAGTTTCTCTTACAGTACTCTGAGCTTTGGCAACACTGCACTGACACAAACAACTTTTTGTCACCTCAGGTAGTAGTTCTGAAGCTGTTTCTGGAGGCCTATAATCCACTCTTCATCTTTTGCATTTTTTTCAAATTGATATTATAAGACTGTGAAAGCATTTGCCAGTTTCAGAGGTTTCATAGTTACAACAAAGTGAAAAATTTCTATCGTAGGAGTAGCAAAAGGAAATGACAGAATCATATCAATTTCATCTGTAACTTCCTGGAAGGATAAAGCAGTAAGAAAGGAAAAGGCAACTGTTCACCCAAAGGAAGGACCAGTGATAAACAGAAGATTCTCCAGTGAGAATCAGAAGCCTCAAAGACATTTAGACAAAAAGACTGAACACTGACGGACTGTTCCAGAAGACTGAGGGAAGGGAGGAGGATGAAAGGAGAAATGTTTTTCTCTAACTGACTAGACCACATAGAAGGAAGAGGTCTAAAAACAGATTAAGATCTCAACCCCTTGCTCACAAGAAAAAAGACCACATTGCACCTCAGAAACACATTGTAGGACACACACAGGAACTTCAACTGCAAGACACTGACAGTGGAAGAGAAAACATGTCTAACAAATCTTCTTGTTCATCCCAGTATTTCAAACTAAAATGTAACATAAAAAAATAATAATAAAAGAAACGGCCACCAATGGATGAGCTTTCCAGTTCTACACTTCACCTGGGTTAAACTCAGCTGGTGCAATTAAGTGATTTCTTTACATAAGATACTGACCATATCACCAAAGCAGCCCTTGTACTCAGCTGTTGCAAGTGGAACACGTGGCATTACTCGCCTGCTGGAGTTACATTTTCAACAGACACAGCTGCCGTGCAGCCAGCCTTGTCTTGCTTTCTTCTAAGGTTCTTTCCTGCAAAAACTACTGGCTGACTGTAGCTTGAAGAACTGTAACTTGAAGAAACAACGGCAGAACAGACCTACTCCCTTTCTTTACATTTAAGTCACGGTTTTTATCTTTACCATATACAAAATGGTATCAATAATTACTTTTGCATTAAATGAAACAATAGTGGTTCTAAGAAAGAGGTAACTTACTTTTAAAATAAGCTTTTGGAGATCCTTTATTCACTTCAAGTCTCACCGAAGTACTAAAATACATTTTCTTTTGTTTTGTGTCCAACAAAAACAAGTACTGTGCAAGCATAAATAGGTTAAAGTTTGATTTTATGTGCTCGGGGTTTTTTTTGTCCACTACTGTAAGAACAGCTGTCTATACCCAGCAGTATTCTGCCATTCTGCACAGCATACCATGTCCTCTGAAATACACGTTTTCTTGTCACGGGCAAACATTCCTTATTAGACCACAACCACGATGCACAGCTTTTAAATCTCTCCCTCACACAGACAACGGGGGAAAGTGAAGAACTGCGCCTTTTAACCACGCGGCGCGGTCAGGTCAGCGGCTGCGGCTCCAAAGTACGGCTTAGCGGAACGGGAAACAGCAGCAAAGTCAGCATTTCCCTAAACCTACCTGTTGTTGCCACAGCCGAGGTTTACCCCGGGGGTTCCCAACCTCTCCCTGCCGGCTCCTACCGTGCCCCGCACCCTCTGCTCTGCCTGCCTGGCCGAGGGACCCGCAGCCCCGCACAGCCCCGCTCAGCCTCTCACAGCCCCGCACAGCCTCTCACAGCCCCGCTCAGCCTCTCACAGCCCCGCTCAGCCTCTCACAGCCCCGCTCAGCC
>WBMV01000142.1:96096-150291 GCA_013396655.1 Campylorhamphus procurvoides | reverse complement strand
CCTGGCCGGCCCTTGCGGCGGACGAGGAGACAAGGAGAGGCAGAGCGGAGATCGGCACCGACCGACCCCCGGCACCTTAAAACCCCCGGTACCGACCGGTCCCCGGCACCGAAAAACCCGCGGTACCGAAAAACCCCCGGTATCGACTGGCCCCCGCCACCCCAGTTATCTAGCAAAACCCCATGGCGCCTTCCCACAGGGAGCCTGCTTAAGAGCATCAGGCACATTTGTGAGCCGCTGCCAAGGTCCGGTGTGGGTCAGGTTTTTCTAAGTATGAGTAGGTATCAGTGGAAAGCACCGCGTGTTCCTGTTGGAATGAGTCACAGCTGGAGCAGGCCGGTTGAGGGCTGGCTGTTCAGGCTGTGCCACTTCTCTGTTTGTAGCTTTTAGCTTCTAATTCTTACAGATTTAATCTGCTCGGTTTGAAAACGTTCATGCCTGGTGTGTTGCATGAATGTGGCGACTGCTCATGGCCAATATTCCAAGGAAGTATTGGCACATCCTGGGAATGTGTTCTACCACTGTGTGTGCTTCTTTTTTAACCACTGTCATTGAGACATACCCCTATGAGTTAAAGTCAGGATGTAGGTGTTAACATAGCTACTTTATTTTCTTTTTTCCATGAAAATTGCCCCTTTGCCTCCAAAATAAAGTTGTTAAAACTGTAATAGTATACAAAAATTTGGCCAATAAAATTCAGTAGACCTTTGCAGGAGCCAAGAAGCTTATATAATTCCTAAGTTTTTCCGTGTTTGAAGCTTCTTCCAACATCTTACAGAACATACTTGAGCGTTTGATTATTCATAACTTCTTCCATTTCTCCCACTGGACAAAAAGTTGAAGTGTAGGATGCTGTCTTTGAAGGGCAGTACAAGACTGCCGCAGTCACGGGGTACAGACATTAGGAACTAGTGTGCTTGCCACAGGGAGGGGAACTTCAGTCCATCCAAATCATACAAGTTTGATGCCAGGTCCAGCAAGAGATGCCCAGGACCTGGAGAGGGATCACAGGTCAGCCAAAGAACACTTGAAGGGCAGCACAAAGGAACTCCAGCCACTCCAGCCAGAAAGTGCCTTTGCAACTTAAATGCCTCTATGCAAATGAATGTCTTCCCCTCTTGGAGTGTATGGAGCTCCACCTGGGGATGAGATGAAGAGCTGACCAAAAGTTTATGGGTCAGGATCAAAGGGAGGGCAGGGACAAGGTGACATTATAGTGGGTGCCTGCTCTAGGCCTCCCATCCATGAAGACCAACTGGATGAGTCCTCCACACACAGGCAGGAGCATACTCATGTTCACAAGCCCTGGTCCTCACAGTGCACTTCAACAACCCCAGCATCTCTTGGAGGAGCAAGACAGCAGGGCACAGGCAATCCAGGAGGTTCCCGGAATGCGTTGATGAATACTTCCTTCTCCAAGTGATGGAGGGGCCAGTGAGGAGAGGTGCTGTGCTGGACCTTTTTCTCACCAACAAGCAGGGACTGGTAGGGAATGTGAAGCTTAAGGGCAGCCTGGGGTGGAGTGATCATGAAATGGTGGAGTTTTTGATCCTTGGGACAAGGAGGGGGAGCACAGCACGTTCACTGCAATGAAATGCAGGAGAGGTGACTTGGCCTCTTCAGGGATCTACTTCATAGAGTACTGTGGGATAAAGCCCTGGATGGAAGAGGAGCACAAGGATCACTCAAGGATCACCACTTCCAAGCTCATAAACAATGCATTCCAACAAGGAGGGACTCAGGCAAAACCACAGCAGGCCTACACGGATGAATTTGTGGACAAAGAGCAAAGTGAAAAAACCCTCAAAAAAACCCAAACACCACCCCCTCACACACACACAAAAACCCAACAACAACAAAAAAAAAACAAAACAAACAAAAAGGCACAAAATAGAAGCCTACAAATGGAAGTGGAAGCAAGGACAGGTATTTGGGGAGGAATACACAGAACTTTTCTGAGTAGCTAGGGACCAGAAAGCTAAAGCACTGCTAGTATTAAACTTAGCCAGGGACTTCAAGGGCAAAAAGAAAAGCTACAGGTATATCAGTGGTAAAAGGAAGGGTAGGGTTAATGTGGCCACACTTTGGGAGAAAATGGGGGACCTCAGACATGGAGAAGGTTACGGTACTTAATTTCTTTTTATTCCTCTTTCTTTACTGGCAAGTGCTCCAGCCACACTGTCTGAGTCACAGAAGGCAGGCACAGGCAGAGGAAAGAACCCATTGTAGGAGAACATCAGGTTCAATAACATTCAAGGAAACTGAAGATGTGCAAGATCAATGGACCTGATGAGGTGCATCCACAGGTCCTGAGGGAACTGGCTGAGGAAATGGTACCATCATATTTGAAAAGTCATGGTGGTCCAGTGAAGTTCCCACTGAATGGGAAAGTGGAAAGATAAACCTCATTTTTAAAAGGGGAAATGAGAAAAACCCAGGCAACTACAGGTGGTTGGTCTCACTTCAGTGCTGAACGGAGATCATGGAACAGATCCTCCTTAAAAGTATTTTGAGTGAAAGCCAAAATGTTTTCACTTAGGGCAAGTTGTGCCTGACAAATTTGGTGCCCCTCTACAATGGGGTTACAGCACTGGTGGATAAGGAAAAAGCAAATGACATCATTTACCTGGACTTATGCAAAACTTTTGATACTGTCCCACATGATCTAAACTGGATCAGATGAATGGACCACTTGGTGAATAAGGAATTGTCTGGATGATCACACTCAAAGAGTCATAGCCAATGGCTCTATGCCCAGGTGGAGGCCTGGTGGTGTTCATCAGGGATTAGTATTGGCCTGGAAAAGAGAAGGCTTGAGGGGCATCTTACAGAAGCCTTCCAGTACCAAAAGAGGAGCTACAAGAGAGCTGGAGATGGACTTATTACAAGGACATCTAGTGATGGGGCAAGGGGAATTGCTTTGGACAGAAGAGATATTAGTTATCAGGTGGCTAAGGGAACAAATGTTGTCACAGACAATGAGACCCTGTTCTCCATTCTGTTAGAGGATTTCTGGGTTACACTAAGTCACGTGAACTGAAAAACCTATAGAGAACTGGTAGGAATTCTTTACTTTCTGTTCCTTCTCAAGATACATGTGATCTACATTGCAGAAATACACAGACCTCGAATTTGCTGATAAAAGCAATTAGTTTAGCCATTTTCTTACAAGGATCTTTTACACATAAAATGGTAATGTTTTATTGAACTGTGATTTTTTTATTTTTTTAGACTGTAAGGAAATTAACAATTCTACTGCGACTTCACTATTTCAGTGATGTATATGGAGTAGCATGAGAGCTCACAACTTATGATTGTGATATAGTAAAACTATATTTTGAATAATAATAATTTCAGTGATAGCAGTTTGAATAAACCAGGGGTCAAGTGAAAAGTAGTACTTGTTTTTATACTTTAAAGTTGTGTTGTAATGTATATTTGCCCAAGGGGACAAATGCAGGTTACTTTTATAAGTGTGTCCCAATCTACAAACCGACCTGTTCATGTTGATTTCTTGGTCTTTGATTTTACAACTCTTCCTATTCTTGTGGTTGGAGAATTTTTAGGCAAGGCTTAAGATTAGATATTGTTACCTGTTTAGAAACATACTGCTAGATGTTGTGTCAGGGACACTGCAGAATTCTAATGTCTAATAGCTGATACATAAGGATGTATCTTCTGTAGAATGAGAGACTCAGTTTATGTGGTCTAAGGCTGATACTTTCAGTCTATCATGGATAAATCTGGTATGGGTGGTATCAAAGACAAGGACTACAACGTTTCCAGTTCTGGTTTGGCTGTTTTGGTAATGTATCATCATGATATAAGATCATTATTGTTGGATTGGACAATAAGTTATCCATAGCTCCTTATTGGAAAACTGTAACTAGCCTCAGAAATTTTGAAGGAACATAGGAATTTAGCAAGCTTTGCATTTCGTCTCTAAGAAACTGATTTTTATCATCTGCTTCATTCAAAGGCTTGTAAAGCTTATAAATTAGCATCCATCCTTTGTACTAACAGTTGTAATATAAGAAAGGGAGACAGTTTCTTAAATCCATAGTGCATTGCATTAGGTGGTTAATTATATTTCCAGGTATGTTGGCTAGAACATTTTGAGCTTGCCTAAGATATTTGCTATTGGATATGGAACTCACTGTTCTTGTTACACATTCAAAAACAGCTCTGGTTGTAAGGAATTATTTTTCTCTTCTGGGGTTCTGTTGTATACCAAGCTTTTTTGAGTGGTTTTCAGTGGTACAAAAACAACAGAGGTAACAGTGCATGCATATGTTTGTGTGTCTGGTACTATGATGGAGAGAACCTGCAAGGTGTAATAATTACGGATAGTACGCTTTGGTGTATGGATAAAAGTGCATAAGTGAGAAGAATAGACCTTTATCATAATCCTTCACAGAATCTTAGATTTGCATGAGTTAGAAAATGCCTCTAAGACCATTAAGTCCAACCATTAACCCAGCACCACTGTGTTCACCACTAAACCATGTCCCCAGGTGCCATGTACACAGGCCTTCTGAACACTTCCACCCATGGCAATTCCACCACCTCCCTGGGCAGCCAGTTCCAATGCCTGACCATCCTTTCAGTGAAATTATCCCTCATATCCAGCCTTAACCTCCTCTGGCACGACTTGAGGCTGTTTTCTCTTGTCCTGACATTTGTCGCCTGGGAAAAGAGACTGACCCCCACCTGGCTACAACCTCTTCTCAGGTAGTTGTAGCGAGCAATAAGGTCCGCCTGGAGCCCCCTTTTTTCCAGCTCCCTCAGTGATTCCTCATAAAACTTGTGCTCCAGATTCTTCATCAGCCTCATGACCTTCTGCAGGATCCTTCCTGCGCTGCTTTGCTTTTCCCACCAATGCTAAGCATATGTATTAGGAATTAGATTTGGTACAAATGGTCAAAGGGAGGAACAATTCTTACTTTCATTTTCTTAAGAAATTTAGCTCATCCGAGCACACACTCCTTTTCTGTTTTCTGCTTCAGTAGTTTTTCAAGTTCTAGATGCAATAACCTACATTTGACAAAGATGTAATATTAAAACCACTTAATTTTTATGCTTCTTCAATGTCAGATCAATCACTTCTATTTAAATACAAATGAAAAATCAACCAGGAAATGGTTTAGCAGTGCCTCATTGCCTACTATTAGTATCATTCTGCAGCACTTGCCATTTTTTGCATTTATTGAAGGTGTAAGGCTCCAGACTGCAAAAATCAATCCACTTTCCAAGCAGTCAGGTCATTCTTCTCTAGAATATTAGTAACTAGTGAAGGAAAATAAGACATTGCTTTCACCTCCATTGAATTTATTTGCTTGGTTTTTGTATATAACTTAATGTTAAGTGTTCATAGCTTAAGAATTAGGCTGCATTGACTTTTACATTTTTAGAGCTGAATTTATGCAGACAGTTGATTTTTATAATGTAGTTGTATATATATATGTGTATGTATATATGTGTATACATTATCTATGTATGTATATATATATTTATCCATATATATCATGTATAAATCTGTATTACATACAGAACTTGCCTCCAACTGCTTTTGGAGTACATTGTTTTAAATACCTGTTTACAGTTTATGTCTTTATTTAGCAATGCATCATTTAGAGAGGGAAAACTGGTGTGGTGCTTCTCTTTTAAAATCAGATGGTTGAAGCTATATGTATGCACAAAGATAATGTAGAAGGTGGTAATTGATTGCTTCTGTTCTGTTGTCCTGATAGGCTATGTAACTAACTATTAATCTATTACAGGTCGCACTAACCTGCAAAAGCAGAGAATAAAACAGTGCAGAATGCATGTCCACTGAGATTCACAAGTCCCTCTTTGAAACCGTGGAAGACTTTTTGTTTGTCTGCAGACAACAGTGCTAACCACTCTTACCAGTCAGTTAAGAAGTGTATGATCCCTCTTGCCAAGTGCTGTCTGACACCCTTTTCTAAGCTATTTCATGAACCGTATGTCTTAACCTGTATAAAGGATGTTTTCCTCAACCACTAAATTAATTTTTGCTAATGGATGGCCACTTTGCCCACTTACGGAACAGATTTGAACTGATCAGTCCTGTCTGAACCGTAGATGGGCTGAGTTAAAACAGCTGGATTCTAATGGGCAAAGCGCTTTCCAAAAATGTTAATTTAATGAGTATAGTATGACAAATACCAAAAAGATCCTAGAAGTAAAGTGTGCCAAGTCACATGTTGTTAAGTCTGGCTGAATGTGTGTTATGAAAGCTTTCTGAAGTTATTAGAGACGAATAGCATGTCATTCTATAAAAAGGAATGCTCAAATTAAAATATTAAATACCAAACAACAAAAAAATTGTTATTGGACAAGGCTGTTCATTCATGATGAATCTAGTCATTATGCAATGTGACAATGTATTTTTACAAAGTGAAATAATGCTTTCTTTCTTTGCTGAATGCTATTGGATATGTTGTTTTTATTTGTATACTCAGTCATATCTTTTATATGTGGTCATTCCCTTAAAAAAATTAGAATAAATACACAAGAAAAAATGAACAATTTATCAGCTATACATGTATTTTGTTCTTAGAATGAAAGCCATTTCAGCACAAAGCACAGATGAAGCTCAGACAGAGAAGCTTCTACTGTAAACAGTGAAGCACTGGCTTTAAAAGCAATGCATATGCTGAGCTAAAGAAAAAGAAAGAAAGTCTGAACATTGTGGAACAGAAATTTTGGGGGCCTCTTCCAGAGTCATGCCGTTCTCAAGACACATGGTGATCAGACCTACTCTGTAATACTGGAGTTACATCTCTGAATCAGGTGCAGTCAGTCTTCTGCACCTCAAAGTATCCCAAATGTACCAAGTTCCCCCTCTAGAAAACATAACAGGAAGGAAGTATTTGATTAAAGAATATAGTATTATCCTGATTATTCTGAGAATTATCCACAGCTGTGAAACCATTCTGCGAACTGCAAATATTTAATTGAAGACATTGTTTAAAGGGAATAAAGCAACAACTAATGAGTAGAGATAAAGTTCTGCATTAGTAATATAAAATCAAAGAGCAATGTCTCACATTTGTTGTAAGAAGTTCAATAGAAATATCAGTTTATATTTTTAATTAATTAATATTCATGAATATTAAAAAGAGGACAGTTATAAAAATATTCATCAGGGCAGCAAACATTTAACTTGTTAAAAGCAGCTGTTGCAAATATAAAATTTTTACTGTCTACTTCAGAAAGTCTATTTTATGTCTAGTAGCAGAAATAAATGTCAACCAAAATTACCTTATGTTTCACTGTGATATATTTGTTTAAAACATAATCTTGATCTAAAGTACAAAAAAATCGATCAATTGTCAGTCACCTACACTCATGTAAAGATTAAATGTATTAGAGACAGGTTTCACTCTTTTTTGAACATTAACCTGTGACAAAACAAGGTAATTATTATGGAAGTTCGCTGGTGCTCTTATGCATGTTTTGAACCCACCAGTTTTAAACCATGTTCTGTAAGGAAGAGCCTGAGCATATCCACAACTCTCTCACATTATACAGCAATGGCCTAAAGAGCCAAGGTGGCCCACAACTCCATTTAATAGTGAATATTGTACAATATATCTGAGGTGATGCCTTGCAATGCATGTAAGTATATGGGAATGTGTTAACTCACATCTCACCTTAGTAGAAAATAACTGTTAATTTCTATGGAAGTTCTAGATCTTTATTTGTGGGGATAATTCACTGTAACTTCAAATGCAAACAGCCCTAAGAATATATTAGATATTTCTAGTGCTTGGGTATAAACTAATTAAATCACAATGTATATTTACAAACTTGCTTTATTTGGAATAATGTTGACAGTATGGAACTAAATTTGCATGTCTATTGTTGCTTACTGCCTATTGAAAATAAACCTTTGAATTCCAGGAAAAAAAAAAAAAGTATGGCATGTTTTCAGATGATATTGTGGTTCTTATTTTTTTCCTTTGATCTCTTTTCAATTCAACTGAAAACTACATTGTGAAAAAAGTACAAGCCAACTTCAGCTTTTGATAAATACCTTCTTGTCTTTGTTGACACAGTTGACTATATGCAAAAAGTTGGTTAAAAAAATGTCATTAATGTGTGAGGTCTGTACAAGATAACAATAAAAAAAAGAATTGTGTAGGCAGTCCAACTCTAAAAACAACAAAGACAAAGAAAAATGGACAAGAAATAGCAAACAACATGGCAGTACAGACTCAACTAGTTATATTTCTTCAGGCCAACCTAATCCTTTTTACCTTACTAAGTTGCCCTAAAATTCCCTAAAATGTCCTCTTTCATGATGCCCACATAGGTATCTCACAAATGTGCTAAAGATTAATTATAACTAATCAATGCTAATAACATTACACTAAGCACAGTGATAAACAGCATGTTCCCACCTTCCTCAAGCTCCCCCTATGGAAGAGAAGTGCTTTCCACGCTGCGTGGCTGCTGCTATGGGCTGTTTGAGTTTGAAGGAGGTACTGGCAGCCCTAACGCTGCTAAGCTGGTGGATATTTCAACAAAAACCTTTGCAGTGAATGTGTGTGTGTGTGTGCATTTGTGTGCGCTCTATAAGGCAGTGAACACCTGAAGAAAAATAACATAGCAAAAAAAACCCGCAACAAAAACAAAACAAAAAACAAACCAACAAAAAAAACCCAGAAACCAACAAAACTTCAACAAGATGAAAATACTGCTCTATTCGGAAAACAGAAAAAATGCCCATTACCTCATCAAATACCTTGCAACTTCCTCCCAGCAGCCCATTTTTGAGTTTAAACTGATTTGTCACATACCCAGCTCTGTCAGCAAGGAGACAGATAGCCTGCTAGAGACTACCGGGCAGGAATCCCCTGGGGCAAGAACTCTGTGGGATGCTGAAGTGTTACCTTAAGAAGAAACAGAAAACCCCAATCAGCAACTTCTTTACAACCTGGAACATGTTTCAACAAGCTTATATGATCATTGCAGTATATGACCTACATTGTAGGGAGGCATAATACTTAGTTGCATTGCCCCACTATTTTATGTCACAATTTAGAAAGAAAAACAAAGGAAGATTCTAGCATTATTTATACAGTTCTGGTGAAGATGTCCCCACAATTCCTGTGGAAGAATTTTGTAACATGGTATCCCACAGGTACAGCATTTTAGAGTTTTAATTTGAAAGCAAAAGGGGAAAGGTAGAAGGAAAAAGAACAGCTGTTGACAGCAGAAGTAGTAAAGCTTAGTTTCTTATAATTTTGCTCCTTCTTCTTTGATTGACAGTAATTTAATAAAGGACAGGCACCATTTTTCACAATGGTGGCATTTATTAGCCTATTTCACCCTTAGGAAAAGATAGGTTTAAATAAGCTAACTAATAATGTTAAGCTAACTGTGAAACTTCTCCATCAGAAGGGCATTAATCAGATGTCTGTCTTCTACTTGATTGCCCAGTTTTATTAATTCTGCATGACTGCAGCATATTTATCATTGTTTTTCTGTAATACGTGGTTAAAATTCGCAGTGATTTTAAAAGTTGTAGAAGAAAGAGGACACATAAGTGTTCTTGTTACTGAATTTTGGTGTCCCTCATTAAATAAGGAACAGTGCTGAGATTCTTGAGAAAATATTGTCCTCTGTCATGTAAAAATTTAATAAATGTAGTGTCCTTCACCATCACAGAAGATTGGAAGCAAGTACTAATAGACGTGTTTGCAATCAAGTACCGCAACTATCCTCAACTCAAGTGGTCCTCAGACTATTATCAAATGGCATTAAGCAGGAACCACTAAGTAGTTATGAAAACATCCTGACATTGTGTCTTTGCTTTTCTGTTGGTGATACTGCCTTTCTGCAGTCAATGATTAACTACCTCCTTAGCCCTTTTGTCTCTTTCTTTCTGCTGTGAGGAAAAATATGCGAATGATGAGGAGAAAATTGTCTCCCATTCCCCTCTCTGTTGGAGGCAATAAGGAGAGGATTGACTTCTACAGCTTTTTTCTTTGCAGCATGCTAACACCACAAGCAATCACATGCTTGTCAATATGACCATGTCTGCTCCATGACCAAGTTGTCCGTGTCAGCAAAACAGAGGATTCTGTTGCCATTCTGTGAGGTGATGGCAAGTAACACAGGTGTCTGATCTACTCACAGAAATTCACATTGTATCATTTCATTCTTTGCATTTGTAAGAAATCCATGTAATTTGCATGCTCATACTTGCCATCACAGAAGAAAATCACTCAAGTCTCTTCACTGAAGTCACAAGCTGGAGGTATGAATCTTTGACTTTGGAATTACTGGGACCAAGACCTGCCTTTCAGAAAGAAAATCAGTTTTGAGGACTTTGTGTTGATTTTGTGTTTCATAGCTTTGTTTGTTTTATTGCTGGAATACCCTAGCACAAATTGTGAAGCTTGCTTGAGAGGCAGAGAAAGGGAAGAGAGCAAAGCTTGTCCTTTACAGTGTGCAACAAGTGAAAAGGAGCAGATAAGCATAAATATATAGATCAGGTACACTAGGACTTCAAAAATAGGTGAGACCACTCAATGATAGAAATTTAAAATGATCAAGCATGGATTTAGAAATTTTCCATAGATGAAAGCAAATTAAGACATCTTTATGAGTAGCTTGTCTAGTGCTTTAATGGCAGTATGTTCATACACGAGCATGTCTTCCATGGTAAAGGTCTTGAACGCCCTGCCCAATGTGCACTGGCAAACAAGATTTCAGATCAGACAGGTGCTGGAAAACTGTGGTTGGTGCAGTGATTCTACTGGTTCATGCCTGCTGTACTTCCAGGAAACCTTAAAACCCCTTGCTGCCCTTCAGGTGAAGCTTTATTTTGATGTGCTTCAACTGGATAAGGAATAATTTAAACTATGTACCAATAATGAGAAAACTTCAACAAGTTTTACAATACTTGTAAGGTTGAATGAGAAGTAGAAGGTATTGGTGGTTCATGACAGAATTACAGATTAAGATAATATTCACACTTAGGTACTTGAACTGTCCAGAAGGAACACTGAGACTGAGTTACGGAGTTCTATGGAGTATTTTTGTGCTTCCAGTTACAAGAAAATTGTGCATATTCTGAACTGTGGCTGTTGCTTTGTATTTAATGTGCAACTTATAGATGTCCTTGTATAAATCAATTGTATAAATCAGAAAGTCCTATCTCTTTGTCATCAATCATATTCTTTGACACCAAGAATATGCGCACATAACTTGATGAAAATATATAGTAATTTTCTAAACAATAATGGCAATATAAATAATGAAAGTATTTTTCTCTTTTTAGTGTGTTTTCTTAGATATAAATTACACAGCAGAATATTCACTAATGTATTTGGTAGTATGTATAATCAGAGGTAATTCTAGAATTTAACTTTGGGTTTAAATCAAGGTCCTTATTAGGATGCAAAGTAGATTTAATCTGTTACTTCAGATACACAAACACTAAACTAGAAGGTAAACGTTTGAAAACTGCTCTGTAGTTAGTAAATCATGTGACATCAGTTTCTGGGTTTAGAAACCATAAATGGTCTGTTACTACCATTTACTAAATAGTATAGCAGTATTCTGACAAGGAGAAAAGGGAGTAGTTGTGACATTTGCTGAATATTTTTGAAATTTAGGACAAAGGAGAGTGGTAAGTCTGGAATGAGAATGAATTAGTGGTTTTGAAGTTCTTATCACCTAGCAGGAAGAACCTCCTTTTTATTGTCATCACAAAAGAATTAAGCGTACTGCCTTAAAAATGTTTCTTAGATGGGAAAGTAGAGCTTTATCCCAGAACTGATTTCACTTTTAGGCTGAGGCATCATATCTTTGGCTAGATCATATGTTCCTCAACAGAAAATACTCATTCCCTTTAACTTAAGAAAAATTGCGTTCTTTTTGGGTGTTTTATTTCTGCCAATGCTAATGCTAACTAATATGTTAGCTGATATTCAAGGTCTAACCTTTCCACCTTCACATAATTGCAGAAGAATGATAAATAAAATTTATTGAATCACAACTCTCACAGTGTGAGAATTCAGGCCCTTAATGGTACAGCTTTAGTTTACCTTATTTGTCATTAATGCTAACGGAGTCAGTCTTACTGTTTGCACCAGTCCTGAATTCACATCACATGTCTTGTGCTGCAGCATTTGAGATCATGGTGATGTATGGTCAGTGCAATCAGGCAACCAATGAAGCTGGTACCTAAGGAAACAACACATTATTTGTTTCGAGCAAGCTGGGTTCCTCAATCCAACTGCCCCTTTGGCTGCAGAAGTACTTGCGGTGACAGAAACAAGAGAACGTAGGTTTGTATTGGTTCAAGATGAATGTTTAAACAATATCTTTTTTGTAAAGCAGCTTAACTGGCAAATAAAGGTACATTTACTCATAGTTTTAACTGAGGGATACAATGATATGAATTTCAGGTGTGTCTGGATTGTGTGTAACAGTCAAACATGCAATACCAAAATTCATTACTGGGCCCTGGATTGGTTTGGATACCAGTGGCTAAAAAAATGGTCAATAATTCTATTCTTTGGATGTATACTGCATCTGCAGAGCTAAGATATCCTTTAGGCAGCTTAAATCTTTTGGAACAACTTTTCCAGGACCAAAGAAGAAAGCAATGTGAAGTTTGAATTCAAACTGTCATAACAGATAAACATAGCACTATCTTTTTTCTGGAGTTGTATTATTTCTTTGAAAGAAATACAATACATTGGAAAGCATGACAAATAAATTGAAGGAAGCTGAGTATTATATTGAACAACAGAATTGTTCTGATCACTCAGGATTGTTTCACTCATACAGTTTATAAATCATCTGTCTAAATATCAAAAAAGTATAAAATTTAGTGAAACTGTACTAAACCAGATAATCTGTCTTAACCTGAATTCTGTAACAGAAATAATAAATCAAAACACATTTGAGAACCACAAAATTCTGTCAGAAGAAATAGAAGCAGATTATTTCTCTTTTCAAATAGATGTTGAAAGGGCAGTTCCAAAGCTTGACCCCAGAACAGATGCCTGAAAAGCTATGAACAATATTTGTTCTGAAACTGTCCAGCTTGCAGCAGAAACAAATTTGATAAATCTTAGCAAAACTTTTCTGTTTCCACTGTTCTTAGTGATCTCTTTCAGTAAAAGACTAAAATTCTGAAATTTTATTGCTGCTACCTGTTATCAGGAACTACATAAAACCTTAAGAAACTCGGTGCATGGAGCAGTCATATTTAATTTATTGAATGAAATAAGGTATTAAGCTCTTTCTATTAAGAAAGAAACCCCAGTTTAACAATAAGAACAGGTCAAAACCTTAAGTATCATCTACAAGTCTATTCAAAGCCTCATACTGTCTTATTTGACTCCTTTTAGTGCTCTAATTAATGAACAGCCACCAAAATACTAGTCCTTTTTCAAGAGGAGGAAAAAAAAGAAAACTTTTGAGGCAAATTTGACTACAGATGGAATAGAGCTGTGACAAAGCAATTTTCAATTGTTTGATTACTCCCAACTTCTGTGCATTCCTTATTAGTAGATTCTATCATCTTTTCTTCTTGACTTCTTCTTTTTTATAATGGAAGGCTTTGATGTGATTTAAAAACCAGACATAAAAAAAAAAAAGCAGAGGTGATATAATCTTACACTTCTTTCTAACTGAAATGTTCTTTTTCATTTAACAGCACTTCAGGAACAGATGTGTTTATAGTCTTGTAAAATAAACTTACTCTTCACTTACATAAAGAATTTCACACGTATCTAGAAATATTTAAATATATATTTGCAAATGTTAGCAAAGATAAAATAAAAGAATGTATGCTTCAATGGCTATTGACAATTAGAAAACTATGCATTCAAAAACAGGTTAGAATAACTTTGCAATTACTTTTTTTGTTCTGATAATGACAAGTGTAGCAGAAGGTGATATTAACAAGCTGGAAAAGAAAGTCTAAATAAATTCTCAATAGTTTGGGGTTTTTTAAATAATTATTTTACTGTTACTGAGTGAGGGTTCTTTCTGTATCACAGTCTGGATATGTCTATTTTCACTAAGACTAGATGTTATGGTTACGTCACATTTCTACAATGAATTGTTTTAAATGTGACATCTTACAGCTTGTCTATGATTAAAACAAAGAAAAAAACAACTATTTACTCATCATGGTTGGCAGGCTTTTTCAGAGCCTCAGCAGAATTAAAGATTATGGAATCCAAATATTTCCCAGTATTGGCCTGGTCATTACTACAAAGATTTATTAGTGGCACTTAGTTTCTTTTATCACAGCCTGACTGTGTGCTTGAAGTTCTCTACATAATTTTCGTGCATTTACCAGTGAATATAAACCTGTTCCTCAAACAAAATAAGATCACTGTTAGTATATTTGCATTTATGCAGTGCCTAAGCAGACAAAGAATGATATCACAGTTTAAACAGTTCTCCCAAAGCAAGCCAACAATGCAGCTGTTCCAGCAGAAGAAACTTTACTTGTTCCAATGTTTTAATTCTTCTTCACAAAGCAAAGCATAGTGGAGAGCATGGCTGTCAAATCACAGCACACCTTTCTGAGAAGGATCCCTACTCTGCCTTACTTTTGTGCTGTTTTATGCTTTTGGAAAAATCTTTTATTTCCTTAAAACATTGCTATACAGCTATGGTATCAATAATAGTGTGGATATTTTTGTTGTAGGCAGGGACACCCAGAGTTACAGCAGGGCAGGGTGTGTGCCAAATAAAAAGAAATTAAATGCACCAGATTTTCCAAGATTTCACAGCATAAATATAAGCCTGAATATTCTTAATCAGATACAATCCTTCATTCATCACTAACATGGTAAACTGGAAACCTGATACCCTCCTAATAGCAACAATGGACAGCAATCAGATCTGAACTGAGACAGGCCCTAAAATGTTGCCTGTGGGAGAAAATATTAGAGCTGTAAACGCAAATGGTGTTGAGAGCAAGAGCTAAATGCTTGGAAATGTGTCTGGATACAGTAAGAAAAAGAATTGGAGTAGAAGTGATGCAGAAGTGGCTGCTTCATGAATATAGACAGCTTATTTTCTCCAAAATCCTTTCTCCACCTTCTTCTCAAAATGATAGCTGCATGTACTTTTTTGCTTGAACCTGGACATTTATTTTCATGATAACATGGTGCTTGATAGCAGTCAAAAATGAGACATATTTTGCAAAGATGTTTGCCAAGTAGTTATGCTGTGTTACACTGTAAAACCAAGTGGGAAAGACTGATCTTTAGTATTCAAAGAGATCTTGCATCGTTCATCGCAAAAGGCTTAAGTGTCAAGAGTGCACTATTGATCAAAATATCAGCAGGCTTGCTGCACAGCAGCCACTTGACAATACAGAAAAAAAAAATTACTCCTGTCCATGTAATGTAAATCTTTGTCAGGTTTTCGGTCTGCCTAGCAGTATTCCTATAATCTCACTCTGGCAGAAAATAATAGGAACTTCTATGAATAAACTTAACTGTCAGTCGCAATTACGCTCAGTGTGGACTATTGAGTGTCAGACAGCATTCTGGCAGAAACCAGTCTCCTACATCTTGATAACCTGGCCACATAAAGACTAGCCTAAATTTAAGCCTAAATAACTGATAGGTATCCATGCTGGTTTCACTGCTGCTGTGTTACTCAGTGTGCTACCTTTACACCAGAAGCACAAATGCAGCAGCCCCTGTTCTGGAGCCCTGTTTAGGCTCCCAGCTGACCACTCATGACTGCTGAACTCCCCAGCCTTCAGTCTTACTCATATTTGCCCCACAAACTGTCTCAGGACCTACCTTGCAGTATTGAACTGGTAGGATTGATGACAGCTAAACTGTGGGCTCCTGCCTTGCTTTTGGTTGGGCTTTTACTTCTTGATCTTTTGTGATTGTAGTCCTTACTTCCAGTCCTTGCATTAACCTGGTCAGAGCAATTCCTGTGGCAGCCTGCTTTTTAAGTAATTTTTTTCTATACTAGTTTCAAAAAAAAAAAAAGTATTTTCTTTGTATTAAGACACACAGACATGCCAAAATTTTCCAAAGCAATTATTCCTTTTCATGCTGCATGATTTCATGTTCTGTCAAACCACCCTTTTAAATCTTACTGCGGCCACATAGCAAAATATTGGCAAATCTCAAATTGCTTGAAGTCAGCAGGCAAATTGAGCATCCTACTATCAGCCTTGGAGCTAGAATGTCTCACAAATGTTATGAAATGCAATCATGTCCAAATAGCATGAGGGGTACTTTCTGTAATAGCAACTGTCCTAGGCATTTTTTAGCCTTCCTTCTGTCTTCCAAAGATGCATGCCACAACCTGCATTGAGTCAGGTGATAGGTAACTCTGAAAATGCTTATTGTCATTCTGCAAGTAGAAAAGTAGCTCTCATCTTCTTAATATATATGAGATGCTTCCACTGATTAATTCTGCGTTCATATTACTAGCAGCAAAATATGTTAATAAAGAAAAATGGCACTAAACTCAATAAAAACAAATTAATTTCTTGGAATTTCACCCAAGTGCTCTGGCAAATTTTGTGTTACTGGACTATACAAAATACCAAACCTAAAATACAGAGAAAAGACAATCCACAGGGTACTGGATCACATGCTCTCCTACAAGCTACAAAGATGCCCTCACCCAAATATATCTTTTGCTATAGTTTTTTTCTACCAGGACTTGGTAAGTCTGGGAAAGGCAGCCAACACTGATTACACCTTATCAAAGACCTGTAGTGCCTTCACTGTGTCTGCAGATAAAACTTCCTAGACGGTAAACAAGCATTTCTTAGACTGAAGTAGATGGAAAATTAAGAAGTAGATGGAAGCAACACTGGAAAATTAACCTCTCCAGGAAAAAGGGTATGATTATTCTATATTCTTTCCATATTTCAGCAGCATTAATAATCAGCCGAAAGAAGATAAAGGGTGAGACTGATAGGTTATGGATAATTTTCCTTGGAAAAAACTGTTAAATCACACCATCTGATGAACATAAACAGCTAGTAAATTTGCCTTGGTAAAAATCCTTCTGCTAGAAACAAACTTATTTCTCTATTTACTCAATGTCTAAGGAAGCTTCTAGAGAGGTATGCATTAGCATATTAGAAACTAAAAGGTTATAGTTTTGAATCAGCAAAAGTGCTATTTGAGGAAGTAAGTAAGAAAGAACGTACTATCATTTAAGTTTTGAAGAGTCTGTAGAAAGAGATGAGAGTTTATCACATCTGTGTTCAGAGACAAACTACAGTCTGGTATACCTGTACCTTCATTGCAGCAGAATAATTCAGTATCGATATTAAACTCTTATACTTCTGAATTCTGAAACTGAGAATTTTGTGCTTCAAAAGGTCAGCAGAAATGGCACTGTCTTGCAATTCAGACTTTTGGATGATATCCTGTCACAGGCACTTGCTGAATGATAAATACATGATAAATATTATCAGCATGCTGCATTGACCTCTGTTACTTTTGTTATATTTTCTAGTTTGTGCTTAATGAATTTACTTTATCTTCATCATCTATCTTCCTTTTTTGTTCAGTCATCAAGTATCATTTAGCAAGAGAGTAGATAATAAAGGCCCACTTGGTATTGTCAAAGGAAGCTGAACTTCCACAGGCAGATGTGAAAGTGAGATGTAACTTTCATCAGATCTTGTAAGTCTGAACTAAATAATACAGGCATTTGAGTAGCTGATCAACCAACAGAGAAATCTGCTCCTTGCCTCCTGTTTTGATCTTGTTAACTGAGTAATGAAATGAAAACAAGGAAGGATTTAGCTGTGGTTTTCTCTAAACTACATTCTTGAGAACAGTAGTTGTAGTATTGCTTATGCTGAATACATTTTCTTCACACTGAATTTATTGTGGGTAACAAAAAATTGATAGATATTAATAATTTAAACTATTCTAAAATTTAAATTAAACAATTTTCTTTTGTTTTTCTGAATGGTATTATCCTCATTTTGTCTAATACCTCATGCATTCATAGAGTGAATTATTTCAGTTTTTAAATGTATGATGTAACATTAAATGTAAATACTCAGGATTTAGAAAAAATCAATACCATCAAACTGTATATTAAAGGTATGTTGTTTTTTTTAAATTTTACTGGAGTAAGCCTCTTGTATATACCATCAGTGGCAATGCTGGCTGCATTAATTTGGCCCGTTTGAGTCACTCAGACTATTTGTAGGGTCCTTTCCAACAGCAATCCTAGGAGGATGTGATCAGCAAAACCGAAACTCACTCATGCAGTTTTCCTACAGAAATTAACATAACAAAAGACAGTATAAAATGTTCTGATTTTTTTTTCCCCCTCTTAGAAGTCAGTTCTGTCAACCATAGCTTCATCATCACACTTTTTTTCCCAGAGTCTGGTTCAAAATCCAAAGAAGAGCATCAGAATTTTTTAGAGGAATTTTTTTTTCAGACATTTATTCCATTTGTTGCCTAATTCTCTTCTCTCTTTAGCTGTGCCCTGCTTTAGGACTAAACAAGCTATGAGTTATGTAGGCCAAGTCAGACATCTATCATGTGTATAATAAGAGTTTAAGTTCTGGTTAGGCCTATTCTTTCCTAGTAGAAAAGAGGACTGTTTAAAGCCAGTGGAAGAATGGTGGAATAGTGCTTATTGAACAACAAGAAATACATACAATTAGGATAGATCCAGTTAGGACTGTGTAAATGCTGATGCTTAACACTTTCTTTTCCCTATCAGCAGCTTAACCTAGTTTCTGCGGGCTATAACAAAAGCAATAGTTATTATGCCTGTAGTTGTCATAAATGTTACAATATTATGAAATGTGTTGAAGACTGTAAAATACACTTAAATGTTTCTTAAATATTAGCCTTTCCAAAATACCAGTATACCCTTGAAATTATTAAGAATTGATTAGGCTTACCATCCAACTCTAAAGTATGAGACTTCTTCTTCAGCTGAGGACGAAAGGGTCTGTGAGAGAGAAGTTTCCTTGGAGGGGCAAGATGCCAATTTACATCTCTTCTCTGGAGGCCAGGTGCTTCTCCATGCAGAAACCTGTGCTCAAATTTAACCTTTGTTTTATTTATGCTTTGTGCTTGATTTCCCCCCCTCCCTTTTACATACAGTTCTCATTCTAAAGCTTTGAAATTCAGATTTTTTTGAAATAGCCTTAGTTAATCCACTCTGTATCTTCATAAATGCAATAGCAATCTAAATGCTGACATAACATATTGTTCTGAGGCTCTTATAATTCTATTCACAGAGTTCTTTTATATCCCTTGGTACCATTCAGTATCAAACTGGGTTTATCTTGCCTTTTTTGCCTGGACATGTCCCGTATTTTTAGGAACATTTCCCAGAAACTGGATGCTGTAGTCTATGGTAATAAACTTCTATTATTTTTTCTGGCACAGATTTGGCATATTTCTATTGGCATATTTCACTTTCTATATAATTCACTGGCATAATTCAGCAATTTCCAGAAAATGCTTCACTTCGGTATTCCAGATGAGACCATACCATTTTGTCATTTTTGATCTGTGCTGTCTTCTGTCCCCCACTTCCCTTCTGTGATTTCACACCACACAGGCTGTGCTTTATAAACACAGACTGATGTTTATAGTCACTTTCCCAAGAACAGGTATGCCAAAAGTTGTAGAACACAGAAAGACATGGGAAAATATGTCCTTTTTATCCCTGAGAAACTAGACCAGGGTCTAGGCTATTCAGCTCGGTCTAATTCTGCCTGTCTATCAGGAAATTTCTGGGTAAGTGGAAGTTGTGGAGTTGCAGAGAATGCACGGATATATTAAAGAAACTCAAGATAGTTTGTGTTGGGGTCCAGGGTCAGGTCCAGCACAGCATAAGTATCTGCACTGACCTGTGCTAAACTGGATCTTCAGAGGGAAGTACCTGCAGAGTCTCCCAGAGGATGAGCAAGGCCTGGAAATGAAAGGATTTCAGTTCAGGAGCCTCTTTTACTCCAATGAAAAGATTTCAGTTCAGGAGCCTCTTCTACTCCAAGGTGCCATCTTTCAGTGAGATCACAAAAGCAGTGGATGGAGAAAATGCTGCTGCCATCAGTGGCCGTACCATCAGCCTCAGTGGTGAATTCCAGCCCAGGGGCTCCACAGAATAAAGAAAACTGTCTCTTCAGAAGTTGCATTCGGATAGCCCTTCTCATTGCCTCCCACAGCAACTGGAGCAGCCAAAAGCACCAGCTGCTAAAAGATAGCTCCTCAGCTGCAGCTAGACAACCCTGCAGCGTCCTGACACCACATCTCACCCAGCACAATTCAAGTGAACACAGCCAGGCATACTTGTCTACCAAATAAGGATGACCCTAGAAAGTAACTTCAAATAGCTATGTGTGTGCACAAAATACTAAATGATCTGGTCCTTTCCTGCTCTGGCCCCTTCCAGCAGAGGCTGTGGCAGCACTCTTGGAAAGTGACACTGGATACTCCGTCTCCATAGACCCATAGCACGAGGTTCTTCTCTGGAACAGTTTTCTGAAAACAGTACAGAGCTGCCATGTAGGGATGAAACCAGTGCAGCAGTTTTCTCTCTCTGTGACTCCTTTTTAACCATTCAAGTAATTTTTTTTTAGGCTATGCTCAAGGCCAAAAATAGCCTTTTACAGGCTTCCACTCTTCACCCTAAAGCTGCTTCCCACATCCCCAGCATTTGCCCCATATTCCAGACAGCCCTCTTGGGTGGACTAAGTGATGTAAAATACACCTAGCAAGCCAGTGTACCTATATTTTTTTTTCTGAAAAGCACGTTCCACTTCACAGCCATCCTCTAACAGCACCTTTTAGATGTTTGAGTCAAAACAGGCTCAGCAAACGAGCACAGGGAGCCTCCCACAGCTCCTGCCTTCCTTTCTCTGCTCCCTTTGCCTCCCTGCCTCTCTTCCTGCCGTCCTTGAAGCAGCCTATACACATCAGGCACATGTCAATCAAGAAGCACAGCCCAGAATAGTTGCTGTGCTTGGAATTACTCAGATAGTCTTGGATCATCCCATCCTTACACTGACCTTATAGGGACAGTGCTGCTGCATGTTCCTGAGGGATGTGATACAGCTGGACCTCTGCCATCAAGTGTAAGAAGATCAGACTTAGTATAGCAGCTGCTGGTTGATCAGTAGTGAAGTTTCATCATTTGCAATTTGATTTTTATATAAATTTTATGGCATTTTCCTTATTTTTTTCTGGTTTAAATATACACATAGTGTAACTGATAGCTTATTTTTTAAATAAACCAAAATAAACATGTCAAATATTTATTTAAATATTATTTGTTTCAATATTTGACACATTCATCGAATTTTATTTAATAAACAAATGTTCAAACAAAATAAAATAAAATAAAAAGTCGAGTATTTATTTAAAATTTTATGGTATAAATGAAAATATATTATATGGTAAAAAAATGAAGTGTAAAAATGAAAATGAGTAAAATGAGCCATCACAAAATGAAAATCCACTTGTATTAAAGTCTCTGTTTCACTAGCCAGGTATGTTATTGTTTTTCAAATTCAAGAAGGTTATGTGCTATTTTTTATTTACTGCTATTTCATTATTATTTAGTGAAAAAAAGTGACACCTCACATTCAATTTGTATTCTTCTGGTTTGTTACTGAACCCTACACTGTTTCTTGGAAAAGTATGTAATTTTATTTTTTTTAATTTAAAAATACTTTAAATTTTCAAAATTCATCTTTTACCTGTTCCCTTTTTTTAATGTTTCTGATGACTCTGTAAAGGTTGTTTCTCACCATTGTTCTCCCCATTTTCCTGAAAATAAATCAAGCTGCCAACGCATTAAACTCTAGTAGTCATATCTTAATGCATTCTGTACTGGACACATTTGCAGATTCATTCCATAAATGTTTTTCATTAATTTTATTCATTTTTTTTTCATAGAAGATTAGTCAGGCCCATACACAGATATCCAAAAGCTGTGGTAGGTCACCACGTAACAAGCCCAGATGTTTTAGATAAATTATGCATTCAGGCAAAATTTTAAGCTATAAGAAAAGACTTCACCTAGATTCACATGACTTTTAACACCTGCCACAACAAATCTGAGTTCTGGACTCCCATCTAATAAATATCAATGTATATGGTAAATGTAATCAAGCAGAAATGTATCCTGATAAATGTATCTGGACGAAAAACCCTTCTGTCAAAACTCTGCCTTTTGCCTCTCCTTGTTGTTACTTTCTCTTCATGCCTGTCACTTCTGCAGGTTCTTCCACCATCTCCACATAGCACCAAGTTGCTCTCCATGGGCTGGGGAATGCTCCCACAGGGCAGGCAGAAAGATGGGCAGGCCCAGCCCATGTGATCAAGCACCTCCCTGGGTGTGAAGCCTCCCACAATTTAGGGGATTCTGGTTGGGCTATATGTGTTACTCACCTATTCTGAGGATGAAAAGCAATTTTCCTGAATTTTCTGCATGAAGCAGCAGAGTTAAAAGGTTTGTGTCCTCCTTTCCTATGGAGTTACAGACAATTTCCTTAGAGCAGGTGTGCTGGGTCAGTTATTTTTCAGGATCAGGTCAAAGAATGCACTGTCACTGTACACATTCACCAGAAGTCACTCACCACTGGTTTGCTGTCCAGAATCAGAAACCTGGCAGATAAAATTGGACAGGTGGTTTCTTACCCACTTCTATCACTAACTTTTGAAGCAGACAAATACACAAATTAAATCCCCATGACATTTTGAATGTGCTTCAGGTGTGGTATCAGTTAGAAAATGCAACTTTTCTGGACTTAATATAATGTATTTTTAAGCCTTTTTTAATAAGTATGTTGTCAATACTGTTCATTGTATTTTACAACAGGGAGGGAGCAAGAGCTGGAAACACAGTACTTTGGTGTTGGCCAAACAAATGGAAATCCCCATAGAATAGCCTGAGGGATGGAGCAGCTGACCACACAACCACAAAGACACACATAGAAAACACAAAGATAACAAAAAAAAACCCTTGGAATTTTTTTTTCTCTTTTAGAAAAGATTAATTTGATTTTGCTCCTGTATTTCTCCAAAGAATCATTCACTTTCTTTCTAAACTATTTTTAACATATTTTGGTGACTGTAAATAAACCAAAATACTCTAGAGTATTTTTTGTTAACACCAGAAGCAAATAAAAAGTCTCATTCTATTTTATTCAATTAACTGAAATACGGCAGTGTTGAATTCAGATTATTTAAAAAGAATTAATCACAACTAGTATTTTTAGCCTTTGGTCTGGCAATAAACTAAAAGCAGAACAACTTGAATGTTTATTTTAATGAAACTGAGCATATATCTACTCTTGTTTAAATCCATGTCAGTCTTCTAGTTAAATTAACTAGTACTGACTGACACAGAATATTTTTCTTTTATTTAACAATATCCAAGATACACAATATTAAAATGTCGTCTTGGATGAGTAGAGAGGAAATATGAAGGATAGACTAAGTGTTTCTTCTACAGGTGAAAAGAAGTGGGTCAGATGTTTTGTTTTACTTTAGTTTAGTTTAAATATGACTTGTAAGCAGCCCAGCAGGAACACTAATACTTGACTCCATTGTACTAGAAAGTGTTTATTTTTTTATTGGGAAGTGCAGCATCACCATTCTCTGATGTTGTGCAACACCTATTTTATTTGGTGCAGATTCCTGCCCAGGGAAGCTTGAGAAGGGGCTGGAAGACCCCTTGTCTAGGGCCTGGGACAATGGAATGAGTTTCCACAGGCAGCAGCATCTCCCATGCCTTGCTCCTGGCAGCAAGCTTTCTCCTCTGCACTCCACCTTTTGCCAGGCTTGGTACTCATCAGCCTCGTCTGATGCCAATTCAGTTACCTAACTGAGAGAAAATGAAGGAACACTTTGGGCTAGTGAGTTGAGACAGTCTGGGAAAGGGGCCAGAGCACAAGAAAGTGGAGACGCTGTGGATGGGAGAATGGACATGGGATTCAAGGGCTAGAGGAGATAGAGGATGCAGAGGAATTCTTTCAACTGCCTTGACCTCACCGTGGGAGATGGACATGCTGGCTGAATGACAGCTGCACTTCTTCATGTTTGTTAAACAAATGGGCTTATCTCAGACCTTCTTTGTCATTGAAATTTGTACATATAAATCAGGCATTCCTTAATAGGTCGTTTGTGGTTCATGCAGGAGCTTATCTTGTGAACAGCAAGACCTTCTTCATGTCTAGGATTCCTGAGAGTTACAATACAAACAGCAACTATTTCCAGGCAGGGTGTATTTTGCTGCCAATCACACAGACTAGGATCAGGAGTGGCACAGAAATTTTGATGAGAGAACTGGAAATATTCCTTCCTTTTGCTAAATCAAGCTGTTTAGTCATTTTTGAGGAATCAAGCCCTTTATGCTGGTTTGAGAGCAAACCAATCTCTTGGTAGTGCTGGAAGAGATTGCACAGTTTGAAATGAATCTGGAAACTGCTTTAACTGGTGAAAGAAAACAAAATGCATAACTGAGATCTTAGGCCCGATATTCTCTGTTCATACATTACTTTCGATCATGTTTGTGAGGGATAATTTTGACTCATGTACCTCATTTGTTTTCAGAATAACATGAAGACTTGAAAGTCAGCATGTAAAATTGCAACAGTATGGTCTTAATTACCATCAGTCTTACTCTAAATTGCCTTCCTCTAACTTGTCTGTTTGTTCCAAATTCTGAAACCTGTATCATTTTAGCCCAAAGGAACTATGATTGTTTCTGGTGCCCCATTTCATTATCTTACACTTCTTCATGCTAAACTGAATGAGCTCCTTTATCAGCCTCCAAGCCTTATTCAAACTGATAATTTTCAAACACTTGTCTCTCTCCTCTATTTACCAGTCCAGTCCAATTTAGCATTATCAGCAAATTTATGTACGTTTGAAATTGCATACTCCCTCCAAGGTCATTTATGTCCACAAAGAAACCTGCAATAAAAGAATATTAATGAGCTAGAATAAAAGCAATTAAATTAACTCACAGCTGAAATGTACCTTGTACATCCTGTGAAACAGAAGTACAATACTGTACTTTATACAGCTGATCAGGTGGCACCTGTGGTGATTAATTAAAAAAGGCATATGGTACATTTCAGTCTTGTTTGTGATTTTTCCTTCCTTTTATTCCTTTCTTTCATGACATTTAACCTAGCCTTAGTAAAGCAATAATACATTAATGCCCTTCCCTGGCTGATTTTGAAGGAAGAACCCCTCTGGAATGCTGCCTCTTCCTGACAGCCTTTGGCAGAACCTGTTTATATAACTTTTGTGTAATGACATCAAAAGCCTCAATTTTTAAAGAATTTAGTATATTCACCTCCTCAATGCAGTTCTTTTATTTTTCCTGCATGGTGGACCTGAAAGGAAAAAGAAGTGGAAACTGGCCAAGCTGCAGGGAGAAATGGTCAATATGAAAGGATATTCAGGGAGATGTTATTAAAGATGCTATGCCATGGTGTGCTACCATTTGCAGGGACCTTCTTGAATAACAGATCCCAAATTAAGCCATGTTTCTATGGAAAAATAAGGTTCCTGTGCAGCAGACAGAAGTCCAGAGAACAGATGTAACACTTCATTACTGAAATTACTGCCCTGTTTGGGCTGTAGATGTCTTACTCATTATAAGTTATTTAGGAAAAAAAGAAGTACTTGCATGTTGAAAAATTCTTCATCACTGAGAATAAACTTTACCCCTAATTTTTTTTTCTGTTCAAGGCAGCCTTTACATAATTTCATTTACAACAGATGTCCAAAAAAAACCCCCAGAAAAACAAAGGAAAAAACCTCCTACCCCACACCATCCCCGGAAACAAAAACTAATAAACAAAAAACCTCCAAAAAACCCCAAACAAAACACTATGAATTTAGCTGCTAAGCTTTAAATTCTAAACATACTGTTTCATCCCTGGGGCATCTGTTTCCAAATTGTTTCTGTGAAGCCTTGCAGCTGGTGCTGTGTATGATTGCATTCCCTCTTTCCTGTCTCTGCAGGAGCTTGAGGTCCCTCCCTCCTGTGGCACAGGTAGCAGTGCTGGGCCAAGGAAGGAAAATCACAAAAAAATCAGACTTCTGCTGACTTTTCTTGAATAAGGTGCTGCACTGGAATATGGAATCAAGTGCTTCTATGAAATAGGGGTAGACTTTTTTTTCCCATTAAATCATCAAGTTAAAGAATTCAAGCACAACAGTGAGGCACCTTCCTTTTTCCCCCTTCAGGGATTCATAATGAATGTTCATCAATAAACTATAGTGCTATAAAACTTTCTAATTATTTGTATCTGTTTTTCCCTAAAGTTAAAATCACAGTGAAGACAAATTCCATGGAGTTGTCTCCACACAAAAATAGAAAAGTGAGGATGATGTACTTGATTTTCCCTTCACTCTGGAGGGTGCACTAAAGAGAAGATATAAGACTTCAAGTTCAGGAGATACCAAACACCCTGAATTAGCTGAGCAAGAGCTCAAAAACAATAAGCAAAAGTTTCTTAATAATAAACAAAGACTACAAAAATCATAAACAGAATTGTCAGCCAGTGTGTATGTAACCTATTGCACTCCTTCGTAAGTGGCCCTTACCTTAGCTAATCCTGGATAATAAAGATTAGAAAATAGAAGCAATCATCTGATGACTTGTAGTTTGAACTCATGTGGTACTTTAAGGTGGCAAAACACTTTTTTAATACTTTTTCTAAAGTTCAAAGCAATCTTAAATTAATTTTCCTAAACATTATATTTTCAGGAAATAAAGGCATACTATTTAATTTTTTTTGTGTGTTTTTAAAATGGGTCTCTTTCTGCTCTTTCTCTCATTGTGCAGTTGAATCTTAATGTACATTAAAAGTTCAATTGTTGTATAGGAAATAAATTAACAAATGCAATCATTGTCAAAATAAATTTTTGTACATTCTTGGTACTAAAATTTTATTAGTATTTGCCTAGCATCCAGTAATTTTTAAATTCAAATGACCTTACATCCCAGGACATTTAAAAGTTTTTATTTACAATGTTTCGCTTACCACATGAAGAAGCAGCATGAAAAGGAATTAGTAACTTAAATTTTGCAGATGTTCCTCTGCAAATTGTAGTGTAGATATTAGCTCTGTATTCCACAGTTCTCAAATATTTGGCAACTATCTGCCTCTTTTTCTTACACTTTCTCCTGTCATGCACTTAAAAAATATCTCGTATTTGTATTTTAATTCAATAACTATCGCTTCAAGATGGTCACTAAATAGATGTGCAATAAACATTAACCTATGCAACAATTTTCTTCTGTACTCTCCAGTTAGTCAAATTATTCATATTGATTTTTTAAATTATTCAGCTTGTTCTTATATGCAGTAATTTGTTGAATCAATTTAGGTTTAATTTTCTATTACAGTCCCATAAATCTTCTGTGTGCTGCTATGCCTTAGTGATATTGACTCTGTGCAAACAATTCAGGGGCTTCAGACATTTTTTAACATTCTTCACATCAAACATGTTTAAAATTGTTCCCTCAGATCTTTATTTCTGAATCCTGAAATATCAGCAATAATCTTTTTATGACTCAGAATATTTCCTTCATTTCAAATATTGATGCAACTGATTCAGACACCTCAAAAAAGTGGAAGACAATGAAACTCCCGGTTCTCAGTGTATCACATGCCATGGTTCCCTTATTCCATAGTCAATTTCTTTCCTCTTACTAGAAAAGGAGAGAAAGCCATTTTTAAAAATCCTTCTAATTGTACAGTTGAACACTGTTAATTTTTCATCTTGAGGGATTGCGAAAAGAAAGAACAGAATATTTTGATCCTCAAATACAGTCTATTCCCTGGTCCCTTTAATTTCAGGCAGATTACTCCTCTCTGGAAAGTCCACACATTTCTGCATTGACTGGATGCTGCTGCCCTGTGCAAAGTCTGGTGAGGACAAAAGCAGCATCCTTTACAGGCTGGCAGACTCATAAGGGTTTCAAGGATCAGATTTGTGAATCCTGCCTGTTGATAGCTGTAGGCTATAAATGCTGACTACAGCCTTGCATAAGAAGAAAGGTATTTCATTCACCCTTGTTACAGGTAGAGATAGAAAAAGATATGATAGAAAAAAATATGATGATTTGCAAAGTTGAATGCTACTTCTGAGTTCACAGGCAGGCAAGAATCTAATCAGCAATTTTGATGGCTCAAGGAAGGTAAGATTTCTTCCTAATTGTATCTGGAGTTTGAGTGCTAGGCAAAGACAGGCACTGATTGAAGCCTATAAAGAATTCATAACCTTATTAAAGAAAAGGTAATTATAAGTTTCCTTTTTGGTTCTGTTTGTTCCTAATTGAGCATTTAAAATTCTCTAAGTACCGTGTACACAGTAGGCAAGAGATCTTCATATACTGCACTTCCCTGAAGTTGATGGCTATAGAAACTCAGAAGTCTTCTTCATGTGAAGACAGGGATTTTTCATACAGGGTTGGTTTTGGTTTGGTTTTTAGGGTTTTGTTTCTTTGGTTTGGTTTCTGGTTTTTGTTTTTTTTTTAAATTTGCATCTCCAAAACCAAGAAATATTTAGACCAAACTACAAGTACATTTACGTGTTACAAATCTTTCTAATCACTTTTAAACTCTGTATTTTTTTACACTGTTCAAGAACTAACCACATTTCTGAAAATCCTTAAGGACCCCACAATGACTGATTACAGGGAACAAAAAAAAAAAAAGCCTGAAAATAAGACTAAGATAAACTAAACATACCTATTAACTAATGCAAAAAAAGTAAGAAATAATTTCTCTCAGTGTAATACGATTTTTTTTCACTAAAATACAGCTGCATACAACCTTACCTATGAGTTTCTGAATCCGCTGTGTTTTGAACTGTGAACAGAGTTTATGAATAGAATTATCTGATTGACAATATACATAAAATATACAGCTTGCATTGGTAGGTACAGATACTTATATAGATACAGGCATAGATATGGACATAGATAAGGAAATATAGATAAGGAATAAGATCTAGTACTTTTATTCCTTAAAAATTTACTTATCATCAACTACTATTGGTATTACTAATCAGATGCCATAGCCATGGGTAAAAGCCATGTACACAGATATGTACACATTTTTACATCAAATCAGTTCTAAGGATGGTAATTGGTCAAGGAAGTGAACAATATTATTTGTATCAGCACCTTGACTTAGGATACCATACTTTGTTTCTGCTGGGGAAACACCTCTGGGTCTTGAGTTTTTCCTAAATTGTGAGGGAGCAGGAACATGTTTTATAGCTGATTTTTAACCAGAGACACAAAAATTTGGTTTTTTATTAAACAGCCTTGACTTTCTTTTGAATGATTGTACATGAATAATTTTTATTATAGAATTACTTTTAATCCTTTTTAGACATTATTTATAGGGATATTATGCTGAAGTATTCAGAACTTTTTAATTTCATAAATTAAACAGAAGCATTCAAAACTGTTTACTATATATAAAAAAGGAATTATAAAATGTAATTTAAAAATAAATTTCCATTCAAAATTTTAGACAAAGCTGTTGAAATGCAACTCTATTCAAAATCTGTTATCTTTAATCCAATAACTTGCTCCAGAAAACTGAAAAAGTGAAAGCAAATAAAATGAAATAGAAATCTAAGATAAACATCCATAACATTTGTGTACTTGTTATCCTATCCTCTGTCTTTACAGAAAAACATATTTGCTGGAATTTTTTTCTGGATATATATAAGGTGTTACACTTCAATATAAAGCAATCACCTATTTTTAGGTTTTTATTTTTAATATATTACATTATTGAAATCTGAAAAAGAAATACTTGAGTAATCCTGTGTAAGCATATGTTTTCGGTCATACTTCATATTGGATATAACAATTTATTATATTTTATAAAAAGTAAAATCATATATACCTTTCTTTTGTAGAATGTTCTGTAATCCCCATTGCTATATTTCTCAACTGAAAGTATGAGATATTTAATTTTATTTTCATAAAATTAAAGCAGCTTGTTCTTCAGCCTGTCCACCTAACTACCCCTTCTGCATTTAAACATTAATGTCATGTTATGGATAACTGGACTTGTGTCAGTATGATTTAAGGTCTGCCTGTATTGCTCTCTCAGAATAATGTGCTTTATGAGAGTTTTTTGTGTTGTACTGAGGGTCCATTGCACTCCTAATGGCAACAAAATCAAGTGTTTAACATGTTGATAGTGATTACCCACAGCTAAGAGTACTGTATAGCTAAAACTTCTTGAGACACCCAAGGGTTGCGACACAGTGGAGAATTAAGTACATAATGAAAATACCAACAACTCCTCTGGGAATTAAAAGTAAAAGACAAATAGAAACAAGTGTTTCTTTGATGTATTTTGTAGCCAAACTAATGAAATGTACATGGCTCTATATAGGTGGGTGGTGTACTTTTAATGTAACTGGAGTTTAAAATTGAAATCGGTGCTTGTTTTCCTCTGTAGTTTGTCACCTTTGCCTCAAGAGAAAAGATGTAGTTATACAAGAGAGTCAGTGATATAGAATTTACATCCTGATCTTGAGCATGTTTAAAAATATTTTCCTGTCTTTGCCCTAGAGAGGAGCTCTTCAAGCATACCTATAAATAAATATTGTTTGAACGTTTTTGAATCCACATTTCAGGTACACATAAATGTCAAATGGAGAGATTAGGCAAAATGAAGGGGTGGACTTTAAAATGAGAGGAATGACAGGATTAATTGCTCTCACTGCTTATGACACAGTATCACAGATACAGGTTAAAACAGTTGTGCTTTACATGTCAATGTTATGGATTAACATGACACCTTAGCTACAACGAAGATTTTTAATGGGTCTCTAGCTCAGAAAAGGAACAGTTAGCTAAAGACAAAGTGCCCAAACAACACACAGTTACATAATAGGGTACAGTACCTTTACTCTGAGAAATTAAAGGTATTCTGCATGTGTAGTTACTTAATCAATGCAGGGGAAAGTAAATCATCTCAGAAAAGTCACCTGAGGTCAAAAAATCACTGGTATTTTCTTCTTACAGTGAAGTGGACGGGGAGGTTGTAAAGGCTGTGAAGCCACACTCCCTGGCACCTGTGCTGAAGGCCTTTCAGAGAAGGGTTAGTTCAATTACCACTCGCCTGAGTGACCAGCAGTCTTTGCATTGTCAAAGCTGCAACCCTGGCCTGCCTCCCTTGTTTAGCATCACAAGGAACTGTGAACCAGAGCATGTAGAGATGAGCACAAAATCCACTTCAAAAGTGTACGTCTGACTCAAACCCCAGTGCTCATATAGGGAGGGACACCTACTGTGACTGAAGGGCAGAGAGTTTGTGCTGGGCCAGAGATATGAAGGGTCAAGCCTGTCCTCCCTGGCTGTTCTGGGAATTATGACATCTCCAAATGTCTCTGCTTAACCAGAGGCTGCCCTGTTTGCAACACTTCCCTTCTCACTTATTCCTCAGAAAAAATGTGTGCTTCTCTTTGGTCACAGAGCTGAGTAATTACTGGTACCTGAAGTGCATCCAGCTCCTATCTCTGAGTATCAAGTGCCTGCTATTGTGACTCCTACAGAGGTTGGTGACCACTATACAGAGTGTCTGCACAAATACAATGCCTATTAAAAAGTCTGCACTCAATTTACTCTCTTCATTCTTCTGTTAGTCATGAGCCATTGAATCGAGCATCTCTTTGCTGAATGGAGGTCAGGACAACATGTTTACCCTGAGGGAAAGCTAAGACCCAGCTTTCCACCTGGAATGGAAATCATACCCATCATGAATTTGACTCTGATAAATAGAATCATAAACTGCTTTGATGGGAGCTGATCATCTTGCAAGTAGGGAACTTCATTGAACTGCTTGCAGCAGGAAGAAAAATCACATTTGATTTTTCCAGAGAGAAGGGTGAAATATTTTGTGAATACCTCCAATACCAACAGAGAATCTACCCTCCCTTTGAAGAGCTGGATTGAGCTATCAGCCAAAGCATAAGTCATCTTAAAAAACAGCAAAAAGTTTTACTGAAATGAACAGCAGAGGCAAAATGGAAAAGAAAAGCAAGAAATTACGGCATTTCATCATTTCCCAATGTCTTTTCAACTTGGCCAAAGTGACATGGACAGAAAAAGAACAAGAGTTTGTGACATGTCCAAGTTACCCTGTACTTCAGACCTTGTCCTTATTCTGTTTAAGAGTTCACTTCTGAAAGTAAAAAAAATCTTTTATCTGTTTCTTGCCCAGGAGAAAAACCATTTTCTTTGGTCCCCACACTTGTAATGGCAAGAGCAAAACCTGGCAAGGAAAGAAACAGGGCAGAGGAACTTAAATCAGTTTAATTATGATTTAAATCAATAAGCAGGAAATCTTCCTGTAACAAATTAGCTTGTTTTTCATTAATAGTTTGTAGTTACTTTCACAAAGGAGAGTTGAGTTTCATTTGCTGGTAAACTCCTTTTACAGTTTTTTTATGGCTAATACAGACTTTACAGTAAGTGAGATATGTTTTGTTTGCAGGAACGATCTGTAGCATTTGGCTAAGTAAATATACAATTCAAAATAAATTTTATCTGCACTTAATTGTTCTTATTTTATTTTTAGGAAATAATTTTCTACTTTCCTGGTGAACAGTTTCTACCTTTTCTTTGTTTCTGTCTGTATCTTTTCATAAACATTAAGAACATACAAATATAGATTTTAAAAAGGAAATATTTTAAATTATTTTATTCATTATTGGAATTACATCTTTAAATAATCCAGGTAACATAATAGAGATCTCCAAGTCTTTAATAGCAAGGCTTTTTTATTTTGAACGGATGTAATGAGAACAAAATATTACATGCATGTAGAGGTCTGAAGGAATTCATATTCTTTTAAAGTGTTTGAAATCCAGCAAGTCCTATCCTTTCAAATTTCCATCCTGTGGGCAAGCAAAGTGGAAAAAAATGTGTATCTACTTATTAAATTTACTGCAGGTTTCATAATTGTGGAACAAATCTTTGGGCTGAAATATATGAATAAATTGAAATGAGAAAACAATTTCCTTAACATCATCAGAAGCTGTTGATAAGCAGGAGACTGTGGGTACAATATACAAAATACATGTCTCCCCATTTAGGTGCATTAGTTAAAGGATTTTTACCTTGAGTCTTTTTTGACTTTGTGTCTAATTTCAGAAATTCTGTCTTACCTTTTTCTGTCAAGCCACTCAATGCCAAACCTTGCAAATGGATTTAAGTACATTGGAAACCTGGATTACTGCATCAATGTCTATTTTCCCACTATTCTGAAAATTCAGAGATAGCCTTATTGATGTTATATAAAACGATGGCTGGTATGCCATCAGGAATGTTATACTGTAAAGCAGAATATGTTCTCCGTCGTGCCCTCTGGCTATGGTGCTGTGTATCTATCCGAAAGCCTGCAAGATGGTGATACTGAAGGGTGATTTTCTGTTCCCATATGATTTACTTTAATAACAACTGCAGACCACCTGGTTTAACTAGTTAATTTTAGAGACAACTGGGGAATATATAACTCTGGCTATAGCACACAGAAAGGTGCAATAAAATGAAATATGTATTTAAAAGCCATAATAAATGAAGTGGGAAAGAAAATTATTTAGGGAATTGACCAGTGGCCTAGATTCCAAGCCTTACTGCAGTATTTGTGCAAGATAAATCTTTGGTAAAATATTTGTACAGCTGATTCCAACCAGTTTATTATCTTAAATGCATAGTGATTTGACTACTTTGCTACAGTATTAATGTAATGTGTCATCATGCAGTCCAAATATCAGCTGAAAATTCAGTAACCAGTCTACATGGCCAACTTCCAAACAGTGCAGTAACTCTCTTATCCATGAGTATAGTTGACATGATTCTAGTTTTTCATTGCAAGGTGGGTTCTACTCTCCTCTGACAGGAATTGAAAGCTAACCTGGTGATCTGAAAATATTTTCCTGAGCCACTCTTTCTCCAAAGAGTAAAAAAATACATTCTTATGAATTTAGTTTGACAATGATGAGAAAGTAACCAGAAAAAGTCTATATAGTTTCATGAAGGGAAAAATCGAGCTTGATCAGCCTGACTGCTCTCTGCAATGACATGATTGACTATGGGGATGAGGATAAAGGGTTGGATGTGAAAAAGTTTGAATTTAGTAAAACTTTTGACTCTGCTTTCCACAGCTTTCTGATTTGAAATCTGAATTGAGATAGGCAGGACAAACAGATGGACTCAAAGTTGGCTGGACAACCAGAATCACAGGCAAGTAATCAATAGCTTGACATCAGTCTGAAACAGCTACTTAGCCAGGTGTCAGCACTGACATAGTATCTTTTCAATAGCTTCATCACTGACCTGGGTGATAAGACAGAACCCAGCAGCAGCAAATCTGTCGACAAGAATAAATCAGAGGGAGTGATGGCACATCCAACATTAGTGCTTCAGTCCAGAAGAACCAATCTTAAGGACTGGACTAGCAGGGGACTGGTTCTACCAGAAGGAGGGCAAAGATCTGTACCTGGGACAGTTTTCAGGGCTTTTTTCCATGAAATTTTTCAAACCAAAAATCTGAGCTAGTTACTATAGCTAATATCACAGAATTAAGAATTGTGTAGTCTCAGGCAAAATAAGGTGGAATCTGGGAAAAGAAAAAAAAAACCAAAACAAACATTTGTAATCCTGCACCCAGTCATTAATTTGGAAGAATTAACACACACTCAATAATATAAAATATAGTTGAGTAAAAGGGTTAGCTAGCTGCATATGCAAAACCTTGCTGCAGTGGTAGAAAGAAGGTTTTGTAATTTGTAGCCAACTAAAATAATTTAGAATTGATTTGAAATTCATGGTTTAGTCACTGTATGGAAGAGCAATTTAGTCACAGTGGATTGATGGCATTGTGACATTTGAAAGATATTGAGCTGCTTTATTCATAATTCAGATAAAACCATGACTTATCCTTCTGGAAACAAAATGGTGTCTAAATATACAGTGGTTATTAATGTGTTTTTCCAAAATATTTTATACTGTTTAAGAGACTAATATAAACTTTGTAAGAAAACGTGGGATACCACACAGTGTTCAGGGCCTTATATGATAAAATACATAACTTCTGTTTTTCAAATGATAGGAACGCTATAAAGAAGAGAGAAAACTGCAGTAGATGCTAAGAAAAGGAAAGCTCTCAGTTTCTAATTTTGACCTTATTAATCAACTGTGCAATGGAGCTGCACAGTGCACTGGCATTCCTACATAATGAGAAATGGGGAAATCATTCTCAGCAGACACATGGAACGAGAAATGCTGGACTATTTTAAAAGCTCACTAATGAGGATCAGGGATTTTCAAGTCCCCTTGCAGAGTATCTATACTCCTTTGTCTAATTGTGCCAGTTAGGAGCCTGGTGCACTTTCTCCCTCAGCTATTGTTTAGCAAAGGCATGGGTAAGTCCAGCTGAGGCAGGTCCTAATTTGGCCCCTCTCACTGTTGCTTGAACTGAGTGAGCAAGTGACAAGAGTCATGTTTTAGGCTGCACTTGTGTGCTAGGCATTCACTGAAGATTGAGGAATATGTGAGCACCAAGAGATACCCTCCCTTGACTGTATTTTCAGGAACCAAGCTGGACAGATTCATGGATTTTTCTTTCAAAGGATCAGCTGCCTCAGCATAAAATCATAAAATGTGTTGCATGCTACTTCTACATGGGAAAAGGATAATTGCCACCATCAGTCAGAGAGCTGGAGACTGAATTTTAGCAGAGAGAGCAAAAATGCCTTTTTATGTAGTGGTAACCACTATGTCACATGGGAAATCCGATGAGATGCACACCATCTTGATGGGGAATGTGTCGGGGGAATTACAGACAAGGGAATTTGGGCAATAGTGTCCCAGGTGGGGCTGCAGCTGCCATAGGTTCAAGTTGCATAAAGCTCAGTCTCCTATGATGCCATGATGCTTTTCTAGATATCATTAAGTTACCAGTATAAAGACAAGATTCCACTTAGAAACTAGTCAAACCTCCCCCCTCCTCTTTTTAGAGATATAGACTGTCTGGAAGAGCATGAGAGTGTGATAAGCAACAAAAGCAATCACGATGATAGATCTCTTATGTGGACTTTTTCTTGTGTGACTGTGCTATGTTCAGGGAAAGGAGACTTTAGGTACATTCAACATAAACAAAAAGTCAAACATCAAACACCTGATTTCATAATCAATTTCTCTTCTGGAGCAAAATTTAAACACAATCAAACAAATGAAGAATACTAAAAGGCAAATGCATGCCGAACAAATCTTTAAAAGTCAATAAAGTAGGTCTCTAAAATACTGGTTAATGAGTTTCTAATCATGGTAGATCTCAACGTTGATATTCTTCCCTAATACATGCATCTCCTTCAAAGAAAAAAAAAACACCAAGTAAATTGCACACACTTGAGAGGATGTCTCATATCCAGTGTCTATGTATGTTATTACTTTGTTGCCTGACCAGTTATCAGTTTGACACACATGTTGTTAGCAAGACCATTTTGAATACCTGCCTATGAGCACTTAGAATTTCATTTTCAGCTTCCCTAGAGTGTTGCCTGCTCAGAAAATTACTATTTAAAAACAGTATTCTAGACATATATACCAATGTTAGTACTCCTTAGGCCATAGGAATTACAACAGCAGCTAGCAACCTATTTTGTAGATACAGCCAATATAATGTTATTTTACTCTTACAGGCAGAGAAGCCTGAAAAGCAAAAAACCCACAAGGTGTTTCACAGGGACTGTAGGAGCGAACTGGAAAAGACAGAAAGAATTCAGTATGAGAAGTGCAGCAGTAATGCACACTGAAGGAGAAAAATGGGGTACTTGTACATAATAAGTCAAAACTAAGTGTACAAACTGGCAGGGACATTGGTAGTACTCTGGATGGCACTACAATGAGAAGTTGCAGAATGGAGACATGAAAAAATATGAGCAAATATGAGACGTGATGATAAGGAAAACTACAGAGAAATTATATTCTACTAAAAGACTGGAGAAGATGCTTACTTCTTATTTAAAGCATTGCTGCTAAATCAAAAAATATTTTAAACAAATTGATAACAGGAGAGAATAAATTTTAATGAATTTCTTCATTTGTGCTTTCAGTAACTTTCCTGATTAGTTGTTCATTCTCATTGACTTATATGAACATTAAACTATGAAACTTTTACACTTGTTTAGTTTCTTTCTTTGCTGAAATTTACATTTTATATTTATAATTATTTAAAATAAATAGTTCTGTGGTTTCGCAGGTATTTGTTTACTATTACTTTTTTTCTTTTCATTATTCTAGAAAGTGCTAAACAATTCACCTATGTTTGTTACATTTTCATGTTCTTTATATCTTCCTTGTTTTTAAATTGCATGCAGACTTTTCATTTTAAGTTTGGATTGAAGTAGATATTCAACTGAAATGTAACAGGAAGTATTTTAAAATAGTTTAAGAAGACCCAGTGGAAATGTCTACATATTAAAAAGAGAAGTATGAAAAAGGAGCACCAACTGGTAAAAGGCAAATGTAAACCCCATCTTTAAAAGGCAAGAGGGAGAACCTGAAAAACTACAGAAAAGACAACCCCACGTAGGTGCATGGGTGGTTTTATGTGACAGTTCCTCCTGGAAACCATTTCAAAGCATGAGAAGGACAGAACATTTATTGGGCACAGTCAGTGTGGATTTATGAAGGGGAATTTATGCTTTGCCACCTGGTTTGCTCCTGTGATGAAATGTCCAGCACTATGGACAGGTGTCATTTATCTTGCCTTTCTGTATGGTCTGCCCTGTATTTTGCTGCCCAAGCTGTAGGCTGGGAGGCCCACAAGGAATTTCATAAAGAATCAACACAGAAACAAGTTTTACCCTTAGGATGTAATGGAATGCTTCGTGCAAAGGACTGACTGGACAGGGAGCAGACCTGTAGTGAAGGAGCTGGTGGGTAAATTGAACAGGAATCAGCAGCATGTACTCTGAAGCAGTTCATGAGAAAAGTACTGGCAAGATATTTTCTACATGTAAGTATTCAAAATGATTTGGGTTTTTTGTGTGAAATATATCCACATTTGCTGCATTAGAAATACTGGAAAAAAAAAAGGTACTACATTAAATGTAGTAATACATGGAGTATATTCCACTAGGATATATTTATAGAACTTGAGTTGACAAAGTTAAAAATTTAAATGCTTCTGAATTTTCTGATTCTGTATATAGTTATTCTGCCTGATGAAGGTCATAGTTATAGCACATAACTAGATTTATTAAAATGAATAGTAAAAATTATAGTAGTTTCAGGCCTTAACTCTAGATTGTCATGTTTTTACTTTTCATTTTATATTTTTTTAAAGTACACATTTAATTTACATGAACATTTTAGTTATTTAGGCCATTTTCAGTGCATCTAATATTAAACAGGATACTGGAAAATTAGGAGGGATTAATCAGAACGGGAAGGAGGCTTAATGCAGTTATGCAAAAGCTTTGATTCAAAGAAAAATACTAAAAGAAAAGGAGGCATGATAACAAGGTACTCAGCAGTTTCCACTGCTCCTGCCTGCCTTAATTTCCTCCTATGAACAGGAGTATCTTCAGTTCTTCTCCCTTGTCTTTTCTACAAGTCTTGCCCATGCATCTCCCTTTAGCCATGCTCCTGCCATTACCCATATTCTGCTGTCACGAGAGAAGCTTAGTCTTCCTCAGCACAAGCATACCATGTATTTTGCAACTTCCCAGTTTCCATTAGACTTTTTTCCTTATCCCACACATTTTTCAGGCCCATTCAGGCCCAGCCATCAGTTATCTGGTCACTCTGAGCTTTGTATAAGTCTTGTTTCTCCGCTGTGAAACTTGTGATCCGGACTCGTGATGCTCTTGATTTAGAAGCCAATTCTAATAATTTATTTGTGTAACCTGTCAGCAATGGCAGTATGATGAAATGAGTTTACGGTATCAGATGCAAGATTTCCCAGGCTGAATCAGCAGCAAATGGTATTCATTTCAGTCCCTTCTAGTTGTGAGTCTGATGAAACACAATCATCCAGTCTTGACCACTAGAATAGGTATTTTGTTATTGCTTTGTTCTGACAAACTCCTCGGTAATCTTAGCTAAAGTGCCAGAGTTATTTGTATTTCCTTTGAAGTACTAAGTCTGTATCTCTTGTCATGTATCCATATTGTAAGAAAATAACCTTCTGGGACTAAAGATGGGATGAAAGTGTTCAGGATTGTCTAAAGCATCTGGCTGTCAGTCAGCTAATATTTTTCTTTAGTCAAGAACCTTTGAATTGCATTAACTATATTGTGATCTCTGCAGCTATTTTTCCGTCATCATGGAAGAGTGAAGGAAAGGTTCAGTGAGACATGCAGTCAGAAATCACATTGTCTGTTTTAAGCTGCATTTTAAATTATATATAAAGGAACCTTTTTAGCAATTATATAATCTGTTACACTGGTTATTCAGTTCTTTTTCCTCTTAACAGTGTCACAGATGGACCATGATTGCACATACTTTGACTCAGCCACAATTATGGGTTGTTTTCTGGTTAGTCATACGAGTGAGTTGAAAACTGCAGTTTGAACATCAAATACTATCTCCAAGATTGACAAGCACTAGGTATTTCAATCCAAAAGAGACTTAGGTGAGATAAATTACCTTTTAGAAGTTTTCATCCTAATGTGTCATAGTCAAACACTAGTTTAAAACTCAAAGAAATTTTTGACTTTGTCAATGTTGTTAGCAAAAGTTTTGTACCTTGATATAAGTGGAAAGGTCCTGAAATTCTGTGTATCTTTCACATCTTACAGCAATGAGTCCTGCCTCCTAATTACATCATGTTCTCACAGCACTGTGCAACACAGTACTGTTGTATCAGTGCTATTGATGCACCTGTAAACTCATTTTGAGGTAAAGGCTACAGCTTGCAATACTACATTGCATGGACATTCCACATTGGAATGATTTTCATGCGACATACTGTTTTGTCTCCTTTGCTTCTTCAGAATTTGCAGGTTCACATTTCCCATCATAGAACAAAGAATCACAGAATCAATTAGTTTGGAAAAGACCTCTGAGATCACAGATTCTAACCTATGACCCAACATCACCTTGTCAACCAGACCATGGCACAGAGTGCCACATCCAGGCTTTCCTTAAACAGTTCCAGAGACTGTGACTCCACCACTTCTCTGGGCAGTCCATTCCAATGCTCAACCATCCCTTCTGTGAAGAATTTCCTCCTAATGTCTGACCTGAAGCTCACCCAGCTCAGCCTGAGGCTGTGTCCTCTCATCCTACCCTTGTTACCTGGGAGAAAAGCCTGACCCCCACGTGGCTACAATCCCCTTCAGACAGTAGTACAGAGTGAGGTCTTCCCTGAGCCTCTGTTTCTCCAGGTTAAACACCCCCAGCTCCCTCAGCTCTTCATCACAGGACTTATCCTCCAGACCCTTCACCACCACTCTCTGGAGAAGATATGCAGAGAAAGAGAGCAATGCCAAGGAAGAGAGGAAAATGCAGAACATAAAAAAGGTCACAACAGTATGGCACACTCTTTTAATTCATAAAATGAGAGACAGTCTAAATGCTTCCTGACACCTCATTCTACTGACATATACTGTAATAAGAAACATAAATGGCACAAGTTATTCCATTAGCTTGACAAAGATTATGAAAGCAGGGAGAGATGCAAAATTAATCAGTGTTTTTTGTATAATTGCATTCAAGTATAGGCTTATTATTTAGAATGACTAAATAACAGATATAACTTAGCCATTAACTGTAAGAAAAGAAAATGGGAAGAGATTTTCCTTAAATTGATTATTTCAATTTTCAAATAAAAATCGTTAAGGAATTGGATTACTATTCTGTCATTTTGTGTTCATTTCAGGAAACTTTTTTTTTTTTAATAGTATGTTGTATTAACTTCCCTCTTTCCAGGAAAACTCCACTGGAGCAAGAACCACATTTAACTAAGGACAAAATTGATCAGAATGTATTAATAAGTTTCTTTCTGCGCCTGCTACTGTACTGCAAATTGATCAGAATGTATTAATAAGTTTCTTTCTGCGCCTGCTACTGTACTGCCAGACTATCCTTTATTGTCCTAAATATTCTAGAAAGCATGTTTTGATTTGCACCTAATCATGTTTTATCCAGCTTTGGAGACTGTAAGACTTTCTGTTAATAATGATGCTGTTTTCAATGTAACCTGTTTGTCAGGATAGTAACTTTGGCAGCTCAGCATGAAGCAAACAGCGAGTATGTGCTCTTTCAGGCAGCCCCACTGCAGTGGCTTCTGGCACTGAATTGATTGAAACCTCTTTAACAGTGCAGCCGAGGTTGAACACAGGCTTACCACAGTCACCTCTTGGACTTGTTATCTCCCAGCTGTATGAATAGTGCACCTGTTTGAAGATGTATCATCATGACCCTTGCTCACAGGACAAAACTCTGGTGACTGTGAATAGCCTGTCCACATGTATTCCTTGTTCCTGATGATGAGGTGCTCCCTGTGTGCACTGTTTGGTCACCTATATTCCCTGAAAAATATGAAGAGCTCTGGGCATACTCAGGCCTCCCTTGGCACAGCATAAAAGGGGAATGTTACCTGTGCCTGCAAACACAGCAGGAAAAGGTTTTTGGGGGGTGGGTGCTTGCTCGGTAAGTATTCAAAAGCTGTAAGGCTCTGCTTCTCCAGAACAACCAACACACAGGTGATAGAAGGACCTTGTAGAGCCTTACAGAGTCCTGTAGAGGACTCTGTACCATTTCTATCTGGTGACAGGGTATGTCTCCACTTTAGCATCATGAACGTACATATGTCAGTTCTATGTTCAAAGATATGTGTCTAATCAAAAAAACTCACGTAACATTTGATTTTGCCTAGTGATATATTCTTTTTTTATACATTTCTTAGGCTTAGGTTTAAGTTTCATTCTGCTTGATTCTTCTATCAGTAAGCAGCTTTTGAAAAACAGTATTCCCCTCTCTCCTCTTAGACTGTAAAGACATGCACAAGGCTTTCCTCCTTGTCTACTGCAGTTTTCACTCATTTTGCATCCTAAGCCATAGCACAAGCATCACAAGGTTATCACACATGATAAACAATAGAGTGAGGCTGTTGGGTATTCCACATCCTTTTTTTTTTTCAGCAAAAAAGTAAGCAAGGAGGAGCTGCTAATGTCTCTCACTGACATTTCCTGGGATGCATGTGCCCATCCTGTCCAATTACCATCCTTAGTGCAGCAGTGGCCACTTGGGAACCATGAAGGATCACAGCATAACTAAATAAGGCTTCAAGGGAATTCAGGAGACCTCTAGTCCAAACCCCTGCTTACAGCAGGGTCAGCTGTGAGGTCAGGTGAGGTTGTTCAGGGCTTCATTCAGTTGGGTCTGGAACATCTTGGGGCTTGTAAACCAGCACAGAGACTGCACATGCCCTCTGGACACCCTGTGCCACTGCTTGGCTGCCCTTGTGAGGAAAAAAGGGGTTTTTCCCCATCTATCCAGTCATACCCTGCCATACACTGTTGGGAAGATCATGGCTGCATCTTCTCAATAATCTCTTGATAAGTGTTGGGTGTTACTTGGTTCCTTCCAGAATATTCTCTTCTTGAGCCTGAACAAGCCCAGTTTCACTGCAGGTGATTAGTGTATTTCTTACATTTGGAGCCCCAACACTGGATGCAGTACCTGCTGGTCTTGGGCGTGCTGAGAAGAACAGGGTACTGATTCCCCTTCATCTCCTGTGCTCCTCTCAATACAGTATGTTGGTGGCCTGTGCTGCTGATGGGGTTCTACCTCCCCAGGTGCAGGACTTTGCATAGAATTGTTGATTTTCATGAGGTTCCTGAAGGCCATTTCCTCCCCTCAGTATACATCTACATTCAGTAGCAGCTTTGCAATCATTTCTGCCTCAACTTCCCAGATTTTAGAGTATGAAACTCATACAGCCCACCAGACAAGCTGGCCATTTTTACAATGGCAAATAACACTGTTCTAAATAGAAGTTCATAACTCATGGCTTTTCCACTTGATGAGGACTCATAAAGTTGTTCAGAACACAGCATTCCCCCTACAGGATTGCATAAATTCTCCCTCTCCTCTACACACATGACACAGAACTCAGTAAGTCATATTTTTATTAATCTGCACACATTGCAACTTGGTCAATAAAATAAACCTTTTCCTCATTTGTCAGTAAGGATTTAATATCAAGCACTTTGTACTACCATAACCTTATAAAACTACAACCTAGAATGTAAGCATGGGGAATAGATATACATTTTTAATGGTTATTTATATGAAGCTCCTCATATAAATCAATGAAAGTATTCATGTAATTAAAGAGATTACAACTTATTTCTGGAATGCTGTCTTATGTGCAAAATATTGCACACATATTTTAAGAGGATGCTACAAGTACTAAAGAAGTAACAAGATCTAAACTGTAATCATCCATTCCATTACACTTGGAGATCCTTTTGATATAGAATGTTTGTTTTGTCTATTTTGTGAATTCACATAATTCCAATTTGATAAATTTAGTTCTTTGAAATGTATGTGTAGGAGTTCTGTATGGATTTCAAGCATCTTGCAAAGAAAGTCGCAATATTTGCAGGAAATTTAACATGCAAATATGCATATACATTCAAAAATCCTGCTTCACCACAGTTGGCAAAACCCAAACATACTGTTTTGGGAAGAAAATACACATTAAACATTAAAAAACACCAAATATGTAATAGTTGTGAAGTACCAGCATGGATATTCTAGATTAAAAAATCAAAATAAATCAAAAAAATAACCACCTCTGCTCACAATGGGTGCAACAAAAAATGAATTATTAGTCTATCTCCACTCGTTCCTTCTGTTCCTCTCAAATTTCCATTGTCAGTGTGGCAGATGTCACTGTGGCTCCTTCATTACTCCATCTCCAGCTCAAAGGCCAGGCCAGCTCTCCCAGGTCTGCAAGTCCTGCTCTTTAGCAGCTGTAGCCCCCACCTTAACCACTTATGGTGTTTCTCCTCTTCTAATGCTCATTTCTTCAGAGTTTTAAGGCTTTTTTTTTTTGACCAATTACTGTCACAAGCCTTAGAAACTATTCTTGCTATGCTGCCTCCAGTGTCTACTTTTATTTTTATGTCCCTGTGCTATTACAGCTCCAGTGCAAAGCAGGCAGTTTCTGCATTGCCTGGGACCCTGCTGACTCACCAGCACTGTCCAGAATCACTCTGTGCACATCATATGGTTTGTTAAAATAAGCTCAGTCTCAGCAAACTCTGACCCTTTGGTTCAGCAGAGACACTGGACTAGTGAGTGAAAACTGAGCATGCACCTGGAGACAAAGCTTTATGTTCACCTGTTACTGTCATCTCAGAGAAGAACAGGACCACAGAAATTAATGGAAGGACAAGTGAACTGACCTGGTGCCTCTGTGGAGCTAAGGAGAAGGAGTGAGGGGAATGTCAGTATCAGCTGCCTGACAGCCTTCAGCCACACCTCCTCTGGTGTTATCAACCAGTACAGCCTACAGTGCACCAGTCAGTAAAGAAAGAATATAGTAAAATCAGAAATAGCAATACTATCTCTATTTTTCAAATCTACAAGAATTTCTCAGATTTCCTTATGCAGATTATAGCTGTGATTGTGTCCCTCTTCTGTTCTCCATTTCTTCTTACTCTGTTCTAAATGCTTGAACATAGTTTCTTTGAGAATGATTATCCTTTATTATCACAGGGTTGCATTGGTATTTCAATAGTTTCTGTCTTAATCCATCCAAGATATTAATCCTTAAATTTAAAGAGTTCATAATATTGAAGCCAGATTCTTCCTCAGTTAACAGAGGTGTACCACAGGGTACCAGTATTTACCACAACAAAGGTAAGTTTACCCTTTTAATTTACAAAATTTTCCCTTAGATTTTCTCCACCTTGGCCTTGTCAGTTGATTTCTACTTCTTCAACCTGTGTCTCTTCTCAGTCCTCCCATGTCTTTGCAGAACTACTCTTTGCTTTGTGATTTCTCAAGTATTGGCAGTTTTGCCCTTTGCAAATTTCTCTTATTTAATCTTTCCTTCACCTTCACATTTCATATGGACCACAATCACTTTCCCCAGTTTTGTTACTTCGTCCTGACACCAACATTACCTATTGACACAATGACAAAATATTTACCCCTGTCTTTTCTGTTTTAATACTCTTTTTCTAATCTATCACACCTTTCTGTGGTCACTTTCTGCAGGCACCAAAAACACTGCTGTTAGTTTTGCAAGGCTATTTCTTGCTGTTACTCTTGTCTTTCAGAAAAAAATATCAAAATTTTGTGAAACTTCGTATGAATGTAATCATATAAAAATAAATGGAATTGTTTCATTTCATTCGTGCCTGCGCACATCTCTGTGTTGAATGCATCTTTTTGGAAAAAACAATAATCTGAATTTCAAAGGTTTCACTGAATTAGGATTATCATGGCACTTAATAGCATTTTAAGCATTGCCTGCAGGGAAGAAACTAAAAAAGCCTGGATGGAGGAATTACATATGTGTATAAAGTAACATAATACACTGAAATAATAGCAAATAAATTAGAGATAATGAGTAAGAATAATTATTGTAGTGAATTAGTGACTAAAATAATTATGACAGTGACTTATTTTCTATCAATTGCTCTGGCAACCACTTAACTCCATAGTATAAAATACTGCACAACAGCTTTAAGCAAAGAGATATGTTCATGGCTCTCTTGCACTTATATTAAAACAAACAAATAAACAAAAAAAACCAAACAAACAACCCAGAAAGGAATGTACTGCACAACAGTGGAGTATCAGAAACTAAAAGACAGACAAAAAGATAGACTGCATGCAAATTTGGATGTTCAGTGGAATTACAAGGTATACCTTCAGACATGCTGTATAAAGATACCCAAATTGCCACAAGTGATGACAAAAGAGGATGTGAAAAAAAGGTGCACTTACTTATCACTACTACTGCTACTACTGCTCCTTCTCCATCTAATAATAATAATTTTCAACTATTATTGATTATTGAAAATCATAATTTTCAATAATAATTTTCTATCATTATTATTATTGAAAATTATGATTATTAAAATATTATTAGTGTGAGAAATATCTGTTTCAAAAAGGGAGATTCTGCAACATTTTATTTTAAAAACACTGTAATGCAATGAATAAAAATATCACCTCAAGAAAGTTATGGTTCAAACCCTTCTGGAAGAAGTAGGAGAATAAATGAAATGGCAACACACCTCTCCAGAGGCAGAATGATGGTGGGATGAAATCTCGTGCTCTCTCTCACAGTTGCTGTCTCATATCAGGAGGTGCAGAGCATGTGCCTCACAGGATATGTCCATTGAAAAGCTTCAGGTCTCATCAGTAAAACCACCTTGCCTTTTATAGCAAATTTTACAGATTTCCTTCACAGATGGGAGATTCTCCTCCTGACTGCTTTAAGGGTCTCTCTGTATCTCATGTTTCAGCTCCTTAAACTTTCTCAGCAGCTGGAAAGAAAAGGAACATGTGTATTCATTTGAAATAATCTATAAAAGGAAATATAGATATAGGTTTGGTGATGGTGGAATTCGTGACTCAGCTTCTCTTTTGTTATTGTCTCTTTCTTTGGAAAGGGACTTCGTAAATTAATACTTAGCTATCCTTTGGAGTACAGGCTTTATACAACATAACTCTTAGGGAACTGTAATAATCTGCCTTTGAGGTAGAATATAATAGATTTTTCATTTTAAACAGCTTCAGAAAATATTTCCTTAGTACTAAATTCTTCATTCGGTAGGGAATAATTTAATCCTTGAGTGAAATAACCACTTGCTCAAACATAGAGTGAAAAAAAAAAACAAGCAAAGAAACTGTAAATGATAAAAAAGAAACATATTTATGTGAGATATCATTATGTCCCTGCCTGTTTTCACTGTAATAGTAAGCCAAATACCATTGACCATCTGCATGCATAAGATATTTCTACCTGCATGGCATGAGGCTTTGATAGTCCTTAGTGAACTCCTTTATGGTTTGAAATGTAGATACAATCTAACTGCTGTGCTTTCATTTTAATTTCAGAGGGGCTTTTGTCCTGAGCAATTTGAGTTCACTGTCGTTTCTTCTATGTAAGCATGTTTGAAGAAATTTTCTCTTTTGGAATTATAAACACTCTTAGCATGGAAGTTAAAAGTTTGTATGCTCCAGTTGTATTATGGATTAATAATTGTAAGACTTGAGCCTACTCTTAGCATATTTCTTGTACACATCCACTGGAAAACCACACCAGAAGGTGGTATGTTGCTTGACAATGAGTTCAAATTAGAAATATAAGGGAAATGCCCCTGTTCCTTTAGCAAATATATTCTCCACAAACCTAGCTTTAGCCTTTGTAGGACACCATTGAACTTACCATTACAGCATCAGCAAGATAGAGATACCTGGTCAGAGGCAATAACCCTTTCTAGCCACAGGGTGCAAATATTAAGGGTTTTCTGCATGCCTGGTTTCTCTTCAGTGGTTAATAAAAGACTTGGAGCTGGTACTTCACCAGCCTCTCAAGTGCAGGAATGTGGAATGCAGAAATCCTCAGACCTGCACAGAAGTTTCACCATTTTCTTCAGTCTTCCCTTCTGCTTAAAGAATTGACTGTCAGCTGTTCCTCACCTAAAGGGTGAGTTTTTGTGTTGATGGAAATGTCTTGCAGAGTGCATGTTGTTGACATTTCCTGAATACATTTGTAATGTTGTTGTTCTGAACAGTGAAATTGGTCATAACCACCAAGATGATAGTAATTTTCTAATAGATAATTTCATCTGATTTTTGTACACCAGTACAGCAGCCTGGATGTGAAATCTGGAAGAACCATGCTTGTCAGAAACAGTCTTAGCCTGATTAAGAAATGTGAGAAAAAATCATGGAAACATATTTCTTGATCTAAGAGTTTGTAAAAATCTGTTTCACAAAGCCTGTCTCTTAGCTATGTTTCCTTTGATGTTATTTGAGTTTCAGTAGGGCACAAGAAAGATGTATGAAAAAGGAAAAGAAATTTAACCATATTCTTGAAATTGCTGTTTGTTATGTCCAGCATACACAGACAACAGCTGTCTCCATAGGAATGAACAATCTTTAGGCATATCAGTAGGAACATACTGGGCAGACATAACCTTAATCCTAAGGATATTCCCTCTGTGTCCAGCAACATTTATTCTATTTTTTTGCTTTTTGGCAGTACTACAAGGTTAATTTTGTAGAGTCACTGTACCCTATAATCATGAGAAATTTCCACAAAATGGATGAGCAGAAAGTGGAGAGTTCAGCAACTTCTAAATGTATGTTTCTATGGGAAAAGGTTTTTGTTTCTGAAATACTCCTAAACAACCAATTTTCAGCAGGTAGACATCTGGATACATGTGTCAAAACTGGACAAGAATTATAGCCCTGAACACACAAATCAATACCTACCAAGTAGGCATTTGTGTTCAAATGCCTACCTAGCATGTGATATCTTCAGTTACCTTTTCTGCAAACAACCATTGCTCTTTTGTACATCCATCTCCTGTGGACAGACTTCAAAACTGACCAACACTTCTAATAACAGTTCTACCTGACAGTTAGGAATGGTTTATTTCTGTTATCTGTTCATGAACAATGAGCCCCTCCAGCAATCTTCTTATGTTACTGAAAGCCATAAACCATGGCTTTAATTTGTGTTTACAATTTCTGTGACATTTGTAACTTTTCAGACAATTTATGAAATCACATCAGAGAGTAAAATCTTTATGTAATTTTAATGTTTTTTTTTTATAATCTGAAAGAAAACCTTTTCCCTATTTTTATCTGCAGTATGCTTACATCAGTGATTCTCTTCACAATGAGCAGTACCTTAATGCACAAGCATGTCTGGTGGCTTTAGTGAGGGATCCTATCCAGTTTAGTTCAGCGCAGCTAAGGGAATATGTCATAGGCTTGTACTATGCCTACAGTCAGCAATTTATGGTGGGGACTTGTGAAAGTAATTGTAAACAAATTAAAAAAGGTACATTTTGGAAGCACTCCAGCAGTTCGTGGCACCCATCCAACTGGACCCTTTGGCATTTTATATCCAGTCTTCTGAATTTCTAAAAAGAAATCACGAGAAGGAAGCTTTCTCTATATAGCTCTCCCTAAGCTTTTCGAAAGGACACAGCCTCTATGAGACATGACCATACATGCAATTTGGAAGAAGACTACAGAGGTGTGACAGTGCAATGAGAGACAGAGGTCTGTTGTTACCTTCTCTTGCACTGATTTACTTTCAAACAGTCTTCAGCAGGACTGAACTTCCCCAGATTGAGGTGAAATGGAGAAATTACCTCAGCTGTCACCCTGAAGACCTCTGTGTTTTCTGGGCTGAGGTGAATTCAGACAGACTGTGTGAATATAGAGCGGCATCATAATGAATCAGACCAAGTAACCTGTCCATTTAATCCAGTCTTTTGTCTCAGGCCTACATCCTAGACTCAATGTCTAGGGATAAAACAAGCCATCTATGCTGTGATAACTTCCAAGAAGAGGTCCTTGTATTCAGTGTTTTCCAGATCAGGAAACCAGGTCCTTCCAGGGCATGAGATGTTTTTTCTCATGCAGAATCAAACACTTGACATGCAGGAAATAAAAGCAATTTTTTTTCAAATTTAACATAATTAAACACCAGTCTTGAATTGACTTTTAATAATTGTTATAAAATAGAATAAACCCTGACTCATGATATCTCTCTACCTATCAGGAAAAGCTTTTAATTTCCTGAAGATTTTCTTTTACATGACATGTATATCCTCTGGTAACCATTAGAAACAGTTCTGAAAAAACACACATTCTGAGCTTTAAAATTGCCAGTCAGTCTCTAGGTTGTAAGCGTAGAGTAAATCACAGCTTTAGGTACATGAGGTCATATTCACCTCCAGAATTATGTTCTTGAAATTCCATGGATTAATTTTGCACAGACTTAGTGTGATTTTTGGAAAAGTTCACCCAGAGAGCAATTGCTTTATGTTGCATGACAAATTTAAGTCCTTTATTTTTTCTGACAAATCACTTTGCTGCCAAAGCGTTTGAAAAGTTCACAGCTCTTCTGTTTCCAAGGTGCAGTATATTTATCATTCAATCCTTCACTGGACTACAAGACATAAAAGTTTTTCAGTGTCATCTTCTAAAATATTATTATAAAATTATTCAGATTCTGAAAAGCTTATGAGATTATTTCTGCAGTTATTTTTTTTCAGTGCCTTTTCAGTAAACTAGAAGTAAAAAATTTTATTAGGCAAATACCAGAAATAAGACTCAGAAGTCTAATGCCACTTTACTGTTGACAGAGCAGCCAAAACTCTCAAGTGTGAATGGGCACTGCTGAGCTATATGTAAATTTGTGCAACTCTATTACTCTCTGCATGCACACATATGAATGCACATACACATTCACATACATGTATAAACATGCATAGCCATGCATCCATATGCATATGTATCTTAGTAATGGATGTATCTGTCAGCATTCTTGTAAAATCTTCTGTTTCAACTATTTCTGTCACCAAGTGACCTATTAAAAAATAAGAAATGAAAAAAGTCGTGGCAGATTATCATCCAAGAGTCTTGCACTCTTATTTCCCTCAGTTTCTATGAGCTCTCAAAAAAACACCCAGTTTATCAAAAGCATAAATATAAATATACATGCACAGCTGGCTGTTTCATATCTTTACTAAAATAGTGTGTGATATTTCCCTAAATCAAGTTTCTTTTCTATGAGAATATCAGAAGCTAAGGAGGAAAAATGAAGCCATATTGCAACAATTTTTTATACTGCAGTTACACTTGTTAGTCTTGTCTTCTTTCCAATCAGATTTAAAAATTGTTACAAGCAAGCTTAATTACCTTTGCAATAAAAGCTATTAATTTTCTTCACAGACTTAACACCGTGATTCAAAATACCATTGTGAATCTATAACATATCACTGAGACTGATGCTGCAAATATTAGCAGGGCTATTCAAAGCATAGCATAAATAAATGACTTAATGACTAATGGAGAACTAACACAAAGTAGTCTTCATCATTACTTGGACATATTTCTAATATTATAGTCTGCAAATAGAATAGCAGAAAAGAGTAAAAAGTACACTAGGTTTTTTTATGATGCTTGAGAAAAACATTTGTATACAAAGAGAAAACACCTAAATGATTAAATAACCTCTTCAGAAAATAAGAAGAGGAGGCATTTCCATGGCTGATCACATCTAGTATTCATGCATTGTTAGATACTGTACTTTTTCTGTAAGAAAAAGGTTGGGTTTTAAGGAATTCAAACACATAAGGATTTTGCAACAACCCTCATCTACCCTTGTAGACACAGTCATGCATGTGTACACACACACACACACACACACACACACACACACACACACACATGTGCACAAGCAGATCCTCAGCTTCTTCCTCCTCTCTCTGCTCCCCCCAGCCTGCCCACACCAGCAAGGAACTCTTTCCATGGACATTGACACTAACAAATTAATGTGGGGAGTATTTATTATCCAACTGCCAGGAATTCATTACTCACAGCTGCAAAGTTTTCTACATACTGGAGAGAAAATTGGTTATGTCACATGCAGACTATCACTGGTTGGGAATTAGCCTTGAGGAACTGTGGGATGTTAAAAACATGTTGTTCCCTGCTGCAGCAACGTTGTCAGTGTGCAGTACATAAAATATCATGTCACTTTTATCACCCAGAATCTGTGCTGTTTATCCATTCAGACCATATAATAGCTCACAAGTCTGGTAAGTTCCACTATTTCAGAACATGGCACTTATCCACAAGGTGTTTCGGAAGCTCCACGGTTTGTGTAATAGGACTAATACTGGATTTGGCTGCGAGCCCCCAGACAATAATGGATATTGATCAACCACTCATGCAATGTTACAGTCCTTCCTCTTATGCCTAAAGTTTTTGAAAATACTGATGTATTCTGTCTCCGCTGACAGAAAACGTATGATCAGAAAGAAAGAGAACTGGTCAGTGAAGTTTCTGCTCTATGACTGAAGAGAGGGGGTGGGGCTGACGAGCACCAGGGGGAAGGGGAAAGAAAAGGTGTAAATATTTTCATGAAAGTGGCAGCTGTAATCACCATCTTCTACACTGTTTCCTCTCTTCTGTAAACAGCAGGAGGATCAAAAGCTGAGGTGTATCCTGGGGCAAGCGAATGGAAGTGTGGAAAAGGAAGGTTCAGGGCAGCTGGAGAAGAGGGATGGAGAGATCAGAGGAGGGGAAAACAGTAATGCTACATGCAGGGCTCCTGGAATGAGACTGGGCAGCAGTGAGACAATAATGTATCATCCTTCAAAAGAATACAAGTACCTAATAAATAAAGTATGCATTTAAAATGCACAATAAACAGTAGAATGGCAAAACCCTACCAATGCCTACCAATACAGCTTTTGAATAAGCATAAAAGCAGTGTGGGGTTTTTTTGATTTTCATGGACTTTGAGTATTTTGTCAGATAAACTCAGACCTTGAAGCAAGTTCTTATGGAAAAACATCTGAAAAAAGCTCGTGAGAATTTCAATAGTGTGCTCATGTTTGCTCAAGCAGCTCCCAGATTTATTGGGTTTGTATGGGAAAATGTTTTGAGTTCTGTGCACATTCATGGAAAAGTAGTCAGACTGACATTAAAATACAGGAGGGAAAGGGAACTCTTATCCAAAGGCTGTCAGTGTGCCATTAAGTGTATTGCTATTTTAATTGTGATTAACAGAAGAAAATAAAAAGAAAATTAGCTTTTAGCAGAACCTACCCTCAAACAAGAAATAAGAGCAGTGAAGGGAATGACACAAGGCCTCTGCTTCCCTTTCAGTTACTACAGAGATAAAACATTGTGGAATAAATGCTTCCAAGAACAGAGCAACAGAACTGGATTTTCCAGTAAGATGGATAAGGAAAAAACTGGTCACAAATTTCTGTAGGTTGTAAATGGAGCACTCATCATGTAATGAGCTGCTTTTGTAGTTTACTTACTTAGCTTGTTGGCAATTAAACACAACAACCCTAAAGAGTTATGAAATGTATCTAGCTACATTGGAGAGGTCACAAAAATTGTTTTTTGGTTTTTAAACTTTTAGTTCCTGTCTAACATGAGAACTATATCAAGATTATTATTACTGCTGTTGTTTTTAAGTGCTTTTGTTTTAAATCATGTTTACATGAAGTGAAGAATTTGTAATACTTTAAAAACAATTAGGTTACTGGCTTGTGCATTATACAAGACTCTTAAAAACATGGTCTATGTACAAATAATACTGTGTTGATCAACCATATTTGAGACTTTTGTGTTTTATAATGGATGCATGACTGATAAACATGAAAATCTGTTTGTAGTGGCTTCTGTCTGGAGGCAAATGGCTTTATGGTATGCATGTTGGCCAGTTTTTAGAGATGTGTCTCCAAACGCAGTAAGTTGAAAGCTGTTGCTGCCCATGACAATATTAATGTCTTATATTTTTTTCAAGCTTTTTCACCTGTTAGTCTAGATAACGTTGTTCCCAGTGACTGAGCGCCACCAGATCCAGCAATAATTCCACAAACAAACAGTGCAGGTGTCCATCTGTGTCTTACAGGCACAGTACTCGTAATTCAGTGAGAGTACTTGAGTGGCTTTTAAAGACCGTGGAGCAGAATGACAAAATTATTGCTGGTAGAGATTACATATCATATTACACTGACTGATACTGTTGAAAAAAACCTCAGGCTATCAGACATGCAATCCATTCTTCAAATCTAAAAGAGAAACAATGGGTTGCTCTTCAGCTTGGGAACAAATGTTATGACTTCAAATTAAATGTTTCAAGCAGTTCACAGAATCACAAGATATGCCGAGTTGGAAGTGACCCACATGAATCATCAAGTCCAACTCCTGGCCCTGCACAAACGATCCCCAAGAGTCCATGTGCCCAAGAGTGTCATCCAAGTGCTTCCTGAGCTCTGTTAGGCTTGGTGCTGTGACCACTGCTGTGCTCAATCACTCCCTGGGGGAAGAAACTTTTTCTAATAACCAACCTAAACCACCTTGTTCTCCCAGAAGGAGGGGGGGGGGGGATAAAAA